>CM054059.1:429742026-430096231 GCA_028641055.1 Alopecurus myosuroides
AAACTTAGGGGATAAAACTTTGTCGAGGCAGCAACCAACTTCCGATACTGATCAAATATTTATGTGTAGAAATCTTGTCCTTGTTTCTCGATGGCGTAACTGCAATTTTTTTGTAACATTAAATGTGAAAACATGCTACATTTACTAACCTTTGTACTACACTAGTTAATTAGCAAAACAATATTCACATAATTTTTTCTGCTACAATATAACCTTGTCATTGCTACAATAGATAGAACATGACACTTAAATAGATATATATTTCTACTACAACACCTAAGCTGCTACAGAAACAAAAACATTGCTACACGGATAATTCTCACCTGCCCCAAAGCATCGGTTTTGTCGTCTCTTGTGAAACCTGCGTTGTCCTCACAGTTTAGCATCAATGTATGTCACAATTCATATTGTTGCACAAAATTCTAAATTGGATCGCTTGGCCTGATCAACATCTAAAATTCGAGTTCAACCCTTTAGATCTACCGATTTGTTTGTAAATGGAAAGAAGATGTTCTTGAAGTATATTGGTGCCCTAGTTGTCCATATGTTTCACAGGTGAGTGTTCTCGGACATTGCAAACAGTTCAACATGTGATCTCAACATGCCTCAAATTGCTCCAATGTGTTTGTGCCATATATGCATCCATAAAATGCATCAGCAAATGGATTTCCTTCCGTCAAGTTCGGCCCAAGTTTTTTCCTTACTAGGTGCAGAATATGATCAAGGAACCATCTGTGAACCGAGTTCAGGAAAACCTCAGATATTTCTGTAGCTATAGCCTGGTCCTGATCGGTCATTATGTGTTCAGGGTGTTTTCCTTGCATCGCAAGCATCCATTGCTTAAAGACCAACTTAAATGTTTCAATTTTTTTGTCTGCCAACAATGGACAACCAAGTACAATTGTGTGTGTGTGTGGGGTAATTGATACTCACAATGGTAGAAAATGGCATGTTGTACCTGTTTGTACAAAAAGTCATGTCAAAGAATACACATTCCTTGTACTTCTTATACAAGGCCCTTGTCCTCCCATCAACCCAGAATATAGATATGCAGCATCCTCCGAATCGACTTGTGTAACAAGAAAAAAAAAGCTCGAGTTCTGTTTTTGTATCTGTTTAAAATAGTCTACTATCATTTCCATATCTTGCAGAGTGGCTTCTTAGCGCATCATTGTCCTGATGTTTAAAACATCTCTCTTAACATAACCAAGGCACCTCGGGTCACCACCATGCACACTTCTAAGAAATCCCGTAATTTGGTACAGTGGTAATGTTCAATTTCGTATAGTGGTAATGTTCTGGTTGTGCAAGGTTTTCAAAAACTGATAGTCCTCTTTAGGAACTTTCCTATGTGAGCGGTAGAACCTGCGACTACCAACTTGCTTAACCAATAGGGTATGTGTGATCTTCGTTAAAAAATAGTAACCGTCCAAGCTCCATCTCGAATCCCAACTACCATGTGAGCTTTGCAATCGTGGCGGGTCAACTGCTTCCATTTTCGTTAGTCTGAGACATCGATCTCCACAACAGATTGCTTGCTACGAGGCTTTCGGGCACTGTGGGTGCTCATATCAACTTCGACATTTTGAACTATCGGAGCACCAACATATTTGCTACCAGAAACTTTTTTTGAAGCAACAGGTTTTCTAGTGTGCACACACTGATATACTCTAATCAGAATTGTATCCGAGGGCGCATTCCTTGCTTGGTTGTATTTGTTGCTTCCTATGCGTGTGCCAAAACCCATTTTCCATGCGTACTCAGTGTACAATTGTTGCACTTCTTCAATACTGTCAAATATCATACCAGCAAAATAAACCACAAGCTGTGATGTAATTTGTTCATCGACTTCTTCAACAACATTAGAAACATTTTCCAGTTTTTGTGTTATGTGGTCCGTCAACAAACCCGTTAGGACCATTGTCTTGAGGAACAAATGGAGCATCCCTCTCCTTTTCAGGCATCTTGTTGAGATTGAAGCCATAAAAAATAATGTCAGCATCAAATCCCTTCCTAAATTGCTTTTGTTTTATATGGAGCAACATAAAGCAATAAATTTATTTTTTCTTGGTTATCATGTAGCAATAGTTTATCTTTTCTCCATACCAGCAAGCTATCATGCAGCTATTTTCTATAGACCTACTTGTACAAGAGTATTCAAAAAAGAGAACAACCACTCAATAAAAATCTTTGTTGACTTCTCTTCGGCAATTTGCTGTTTTTGCACTTTTTCACTGAAACAATCATGAAACAAACTTTTATTTTATTTTTCTTACTAATTTTGTGCTTGCAACATTTTTCATGACACCATCTTTCTTTTTTGCTACACACACATATAAAGTACTACATACATAGCAAAAAGTAGTAAGTATTTTTTGTAGCAACATTTTTTTTCCTTCAATTTTTATGGAGCACCATGTTCTATTTTGCAACACTAACCAGCAAATATTTTTTTGCATCACATCTTCATGGATATTAGAAAATTTTCTTTATGTACCAACTTCTTAATATAGCAAACAATTACAAATTCAGACATATAGGACCTACATGCATGTAGCAAACTATCCAATATTTTTTGTACTACTGCCGAAAATCATTGAATTAACTATAAATACATCGTAGCAAAACAAATTTCTACAGACAACAGAACAACAAAAACAAATCACAAAAAAATAGGGAGCATTTCTTCATGTGATAGAACTCACCGAATATGCAGCCTCATTCAGTGGCGGACCCAGGAATTTGTCGAAGCCTGGGCGCACCACAAGAAAACTAAATTTTATTTTGACAAATATAAGCATCATATAGAGAAAATGGTGTTTTCACGATACTTTTAATACGTTAACACGAATACACTATGATAAGGGGTGGCCCAATATCCTAAGTGAACTCACACGATAACAAGGACCTGATAACTTGTGTCTCTCCACGAACTCTCCGGCTAATTCCTGATACCAATTGCAGCAGCAATCAATCCCCTTGGATATTCGCAAATCCACACACTTGCATGAGTAGCCACCGACTACTAGTGGTCCTGTATCAACTAATTCCCAGTGGAACAGCAGATAGCACGCAAAACTTGCAATTGTGTTACTCCCAGATGAATCCTTCAAGCAATTCAACAAGAGGTTCTAGGGTTTATGATATAACGTAGTCTCACCTTTCACACGCAGGTGAACAGATATATATGAGAGGAGGGGGTGCGGCCACAACGGGGTTGCGCAAGCACCAGCCCAACTCGACTAGGACTCAACCCTTAAGGGGTTTTGGACTCGGACTAAGGGATACAAACCGACCCATGAGGGGGGTGCGGCTAAGAGGCATGCAAGCCTTTATTCTACACGCATTGGGACACCCTAGGACATGTCCTTGGGGCCCCCATAATCCTAATGCGCATCACACATAAACATTGGTGGAAACACCCTAAGACATGTCCTTGGTGCTCCCATCTCCATCATGCATAGCTCATGGTTTCTCCTTCTTGTGTATGCTGCCATGATCATCTCTCTCCATGTATTCTCCCATGCCTTGCTCCATGGATCCTTGCTCCTCTCCTCCAATAATGCTTGTGTTATCAACAACCTGAATCATACATAAATGCAAGGATTTAGGTAATATAAAATTATCAGAACCACAAGCATCATAATTTAATAAGAGTGAGTTCACCTGCTGTTCTAGTAGTTTGGTTCTTGATCTAGTCATTGGTCCAATCCTTACTTCATCATGTTTCTCTTGAACAACAACATCATCATCAATGGGAGAAATAGTAGATGTACCAGGGATTTCTGATGGAGGGATGCTAACCCGGTAGGCCAACTCCAAGGCATAACCCGACCCAAAGGACGCTGTGCAAGATCCGGCTAAGGGTAAAGAAACTTCTGGAAGGCCCAAGTTTGTAGGTCTCGTAACCCGGATTGTGGGTCACGGTAAAGGAAAGTTAGAGTTTGTATGCGGTGTCCGGGTAGGAGTCAGGGTGCGCCTTGGAGAGCAAGCTAGGGGGGTACGGGTGCTTTATAAACCAACCCCAAGGTCTAGTTGATTGAGATCTAAGAACCCTAGTAGTACCGTTTGATATCGAGCATCCAGTGTATACGAGAGATCGAGTTAATATATTGAGATCGGAGACTCGGCGACTTGATTGCCGGCTACCAGATCGAGTTCCATCATGTTTTCCTCTGAGCTAAACCCTCTCCCAAACGCCTGTGTCGTCTTGCCCCAAGATCAGTTACCCCCGGTAACGTCTGCCGTGATAATCCCACGACAGTTGGCGCCCACCGTGGGGCCTGCGTCCAAAGGTGTTTACATCACGGGAGAAACTCGGAAGAACATGGAGAATCTTGTCGTCGGCGAGATCTACATCGACCACAAAGGAGAGAAGACAGTGGACGATTCCGGCTGGGGGCCAGAGTCGGATCACCTCGAATCCGGATCCGTCGTGACAATCGGCCGGATCAGCGTCTTCATTGGTATGGTATGTACTTCCGGTTCGATCCCTGACAATTTTGGATCTGATTCTGTGTCAGGGGAGGCCACTTATATCCAATCAGATGAAGAAGAATCAGTTGGAATGACATATCCGACAGAAGAACCCATCGCGAAGTGGGAACAGCCGGAGGAACCGGCATGGACCCCGCGCGACCGGGTCGAAAGAGAGGATGATACCGAGTCCATCCTGGATCTGCTGGAAAACCGGTATGAGGAGAATAACAGCGAAGGGGAACAACATGAATTCGCGCCAAGCATCATACGCCGAGTCGCGGTTTACACGGCTCCCGCGACCAATCTCAACCAAGAGACCGTAACTGCGGCCGCGGCCGGGTCAGCACAAGCATTAACCCGGCAGCAAGGGCCGGCTAACGGAAACACGGTTTTGGCCCAGGTTGACGGAGAGTCGGCATCGGTTACCAGTCAGGCGCCAGAAAACGAGCTATACGCGAACACGTTCGGATTTCTAGCAAACCGGACACCAGGAGCGGGTCCTTCCAATCCGCAACACCCGGCCTTGTTCGACAACAATCTGATCCTAGATCCGACGGTTCTTGCCACAGTTATCACTCCAGAGAACGCGGCGGAACGTGTTAGGGATTTGGATGTAGCCCGTCGTGCATTGGAGCAGCAGAGAAGGCAAGTAGAAGCAGAAAGGCAAGGGATGGCCACACGGCAACGCGAGCTGGATGCACTGGAAACTCGGCTCCGAGAGGAAACGACTAGAATACATCAAAGGCACCAAACTAGATTACCAGCATTGGGAGGAGTCATAAACCCGGCCGCACTATTTATCACGCCTCAGGATCAGCCGATTCCAGCGGCAAATCAAGGAACCGCCCCTCAGCCGACAACCGGAGGAGCACAACCGGTAGATACGCAGGCCGGATTACCTGCACCACAGACTGGAGTTACTGCCGGCAATACCGTACCACCGCCACCACCACCACCACCATCGCGTTTTCGCACACCAGCGGGTCATTACAACAATCCCATGGACAACGTGTACGCGGCAACGCTTGCACTAAATCAAATCCCTGTGAGAGAGTCACCCCACGCAGAGGAGACCCGGCGGGCGATAGATATGCTGCGCACCGCGGTGGCGCAACAGGTTAATTACCCGGATCACAGAAGTGGAATGCATGGGACGCCATATGTCAGCCAACAACAAGGTAACGCTGGAAACATCCAAACAAGTTCGGCACGGCGGAGGGAAGAGCAGCAGCAAATGCCGCCTCCTCCACACATTCAGGCAGTACCAGCAGCATCAGCAGCACAGGCCATCGTGGATAGTCCAGAGCCAGGAGAGCCGTGGCCGGGTCTGCGGCACATGGGCCACCAGCGGTACCGCAGCCAGCTGTACCCCCTGCAGGATCACATGTTTCCCGAGTAAGACCAGCTTCAACCATTCTTGCAGGGCCTAAGTGTCTTTCGGATAGCATCGGAGCTGAACCTTACCCGGAAAAGTTCAAAGAACCGGGTAAAGTGGTGAATTATGAGCCGACTATGGATCCGGAAACATGGTTGAGCAGCTATGAGATGGCCATGTCGATTCACAATGCGTCCGAGAATCTTCAAGCCAAATTCATGTATCTAATGATGTCAGAGGGAGAAGCAAAGTTATGGTTCGCCAACCTACCGGAAGGATCTATTAAGTCATGGGAAGAATTGAAAACTGCGTTTATCAAGCACTTTCACGGGACGTGTAGAAAGTTATTCACTATTGACGACTTAGAGCGATGTGTTCAGAAGAAGGGAGAATCGGCGCGCAGCTGGGTCCGACGGGTTATGGAAATTCTTCATTCATCTACGGATATTCAGCCCAAGGATGCGCTGCAAGCTATGGCAAAAACCTGCAAGTACACACCTTTAGTACAAAAGTTAACTCGCATGAAATCTAGTCGGAATGCCTCGGAGGTTACAATGGGAGAATTGATGGATGCATGCAACAAACATGCCGCAACGGACACTACGGAAGAGGAAACTGATGATAAAAAAGCAAAAGCAAACACAAGTAGTAATGGAAGAACCGGCAACGGATCAGCGCCGGGTAACAATAGCCAGAACAAGCGTCCGTTTGAAGGAGGCTCCGAGTTTGTCGCCAATACTGAAGCTGGATCTTCCAGACCCAGGGCAGAAGGAAATTTCAATGCTGGAAATCACAATGGAGGAAACTATCAAGGGCCACCAAGGCCGAGTAATAATTGGGAGATATTCAGAATGGCATGCCCGAAGCACAGCAGGAACGGTAGGCTAGCTAACCACTCCTTGGAGCAGTGCGCCGACCTACAGAGATGGAAGAATGAGGAAGTGAACAGAGCCATGCGAGGTGCAGGACGGGGAGGAGGACCGGGTCCAGGGGGAAACCCGGGCAACGGCCTACCCCCAGCCGGTAACCCAGCAGCTGGAAATCAAGGTAATAACCAAGGGGGAGCAGGAGGTTTCCAGGCTAACCCCAAACAGTTGGGTCAATATCACGTGCATACCACAGGAGGTTCTAACAAGGACAAAAAGATACTGAAGCAAGCGGTCAATTCAGTTTCTTCGGCTGTCCCGAGATACCTGAGATGGTCAGAACAGGATGTAACATGGAGCAGAAGGGACCACCCGAAGAGAGTAGAACACCCGGGAGTCTTAGCATTAGTAGTCGCACCGCAGGTCAATGGGTATGAGCTGAAAAAGGTTTTGATGGATGGTGGAAGTAGCATCAATATACTGTATTGGGAAACCTTCTTA
The DNA here is from genome assembly GCA_028641055.1 of Alopecurus myosuroides. Taxonomy (NCBI): domain Eukaryota; kingdom Viridiplantae; phylum Streptophyta; class Magnoliopsida; order Poales; family Poaceae; genus Alopecurus; species Alopecurus myosuroides. Next base: position 429,749,248 of record CM054059.1, read on the forward strand.
CGCATGGGCCTCAAGGAGTCTCAGCTACAAAAAAGCTCAACAATTTTTCATGGGATAGTGCCGGGTCATTCAGCGTGACCCGAGGGAAAAATCGCATTGGAGGTAGCTTTTGGGGAATCAAAGGATAACTATCGAGTTGAGTGGCTCACTTTTGAGGTAGTCAAGTTGCGCAGTCCTTATCACGCGTTATTCGGAAGGCCGGCTTATGCCAAATTCATGGCTAGGCCGTGTTACGTGTATCTACAGCTAAAAATCCCGGGTCCTAAGAAGACCATTACCATACATGGAAATCGAGACATAGCAGCTGAATGCGATGAAGGAGACGCAGCAATGGCCGAGCAAGCCTGTAGAAAAGAGGAGCTCAAGCATTACCGGTCTCAAGCAGACCCGGAGGACAGAACCACATCAAAGAGGCCGAGTACTGAAGGCGAAAGAGCAAAGTCCAAGGCAGCACAAGATGCTAAGATGGTGGCTTTTGTCAAGGATGATTCCCCCAAACAATCTGCCATAGGAGAAGAAATTGCACGGCCGCTCACAACCAGCCGCGTTATGGAAACACCTCACCCGGGTTGGCTAGTAAACCCGGTACTCATCATGAAAAAGTCCAGCAAATGGAGAATGTGTATCGGTCACGTCAGCCCGGGACCGGTTCCCAAGAAGAACTGAAAACAATGTAACGGGCAGCAGGTTTCAGACGCGCTCTTTTCCTACCCAGGGTACCTAAGGGGACTGGAAGGTTTTTAATGAGGCGGCCTGCTGATCCAAACTTTCTCGTATCAATAAAGAGATGGTTATGAAGTCCTATTTTGTTACGATCTTTTCTTCAGTTACAGGTTAGTAGTATCCACTTCTACCAATACATCAGTATCATTAAGTATGTTGAATATATATAGGTCTCGGGGGCTGATTGCTTAAATAGCACGGCCACAAACCCAAAGACCCAGCCTTGATGCCTATGAGTTATAAGGGCCGATTACTCGCAAACGAGTACGGCTGCAATCTTATAACCGGACAAAGGAGCCAAATTTTCTTGACTTTTCTTAATTAAGCTCGATGTGACTCGCACTAAAGTGGCATGATTTTCTCGCTTACGATTACAATCAGCCATGAAGCCCAATGGGACTTGACTGACCCTGTTTTCGTATAGATGTAACAACATGGTATCCACGCGAAAGCCGGCTTACAGTACAAGATAGTCAAAAGGGTCATCTAAACCACAAGTTATGTAGAGTACAAGGCTAATAGCTGGAAACTCAACGTTTATCAAGCATAACTTCATCATCTGTATGAAATAATTCCGGGTTTCGGCTTAGCAACAACAAGTTTGTTCTCTTCGAAAAGACCACACACCACAGACTCGGATATTTGGGCCTTGGGGACTGTGGGTTTCGAAGCAGGATCAAGTTATTTCGTTGCTAAGCTCGAAAGACACCAATGTCTGAGTCGTGGGGACTTGGGGACTTAAAGAAAAGTCCACCTGTCAAAACTCACGATACTCGGAAATAATGTGGGGAATAAAAAGAAATGAAAAGAAAGTTGGATTATCAGGAATAAGATAGACGAGTATCAAGTTCATCAAAAAGCCTAGAAAGGCACGAAGTGCATCACAGAATTAAAGTGCGTTGCAAGTTGCGACACCAGTATCAAGGGTGCACAGGCGCACCGTCAAAAGAATACTTGTTTCGAATAAAAGTATCAGACGATCGAAGTATTTCGATGGCAACTACCTATTCGGCTTCCTGAGTAGGGTCCACATCTTTGCCCTTGGCCTCCGGGTCTTGCTCCTGGACTTGCTCTTTGGCTTTATCGGCATCATCACCCGGATTCTTCGAGGCAGGACGGACAGGCGGAAGAACAGCTGGTGTAGAGGTGGTTGGCCCTGATCCTAATTCGGCCTCTCTCTTTGCAGTTTCTTCCCTCTTCCTGGCCGAGTCAGCAGCCCATTTCTCCAAAACATCAAAGGGCGGGGGTGCGTCCTCTGTAACGATTTTGCCTTCAGCATCGTATGCGCTCATAATTGTGTTCAGATCCATACTATCGGCCAAAGTGGTGGCCGAGTGACGCACTGCAGACTGTATGGCCTTGAAGTCCTTGGGTGTAAACTTGGAACCATCTGCCTTGAATTCTGGAAACCCAGATATTACCTTTGCCGGATCAAGCTTCGGAAAGTAAGCCTTGGCCAGGGTAAAGGCCCGGGTCATACCAATCCGGCATGCCGAGCGTTTCCAGATTTCAATCCAGGCAGGCACAGTGGAGCAGGCTTGGATGAGATTTTCTTCACCCGGATATACCTCAGTAGGCCACTTCACGGCATCCAGTATAAACTTCGTGCTGGCAAAGAAAGTCCGGAGCATAGTCTTTAAGGTTCTAGCCTTGGCAATGGCATCCTCCTATGGGGCCGCAAGGTTGGCACCTGCAGTTGAAACAAAGGAAGAACGTATCAGTAATCCCGAGTATCATGTAATAAAGTAAAGGCATGAAGTCAGTCGGCAGCAAAAACTTACTAAGCAAGATGCGATAGGTATCGGTAACCTGGTCCGATAATTTTTTCAGTGCGGTTTGAGCAGTAGTGCACTTCTTCTTGTATTTAGAAACATCCTTCTTCAAGGTTTCCATGTCAGCCTCAAGGGCTTCTCTATGCTTCACCTCCGCAAGAAGAAGTTGTTCGGTCTTGAGCAAAACTTCGTCAGACCGGGTCATCTGTGCCTGTAAAGAACAAGGGGCACAAGTATCAGTCGGGTATCATGGCAAGCCGACTATTGAATAAAGTACCAAGCATAACTTCAACAAAGTTATGCTCGGAACTTGGGGACTAAGTGTATACTGTGAGATATCAAGTGTTGTTACCTGGTGCTCGGCGGCCATGCGCTCCAGAATATTGCTCTCTGAGGTCTTCATACCGAGGAGAGCGCTCATCAGTTCATCAAAGGTATCATTACCCGTATTAGAGGACCCGGGGCCTTGGAACCTTGGAGAAGGAGTTTTCTTCTTAGCAGAAGGCGGCATCCGGGTCATTCGAATGTCGGAATCTGATGCTCCCTCTCCCGCACCCAAAGTTGCGGTCTTTCCCTTCTTGCTTGCATGAGAGGCTATCGGATACTCGGCTTCTTGTCTGGCCGGGTTTATTGGTGACGCTTGTTCTTCGCCGCTAGACGCGGCTGTTGTCTTATCAGCCGGGTTCCCCTTACCCGGGTCATCGGTCTCCATATCCTCTTGGTCGCTAATAACGACCGTGGCCCTATAGATATTATGAGTGAGCAGTTAGTGTACAATCAGGAAAGGGTGATGAAAATGTGATAGAGCATCAGGAAAGGGATTTTACCCGGTATTCACCGCAAAATCCGAAGGGAATTCGCTGCTGGACCCGGGCGAAACTGAAAAGTATCAAGTAAGATTTCATAAGGGAATGGTTCAGGAATATTGTTTCGTCCGAGAAAGGATAGGGTAAATACCAGCCCGCCGAGTCGGAGACAATGAAATACCCGGGTTAAGAGCATCATCACCCGGGTAATTTCGAGTCGCTCTGCGCTTGGTCATGGGCGACTCCTTCAAATATGGCCAGTGGAATAACGTCAAGTTAGCTCATGTATATCATCAAAGGAATACGGATTGAGTGCAAGGAGACGATATGAAACCTTGGGGGCGGCCCCTCGGGGTTTTCTCTTAGATCCGACTTTGACTGTCGGCTCCACTTCCTCCTCGTTACTGGCGGATTCTACTTTGCCGTCAGTCTCTTCTCCTTCGTCTTTGTCCTCTGACTCTGGAAGTTATCAAGGTCACAGTTGGAAAATGAAGAACGGGACACGATGAACTCAAGGGAATTACGTGAAGTTCGAAACGTACCTTCATCCGAGTTAATGCCATCCTCTTGCTCCTCTGGGTTTTCGGAGTTAGGAGGAGTTTCAATCTTCCAAAAGGGATCATCAGCCTGGGAGGAAGGTATAAGAGTAAGGGTTATTAGTCATATAGAGTGGAAGGTGTGAAAGAAAGAGTATGAAAATCGAGTCTTTACCTTGGGGGCTGGGTTCTCCCGAGTGAAGGGTTCTAACCCGGCTATGTTCCGGATTACCTCCATCTTCTCTGTCAAGAAGCTCTTGATAGTTTTGTTGGTGTCTCCGGCTGCAAAGCTGTGGGTGGAGTACCGGAGCGAGTCTGTAGCGTGCCCTGAATACTCGCACATTAACTTAGTGCGGATGGAGTTGGGTTGGATCCGGAAATCGACCCAAGTTTTCACCAGGTTAAGCCCAATGAGACCTTGGGCCGACAGAACAGAGATTTTGGCTAATAAAGGCCGGATGGACTCCCTGTCCGAGTCAGGGGGAAAGGCATTAAAAGACTCGGAGATATCGAGAAGGCCTTCCGAGTAACCCGTCAGTTTCTTTTGGCCGGGTGGGGAAGTGTCTCGGCAATAGAAGTACGAGAGTTGCCAGTGTTTGACGTGGGAGTTGAGAGTGAGGGGTGGCATCAGAGAATTCTTGCGGCGCTGGATAGAAACCCCGCCGCAAGCGAGAAGTGCCCCCGTCACCGCTTTCGCGGCACGGTTTGCACTGGAAAAGCTCGACAAAAAGAGCCAAACTTGGCGGAGTGCACAAGTATGACTTGGAGAGAACGATGAAGTGGGAGATATTTAATACGGAATTAGGCCCTATGTCAAAAATGTGAAGGCCATAATGGCTTAGAATATCACGGAAGAAAGGGTGACCCGGAGGACGGAAGCCCCGGGTCACGTGTTCCACAAAACATATTACCTCGTCCTTCGCCGGGGTAGGCCGGGTCTCGTTGCCCGGCACCCTCCAGTGGATTTCCTTTTGAGGGGGTAGAACCCCTAACTCGGCCAGTTCTTCTAACTTGGCCTTGGTGACCGAAGATCGCGCCCAGTTGGCGGATATGGAATTGGTGGTCTTGGTCTTGGCCTTGGCTGGTGTTTTTTCCTGCTTTTTGGGAGCCATGTGATTGACCTGCAAAGCACAAGGTAGAAGGATACAAGGAATAAGACCCGGAAACCATAAACTGGTCGAGTATTGGTGAGTGGCATCGAGACAATATGGAAGTTACATACTATCCGGGTGTCATTTCGTGGAGCAAGGTTCAAGTTATCCGGGTATCAAGCATCATTATAAAAATCATGAAGGCTTATGCATTGAAAGGATGTTCGAGGGTGATAGATGGTTACACAGGTACCTACTACAAATAAAGGGAGTCGGAAAAGGGAAGATTTTCCGGATGATAGAGGTGAGGGCGGAAAAATTGGGCGGCCCGAGCCCAGGCTAGAGATTCCATTTCTGGATTTGTGGCAAAATTAACAGCTATGGGCGGTAGGGAAGTAAAGTAAAGTTAGTATCCAATCCATTGGGTGAACTAGAGTGAGTACAAGTAACTTAATTCGGCATGACCGGGAAAATGACCGGCGGGTTGACCTAGATCTAATCTGAAGAAAATCAAGAAATTGCGGAGGCCAGTTAACGGGTATGGGAGGCTTACTGGAGGAGATCGAAGTGAAGCTCGACGGAGGCAAATCGCGCAAGTTTGGTGCCCCTTTGCGATTCCCGACGGGCCGGTTGGGGGTTTGGCGGCGGATCTTGGCGGCGGTGCAGAGTGCGCTGTGGCGGAGCGTAGCCGGCGGCCAATAGGCTCCGGTGATGCGCGCGGGATTTCCGTGGTGGCGCTCTGTGAGCTTGAGCACGGAGGAACAAAGGAAGAGGAATGGGGGGAAGTGAGCCGTTGGGGTTAGGGTTACCCCTACGAGCATATTTATAATGGTTCATGTGGATAAGTTTGGTTCCACGAGCGGGAGCCGGGGATTACGGGGTAACGGCTATCTGTTTGAGTTTTGCGAAATACGCTTTAAGTGTTGAACGTGATATCTGGGCAGAAATAAGAAGGAGATATTCTTCATAATATCAAGATCAATTATCGAGTAAAGTGCAGGATCTTGACACTTTTATCAGGGCTTAGACCCGGAAAGCTAAGCCGGGTATTTGGAGAGGAGCCGGGTTACCATATGGCCACCGTGGAGTTGGGCCTAGCTGTTTATCGAAGCGTTTTAACCCAACCTTCATGCATTTGGGCATTTGATGTTTTTCAGGGAATAGCAAGCGCTTCAGGGAAGGATCCGTGAAGCCCAAGCTATTCTGGGGACTACTGATGGAGGGATGCTAGCCCGGTAGGCCAACTCCAAGGCATAACCCGGCCCAAAGGACGCTGTGCAAGATCCGGCTAAGGGTAAAGAAACTTCTGGAAGGCCCAAGTTTGTAGGTCTCGTAACCCGGATTGTGGGTCACGGTAAAGGAAAGTTAGAGTTTGTATGCGGTGTCCGGGTAGGAGTTAGGGTGCGCCTTGGAGAGCAAGCCAGGGGGGTACGGGTGCTTTATAAACCAACCCCCAGGTCTAGTTGATTGAGATCTAAGAACCCTAGTAGTACCGTTTGATATCGAGCATCCAGTGTATACGAGAGATCGAGTTAATATATTAAGATCGGAGACTCGGCGACTTGATTGCCGGCTACCAGATCGAGTTCCATCATGTTTTCCTCTGAGCTAAACCCTCTCCCAAACGCCTGTGTCGTCTTGCCCCAAGATCAGTTACCCCCGGTAACGTCTGCCGTGATAATCCCACGACAATTTCCTCATCATCCCCCCCTTGAAAAGGCGTCGACCGCGACACATCAAGGTCCTCTCCATGGTATGGTGATAGATCAGCAACATTGAAAGAATTACTCACACCAAACTCATCACTAGGAAGATCAATCTTGTAGGCATTATCATTAATATTCTGAAGCACTTTATATGGACCAACACCTCGTGGCATCAACTTGGACTTGCGCAATGTGGGAAATCTGTCCTTACGAAAATGTACCCACACCAAATCACCTGGCCGAAATAGTACTTCCTTCCTCTTCTTGTTAACTCTCTCAGCAATATGTCGTCATGTTCTCTCAATTGCTTCCTTGGTCTTCTCATGGATCTTCCTCACATAATCAGCACGTTTGGAAGCCTCCATATTAACTCTCTCTTGTACAGGAAGTGGCAGCAAATCAAGTGGTGTTATTGGCTTGAAACCATACACCCCCTCAAACGGGCATAGCTGAGTAGTAGAATGTACAACACTGTTGTATGCAAACTCAACATGTGGCAAACACTCCTCCCACTCCCGCAGGTTCTTTTTAATCATGGCTCGCAACAATGTGGATAATGTGCGATTCACCACCTCCGTTTGTCCATCGGTTTGGGGGTGACAAGTAGTAGAAAACAACAGCTTTGTCCCCAGCTTCCCCCATAGTGTCTTCCAGAAACAACTCATGAACTTCACATCACGATCAGAAACAATAGTCTTGGGTACTCCATGCAATCTCACTATGTCCCTGAAAAACAAATTAGCAATATGCGATGCATCGTCGCTGTTGTGGCATGCAATAAAGTGTGACATCTTAGAGAATCTATCCACTACCACAAATATAGAATCATGTCCTCTTTTAGTCCTAGGCAAACCTAACACAAAATCCATACTAATGTCTTGCCAAGGTGTAGTAGGTGCAGGAAGAGGAGTATATAATCCATGAGGTTTTAGTTTAGACTTAGCCTTGTTGCAAGTGATGCAACGTCTCACAAACCTCTTCACATCTCTTCTCATTCGTGGCCAATAAAAATGACCAGCCAACATCAGCAATGTTTTCTCCCTCCCAAAGTGTCCCATCAATCCACCACTGTGTGATTCCTGCAACAATAACAAACGCAAGGACGACTCGGGCACACATAATTTGTTAGATCTAAACAAATATCCATCATGCAAATGAAATTTATCCCATGCTTTCACATTAGGACAATTCGCATATGCATGTTTAAAATCATTATCTTGAGCATACAAATCTTTCATACTCTCCAAACCAGGAATTTTCACATCCAAGTGACTTAAAATCATACTTTTCCTAGAGAGAGCATCACCAACAACATTATCTTTGCCTTTCTTGTATTTAATTATGTACGGGAAAGATTCAATGAATTCAACCCACTTCGCATGTCTTTCATTAAGGCTAGATTGGCTCTTTAAAAATCTCAAAGCTTCATGATCAGAATGTATGATAAATTCTTTTGGCCACAAATAATGTTTCCAAACCTCAAGAACTCTAACAAGTGCATACAATTCTTTATCATAAACAGAATAGTTCAATTGGGCACCATGCAATTTCTCAAAAAATAAGCAACATGTTTGTTTTCTTGCATAAGCACTCCACCAATACCAATACCACTTGCATCACAATCAATTTCCAATTGTTTGTTGAAATGAGGTAATATTAATAATGGGGCCGAAATCAACTTGTTCTTTATCTCATCAAAAGCAATATCTTGTTCAACCCCCCATGTAAAATCAACACCCTTCTTAGTTAACTCATTCAATGGTGCAACAAGAGTACTAAAATCCTTGACAAATCTTCTATAGAAACCAGCCAATCCATTAAAACTTCCCACTTGACTAACATTTGTTGGAATAGGCCAATTTTAATAGCTTCAATTTTAGATTCATCTACTTCAATTCCATGTTTAGACACAACATATCCCAGAAAAATGACCTTGTCTTTGCAAAAAGTACACTTAGCAAGATTACCATATAATTGATTCGCTCTTAATACATGCAAGACTTGTCTAATATGATCAACATGCTCATGTTCATTGTGGCTATATATACGAGAATATCATAAAATAAACTACCACAAATCTACCAATAAACTCTCTCAAAACATGGTTCATAAGTCTCATGAAAGTACTAGGTGCATTAGTTAAACCAAAAGGCATCACTAACCATTCATATAAACCAAATTTAGTTTTGAAAGCAGTTTTCCATTCACCCCCCTCTTTCATCCTAATTTGATGGTAACCACTACGCAAATCAATTTTAGAGAAAACAGCAGCACCACTTAATTCATCTAACATGTCCTCCAAACGAGGTATAGGATGAAGATAACGAATAGTGATGTTGTTAATTGCTCTACAATCTACACACATGCGCCAAGTACCATCTTTCTTAGGGACTAAAATAACAGGAACAACACATGGAGATAAGCTAATTCCAATATACCCTTTGTCGAGAAGCTCCTGCACTTGTTTCTAAATTTCCTTGGTTTCTTGGGGATTTGTCCTGTAAGGGGCTCGGTTTGGCAATGTGGATCCAGGGATCAAGTCAATTTGGTGCTCAATGCCACGTAATGGTGGCAGCCCAGCTGGTACCTCCTCCGGAAAAACATCATCAAACTCCTGTAATACATGAGAAACACCAAGAGGAATAGGGGTCATGTAAGAAGAAACCAAAATTTCTCCCTTGTGAATAAGCACTATTCACTATAGGAAGCATACTAGGGTCTTCACTAAATCCTCTCAAGTCCTCTTTGGTGGCTAACATACATAATAGGCTCACTCCCTCACTTTTATTTTTACCACTCAGCTTGTTTTTATCACTCATATAAGGATTACTCTCTTGTTTTTTCTCTCTCACTCTCCTTCTCTAAATCCACTTTAGTTTTTTGACGAGACTCATTTACAATTTGTTGTGGTGTCATAGATCCCAAAATAATATCCTTCCCATGCCAATTCGACTGGTATGTGTTAGCTCTCCCATTATGTGTAACATTCCTGTCAAACTGCCATGGTCTTCCAAGCAACATGTGACAAATAGTCATGGGCACAACATCACACTCAATAGTATCAGTATATGGACCAATTTGGAACTCCACTCTCACCATGTAGCTCACCTTCATCTCTCCTTTATCACTCAGCCACTGTATATAATAAGGATGAGGGTGTGGAATATATTTCAATTTCAGCTTTGCACATAGCTCTTTACTAGCAAGATTTTTGCAACCCCCTCCATCAATAATAACTTTGCAAGCCATTTTAGGACCTACAATTGCTTTGATTTGAAAAAGATTGCACCTCTAATTTTCTGGAGAAGGAATAACACTCAAAGCAGCAGCATTTTGTGAGCAAACAATTGTGGGGTAATGTGTGGCATAAGCATCAAGTGGACCTCCTTGCTCATCACAATCATCCTCCTCATTAGGATCAGCATCATCTCCAGTCTCATACTCATTATCCTCATTAACAAGCATGGCATTTTTATTTGGACATTCTCTCTTGAAGTGGCCTTTTCCTCCACATGTATGACATGACATATCTCTATTTCGGGCTGTAGAAGTTGTAGAACTACTAGCACTTGCTGCTGGTTGCACTTGCCTCCTAGAAGTGGAGGGGGTGCTCTCGGCCTTGGGTATAGAAACCCTAGGTGTGGGCTGTGGTTATGGTGATGAAAAATTAGAATTACGAGGTGAAAACACTCTTCTAGCACTCATCTTTGCCTCCTCGGCTAGCTGTGATTCTGCCTCCCTTGCATGATGTAGTAATTCATTCATATCATTATATTGGAGGTGCCTCACAATGCTTCTAATTTTAAATTGTAAACCCGAGAGAAAATGTTGCATAGTATATTCTGGTTCTTCTCTCACTTTGGCCCTCTGAATAATCAACTCCATCTCTCTATAATAAGCATCAACAAATAATGTACCTTGCTTCAATTGCTGCAATTTATCATATAGTGTTCTCACATAATTCTTTGGCACAAATCTGCTCCTCATGAGTTGCTTCATAGTAGCCCAAGTAACAATTTCAGGATCACCATTTTCTGCCCTCAATTGTGTAATATTATCCCACCACAAAAGAGCATAACCATCAAAACTAGAAGAAGCCAATTTGATCTTCCTATCTCCATTGTAATCATGCAATCTCCATAGCTTCTCAATTTTCATCTCCCACATGAAATACTCTTCTACATCATCATTATCAAAGGTGAATGGAGGAATAGAAAATTTAGGCTTGCCCAAACCATCATCTTCTATATTATTTTCATGAGCTTGGACCCTCCTAGCAGCAAATCCTCCACGACCATTATGAGCATGGGCTCGGCCAGGCTCCCAATCATCATCATCATGCACTTGATTGCCTCTTTGTTCTAGTTGAGTAGACAATTGAGCAATTTGTCTAGACAAATTTGTGAGAGATTCTTGCATAATATCAATAGATTCTTGAGAAGAAGCTTTCTCAATTTTAATATCCATCTGCTATAAATCCCTCCTCAAGTTCTCATCATAAGTATCAAGCTTCTTGTCAATTCGGGTTGCTATCACATCATCATAAGCATCAAGTTTCTTATCAATTCTGGATGTGATCATGTCTCGGAATTTGGAGAAATCTCCCCATGTGAGAACATCATCAACAATCTTCTTAGTAGAAGCCTCAGCAACTTTCCCAACAATTTTATCCACCTGCACATCAGCACTAGAAACAAACTCCATTGATTAATGTGTTAGTGAAAACAAAATATGGGATGTGGTGTTCTCTCACAACTCACTCAAAAACAACAAATAATGGTGTACCTTACTGTTCCAAAGTGAATAGCAAAAACTTACCACAAGTAATACAACACTACTATGTCTCGGTGTGAATAAGAGAATACCCAGGGATTTTATCACTCACAATGGAAAAACAGGATATATGGTGGGGCTTGGTATGGATACCTAACAATCACCAATGAACAAGTCCTATATGCTGTATGTGAGGATGTAAAAGTAACACCTAGGAAACACACACCAAATTGGAGATAAATGTGGCAATGCAATTATATGGATGAGAAAATTGCAATGCACTCGAAAGACACTAGCAAAGCTCAAAGATATCACAGGCACAAGATTGCTCAATAAGATAGTGTCAATATAGTAGTGATGAAACAACTCCAATAACAATATATAGCAATGTATCTCAAGGCCTTTTGCTTTTTCTCAATTCTGTTTTTCTATTTCTGTTTTTCTCTTTTTTTATACTTTTATAACTGGCCGAAAACAACTAGGAGCAAAAATAAACACAAAATGATCAATGTGACACAAAGTATGTGAATGAGCAGCCTGGAATGAGCAACAAAAATAGCTAGTCTTGTGGGCAAGGTACCTAGTTTGTTGCTGTAGATAGGTTGTGTCCAAAGTTCACAAGGATCGGACTGGAAACCCTAAAGAAAACTAGAAAGAAAAACAAACGGAAAACACCTAAAAGGAACTAGGGACTCACGACAGAAAACTGCCTATTTTTCTGCCATGGCGGCAGCGAAACAACAGGTTTTGGTACCGCGGAAGCAGCGAGGAGATCCACGGCAGAGAGAATACGCGAGGCAGCGATTTGCTCGGTTCTGTGCCGCGACGGCAGCGTTTTGCTCCGTTTCTGTACCGCGGCAGCACGCGTAGCGCAACACACGGCAGCGGTGGAGGGGCTCACGACAGCAGGGAACGTGCGCGTGGGTTTTATGGGCGCACACATGGTGGAGACCGAGTCCAACTAGGGGGGCGGCAGCGGGGGGATCCGAGTGTGGCAAGGAGGCGAGCGGCGACAGAGTTTTGGTGATTTTTGTGCTGCGGCAGCAGATCGACTCCAACTCGAATTAGGATAAAATCACCACTTGGATTGGCAATTGGAGGGTATTTCGGTGGAATCAAAAGGAAGAACACGACGAACACAAGAACCCTAACCCTAGACCGAACTAAAACAAGACACAAAAGGAGAAAAGAAACACAAAGTCAAACACAAAACAGAAAATAAAACTTGACAATGGTGATTATCTAAGGCGATGGAACAAACTAGACCTATTTTTTGTGGTTTTTCTGTATAGGAAAAACAAAAACACTGGAATCTAATGGATCAAAGATAGCTCACCGAGTTAACCTGTAAATCTGATACCACGATGATAAGGGGTGGCCCAATCTTCTCAGTGAACTCACACGATAATAAGGATCTGATAACTTGTGTCTCTCCACGAACACTCCGGCTAATTCCTGATGCCAATTGCAACAACAATCTATCCCCTTGGATATTCACAAATCCACACTTGCACGAGTAGCGACCCGACTACTAGTGGTCCTATATCAACTAATTCCCAGTGGAACAGCAGATAGCACGCAAAACTTGCAATTGTATTACTTCCAGATGAATGCTTCAAGCAATTCAACAAGAGGTTCTAGGGTTTATGATATAACGCAGTCTCACCTTTCACACACAGGTGAACAGATATATATGAGAGGAGGGGGTGCGGCCACAAGGGGGTTGCGCAAGCACCAGCCCAACTCGACTAGGACTCAACCCTTAAGGGGTTTTGGACTCGGACTAAGGGATACAAACCGACCCATGAGGGGGGGGGGTGCGGCTAAGAGGCATGCAAGAATTTATTCTACACACATTGGGACACCCTAGGATATGTCCTTGGTGCCCCCATAAGCCTAAAGCGCATCACACATAAACATTGGTGGAAACACCCTAAGACATGTCCTTGGTGCTCCCATCTTCATCATGCATAGCTCCTGGTTTCTCCTTCTTGTGTATTCTGCCATGATCATCTCTCTCCATGTATTCTCACATGCTTTGCTCCATGGATCCTTGATCCTCTCCTCCAATAATGCTTGCATTATCAACAACCTGAATCATACATATATGCAAGGATTTAGGTAGTATAAAATTCTCAGAACCACAAGCATCATAATTTAATAAGAGTGAGTTCACCTGCTGTTCTAGTAGTTTGGTTCTTGATCTATTCATTGGTCCAATCCTTACTTCATCATGTTTCTCTTGAACATCAACATCATCATCAATGGGAGAAATAGTAGATGTAATAGGGATGTCCACACTATATTAGATGTTCACAACACATTCAAATGTTAACAAGTTCACAACACATTCGAATGATTCATAAGTTCATAACACATTTAAAAGCTCAAATGCGCTAATATTAGATATGGTAGAACTCCCAAAAGGCTAATGAAACTCCGACGGTCGACGACATATTCGAAAGAGACTCTACAAGATAAGAAAGAAAGATGGGTTAGTAAATCAAATGGCCATGAGCTCAAAATATATTCATATGGATTCATGAGGTAACGTAATATACCTACGTGGTACAAGTGATGTGCTAATTAGCCCTAGTCTTACGAGGTAAATGTTTCGTCCTCTTCTTCATGGCTCGAAACCGTTGAGCAATAACCCTAGGCTGGTCCGGGATGCTGCTCCTGTTGCTCGGGGCACCCGGCGTCCCTGCCGTCCGAGCCCGGTAGATCTGCACGGGACCTCCACCTCCGGGTTCTCCCTCCTCCATGATCTTCCGCCGTCGGTCGGAGGCAAGGGGGAATGAGAAATTCGTCGACAGTTCGTCGGGCAAGGGTTTCGTGTTCGTGCGGACGGAGAGCAGACGGAAACATAGGAAAGAGACGAGGAGCGAAGGACTCGATCAAGTCGCTGACTCGATGCGTCGTCGCCTCGTGAGTGCGGTTCCCTTCGTGTGGCCCGTTACCAGTGCGAAGCACATCCGCACAGGCAGCCCATTAGCAATAGTTGGGCCCATCGTTGTTTTTTCCCAACCGAGATGCGATTTCAGCATGAAAAGTCATCTCGCGTACAAAGCGAGCGGCACGCAAGCCCGGGCGAGCGCCGGGAGAAAGGGGCGTTGCGTCCGCCGATGGCCTCATCAACCTCTCTGATTGAAGAACACTTGAGAATTGCTCTAGTGCTGCGTAGATCCTTATCGGGGGCTGGCGCGAATCGAACCCCCGAGACGCTCAGCACTGTCCTTTGCCATTCACCTTTTCCCCCCTTTGGCTCTTTCACATCCCAATCATTCGCACCACCACTAAACATGCACTAAACTGAGAGATCAGGTCGTGGCGACATGTTTGGACCGTGGTATTGCGATATGACAATTATTGTGTTTTGGAGAGCTTCTGCTACTGCTCAACTACACCCCATCTAGTCGGTGGCCCGGTGCCATCCTGAATTCGGACAAATCTTACGCAAGCACTTCAGAGACTTTGTTTGCTCGAGACAAATGATCGACGGAGGTCTATACTATCGGAGCTACCCCATAGAAGCTTCCAGCTCCTCACTGCTTGTGGGCCCCGCACAAATCCTGGAGCCGCGTACAGCTCCAGCTTCTCCCCGGGAGCCCGCGAGCCGACTTGTCCCTCGCTTCCTTTCCAGCCCACGCTCGCCTCCTGCTCCACCCGTTGCTGCGCCGACGCCTCCGGCCCCGGTGTCCCCACCGGCCAATTGCCACGCTTCCCGCGGAGACCCCGTGTGGGCCCCGCCTCCCCCAACCCCACCACCTCTCGCCCTCGCCTCTGCGCGCCGCGCGCGTATTAAACGGCTTCCCCCTCCTCGCTCCTCCCCTGCACCACCACACCGCAGCACGCACCACCACGCGCTTCGTGTGATCTCGCCGCCGCGCCAACCCTCCGCCCTCTGCCGGCCTTCGATTCGCCCGCCACCTCGTCCCGGAGCGCAGAGGTACGCGAGATCCTGGCTGTCTCGTCGAGATCTGATGGTATTAGTTGTGCGCTAGCGTGCTCTTGTTATTACCTGGAGTCCGTCTCCAGCTCTAAGCCATCCCGGACGTTGTTGTTCCCTGTCGTGCTCTCGGGCGCGTGGGATCTACGTGATCCTGGGGCAGAGGGGAGCGATCCGTCTCTTGGTTGGAATGGCCGGGCCTGGCAGCTTAGGATGCAGATCTGATGTTGCGGGATCCTGGGGTTGCGTGCGCGTCAGGAGTTGGATCTATAGGGAATGGTTGCCGCTGAGAGTTCAGAAGAGTGCATGATCTGTGTTCTCTACATCAAAATAAAAAAATGAAATAAAAATAGGGGTGGGCCTCTTTGTGTTAGCGTACCTGTACACGGCGGGAAATCAAGCGAGATCTTAGTTCAAATCCGATTAAAAATCTGATCTTTCTGTTTGGTTTTAGCTAATTGAAAATAGGTGCCTACTACTGTATGTCTGTAAGCATGTGAATATACCTTAGCAAGTTGGAAAAGGAGGAAAGGATGTTTGGTCTAGAACACTGTGGTATCCTGCCTATGTTGCCCATGTCCTAGAGGCAAGGCATCAGACATTACCATTTTATGGGGTGCATCCAGAATGAGCAGAGAAATGTACTTTTGCTGGTTAGAAACAAGAAGACTGCTTGTGATCCTGTACAAGTAATTAAACAATACAATGGTGTGGAATGGTTTGTTCATCTGTTTGTGTAGGTATTAAATCAAATATCGAGTTAAGATCCAAGCATAAGTACTCAATGCAAGGCTGCAAAGTGTTTTGTCCTTAGCCCTACTGAAATAATCAATGCTAGATTGCTACATAGATGTTATTACCACTATCCATCTTCAATATATAAATTTGTGCCCTTACAATGTTACATTTCTTCTACTTTAATTTCGAAGTTGCAAAATTAGAACTTTACCCACATAAACTGGTTTTTATTATAATTTTCAGCCATGGGCACGGTTGTGGATGCTCCGGTAGTTGTGACTGAGAAGGAGGTATGTGTATCTCATTACTTTTCATTGCTCATTCCCCTTATATATTAGATAATTTAAACTTATTTGCTGCCACTTTCATTGAGAATGTGCAACTCCTTTTGACTTCTGGATCAGCGAACATGCTTGAATTCATTAAACCTTTAAAAACTAAGGCATTACGAGAATCTCTGACGTGAATGGTTGGTCCATGAACCTCAGTGTTACGTCTACTAGCTTTCAGAACCTTTTAGTTATCTTGTAATAGATGCATTGTACTGTTGTTGGATTCATGTTGAAAGGGCTTATATTTTGTTGCATATTGCCAATATAATTCTGGCTTCTTGAGTAACTACTTAGAACTATTGTATATAGTCATTAAAGTAAGCACCCCAGTCTCACAGAATGTGTGCCATCCATGATTGTGTTTTGGTCTTATGGTTGAACTGTGCTTCTCATGCAGGAGGTTGCTATGAACATGTTGGGTGACAAGAAAGTTACTGTTGTATTTGTTCTTGGTAAACTCTCCTCGATTAATACCAACTGATATTGTTAAGTGTTGTTTGTAATAAAACAAAAAAAAATCTTCTGTATCTAACCAAGAATTTACACACAGGTGGTCCTGGTAGTGGAAAGGGCACACAGTGCGCCAACATTGTTGAACACTTCGGATTCACCCATCTTAGTGCTGGAGATCTTCTGCGCGCAGAGATTAAATCTGGCAATGAGAATGGGTATCTTATTTCCTTCCCATTAAGTTTCTCCGGAACAAAATTGTTCTGAAATTTGTATTGGTCATGTCCACCTCTTTACTTAACATTTATAGGTTCCTGTGTTAATTTCCACACCTCTAATTTTGCAGAACTATGATTGAGAACATGATAAAAGAGGGGAAGATTGTTCCATCGGAGGTAACTATAAAGCTCCTGGAGCAAGCCATGATTAAAAATGAGAATGACAAGTTCCTAATCGATGGGTTTCCGAGGAACGAAGAGAACCGTGCTGCGTTCGAGCATGTTGTAAGTTCACCTACACTTAAAATCCAAAATTGAGATCTTTCACTTTTCGCTAAGAAACTTGTATTTCAGCATCTTCTTCCCCTGTTCATCATAATGTACTTATATAAAGTAATTTGCAAGATAGATCTCTGATCGTTTCACATTGTTTCAGACAAAAATTTCCCCTGCATTTGTGCTGTTCTTCAATTGTTCCGAGGAAGAGATGGAAAGACGTCTTTTGGGACGCAATGAGGTTTCCTTCATCACTTATTCCCTTCTGTTTAGCATATGCATCCTTGTCAAATCACCAATTTCTTGTTTCTGACAATTCTTGCTATTTTGCAGGGAAGAGTTGATGACAACATAGAGACTATCAGGAAGAGATTCAAAGTTTTTGTTGAATCCAGTTTGCCTGTAATTGAGTACTATAGGGCGAAGGAGAAGGTTAAAGAGGTATACTGCACTTCCACAACAACTATTTTCTTTATGGAATGCATTTCAACATAAAAGCAGTAACAGATAACACGATAGTCTGAAGAAATCGTCTACTGGAATAATAATCTTTCTTTTGATTGTCATGTAGGACTATAGACTTGAAATAATTACTGCCCTTCTTTTGGAATCTGTTCATTTTGGTACTTATTGACCAGCTTGCTGTTTGGTCAGATCGATGCTGCAAAACCGATTCCTGAGGTGTTCGAAGTTGTCAAGGCCATTTTTGCGCCATATGCCAAGGTAATTTGTTAAATGTGCTTGTTGTATCATGTATTTTCTCATAGCATTTCTGCACGTATCTTGTAAATTCTGCATGGCAAAATAGTATGTATCATGAATATATGTCGTGGCACTATTTTCTGTTTTTCATATAACATTTTGTTATTATCTGTCAGGATGCATAGAACAGTATAAAAAGGACCAAAAGGTTATAAATGAATGATTTTATACAAGGTATACCTTCTCTCCCTTTTTTAGGTTTCATTACAATTTCTTTTTCATAGTGTTATTTAGGCGTTTTTTATAAGTGGTTATTCATTTTTTTTTATTCTGGGGAAATAGAACAATAAATTGGCCCTGTTTGACTGTGAGGCTGACTTGAAACATATTTTTTACACACTTGTCGTCGATATATTAGTGACAGCTTATTTAAATGTAGATATGTCATATAGAGAAATACACAATCACTGTCAGCGCAAATGAGAAGTTGAGAACTCGTCCTAATGGAAATAGGAATAGGATGGGTAATAGGCTTATCATGACTGTTGGATCATGGACTTGCTACTTGACCTGTATTGAACTCCTAGTTGCTTCATAGTGCTTCTTATGGCATACTACATAGATTTATGGCGAGACTGTACTCTAGAATGTGCTCAGCTGCTTCTTCCACATGTTTTTAATCCAATCAGTGGAAACTTTCATATGGGATTCTGTAGCTGGGTTTGAATTTGGCATGAGGATTTTGAACTCAAGTAAATGTAGATATCTCATTTTCATGCAAAACAAATTGACGTTCTGCTTTTCACTTTCAACATAAACTTCTTCAGTTAGCTATGGTCTTGGCTTAGTTTCACCGCAGTCGAAAACTATCTTCTGATGGGGTCTTCTGCTCTGCTGAATATCTAATGATTGCAATATTAAACCGTACATAAGTCGACCTTAATCAAATCGTGTTCTTTTGCCTGGTAGATGTGATAATTTTGTCATTTTATGCCATTGATACCAGCGAGTTAATAGGATTGTTGCTACCATCCATACTCATGTACTCCTCGTTATGTTTTGCAGGTTTTGCTCAAATGTGAGATATCTGTGATTACAAACCCTTAATATAGATCAGACTTATCAGTAGGCAATTTGATTTGTTACCAGCAATAAGTAGATCCGTCTCTAGTGTTTGTGTTCACCATTGTTGGTTTATCCCCTGTAGTGTATCTGTACCCCTGTAATTTACTGCATGGAAGGTTCAGACCTTGTATCCATGAGTTATCTATCTGGTTGTATTACAGAGAAGCAAACTGCTTTCACATTCTTTATGAGCGATTGAGTTGTTCGGTCGAAGATAAACATTTGTCCCTTGCAAACATCTGATACAGTGTTAACGTCCCCTGCTCAGAAAATTTTGCTTACAAGTTTTCACTGTATATATGATTGCATGTGTACAAGTTGTCTAGTTGTTTTTTTTTCCAGATATTTAACTGTAAGGGGCCCTCATAATCTGCAGCATTGACTACAGGACACTATGAAGGCAAACTGACTACTTCGTCTTCACTGAAATGCAACATAAAAGACAGTTCAAATGAATAACTTGTTCAGGATAGATAGCTCAATACAAATTGGAAAAGTTCATTAACTCGGTGAAGGGCAAGATTAAACCTGTTTATCTAGACTTCTAGTAAACTAAAATTGAAAGTTTTAGTAATGTTTTCCTTTGTGTGTCCTAGCTAGGCAATAGAAATTTTGTTTGGAAGTAACTCCCTGCCAAAGGCGCCACTGGTGGTATCCTAGCAAGAGTAGATTGTGATGTTCTACATGTTATCAGTTGTGAAGTTAAGAACTTCTTTGCTACTCCCTCTTTTTCTAAATGTGTCTAAATGTAAGCCGTTTTGGTAGCTTAATTTGTACTAGTAGATGTGTATGTGCATGCACGTCTTTAATTAAAATATAAATGGCAGGCACCACATTAACATTTTTTTTAATGTATGTATGCCAGGTCATAAATCACACATGCATTTATTTTCTTTTGTGTATATATGGCAGATGTTATGTGAGTGTAATTAAATAAGGTGGGGAGAACAAACATATTTGAGCCGTTTGATTAGTGTGTATGGACGGTGGAGATCGAATTTTCCTGCCAAGTTTACTTTTTTATAAGTAGTGTGGATGATGTGAGCGTAATTAAACAAGGTGGGGAGAACAAACGTATTTGAGCCGTTTGATTAGTGTGTATGGACGGTGGAGATCGAATTTTCGTGCCAAGGTTGCTCTTTTATAAGTAGTGCGGATACCAAAACGGCTTACATTTAGGAATAGAGGTAGTAGTGTTGTAATCAAAGAAAAATCTTCAGAATTAGCCAATAGAACTGGATGGGAAAACAAGAATTTATTTTCGAGTTTCTTAGAATCCAAGCTGATAAAAGCAATGGCAGTGTATACTTTGAATGGGCCGATAGATTTAATGGTGTTAAAGGTTCTTTCTCACTGAAGTAGCTTCAAGACGTTCTCACTGAAGTAGCTTCAAGACGAATGGCAGGTTTACTAATAATTCGATCATTTTTGCAGCACCATCGTATGTTTCCAATGTGACACTCTTTTTGGAGTAATTATTTGAACACCCACTTTATTTTTTCCTGAATATAATTCAACATCTGAAGAAGCCGCGTTCCACAGTATAGACGAGGGCGATGGAGGAAGGAGGATACTCATGGCCCGGAGTTCAAGAATTTTTCCTACCTATATATTTGTGGAATGGTTGATTTAGCATAGCACTTAGGCTAAACATAACACTAAATACAAACTTGGCACGGGGTTTAGTTCGATCCTAGATCTGCCCCTGGTTCTATGGACATTTCTCTGTGGTTGCATGTGTTGTTACGTCCTACCCGGTGTAGTGCCATTAATGCTTTGTTTTTTGTTTCCTACATATTCCCATGGAATGTGGCTACAACACTGGATCCGCATATATTTTGGTTTGATTCACTTTACTCTAGCAGGAAAATTAGAGGCATTGGCGCCCCGCAAGCAAAGACAAATGCGAAAACATAGCACATGAGAAAAACGAGAACTCCAAATATCACGTGAAAAAAACAAGAACAGCAAGACACAGCGCAGGAAAGCATACACGATCGTTCTAGTTTTAGCCCGAAACCCGCACAAATTCCAGGTCCGAGAGAATTTTCGACACATGCTAGGAATGCTGCTTGGTTCGGTGTTTTAGAATCAGATCGGGGCCGTTTCTTAGCCCATTTGTCCGGAAATTTCAACGGGCCACCACAGGTCCGTATAAGTTACGCCGGTTTCCTTACGCACGGCCTCTAACGCGCGTAAACTATCACACCCGGGAAACAAAACCAATCTCTTTCAAGTGGGGCCTTATGTGCAAATTAACGCAAATCCTATTTACCGTCTGCCGGCGGCAAAATTTCGTCCCGCAGTTTCTTTTCTCCAGAGCGAATCTCGGATTTTCTTTTTTCTGTGTTCCCTTTTTCATTTTTTTTGTTCAATTTTTTTTTGTTTTCCCTTTTCTGGTTATTTTGTTCAATTTTTTTCATATTTTTTTTACTAAAAAAGGGAAGATTGTTAAATGGGTCGGCCCAACAGCGTCGTCCCGCAGGCGGCGGCTCCCGGAGGCGGTATTTAGGGGGCCCGCAAATTAACCACCGCTGAGGGCTGCTGCAGATCTGGCGCGACCGCAGGGCTAGCCTGCTGTCGATGGGCCATGGATCAGCCTGGTAATGGTTGATGGGCTACACGCCGTACTCTCGTCGCCGGCTTGGACCGAGGTCCGATGCAGATGCAGTGTTGTGTTGAGGCCGGTTGTTTTTTACGCCCAGCACAATTCCAGATCTCCCTAAAAGAAACACTCAAACACAGTTCCATATCGAACATAGCTAGAGCAGTTGGAATGGCGACACGCACACTGACACACACTCTATCTCTCGCTGTCCAACGATCTTTAAGAATAAAGCACATGTCGACATACATCGAGCTCAACAGTTGTGTGGCGACATTACATTTCTCAGGTAGTCAGATTACAGGGCGTGGTCGGCCGGCTACTATGCGATGAACACAGGCCATCCATTCCATGCATGGATCCGTTCCTCACCTCAACTGCCCCCGCCCGATCGCACACGATTCCAGTCCACGTCCCTTCCTGTTCTCTGCTTCATCGGGGCCTCGATCTGGGGTGGAGACGAGAAGCTGCTTCACCCGCGCCTTTCATCGCCGAACACTCGAGCATTTTGTTGTATCCTTTTTATTGCCTCTTTTTTTATTTATTTTATTTTTCCCCTTTTCTTTCTGTTTCTGTGTTTTTGTTCACCGATTTTTTTTTTGTTCAAAATCATTTTTTGTTTAAAACTTTAAAATGTTCAAATTATAATTTTTCAAATTCGAAAATTGTTCGGATAAAAAATGTTTAAATTTTATTTTTATTCAAATGAGAAAACCATTCAGACACAAATATGTTCAAATTTAAGAATGGTTCATATGTAACATTTTGTTCATGTTTAAAATTATTTATTTTTTTAGAAATTATTCAAACTTGAAACTTGTTCAAACTTAAAAATTGTTCATTTTTTTAGAGAAATGATGCATGTAGTTTTGGGGAAAAAAAAGAAAAAAGTTAGCTAGTAGTTAATGGGCCGGCCCACACGCACCTCCTCCCATGGAACCTCCAGCTCGCTAAGAGATCAGCCTGGTGATAGTTGATAAGCGCGTCGCTGGGTTGGGCCGAGGTCCGATGCGATGTTGTGTTGACTGTTGAGGCCAATTATGGTTCTATGCCCGGCATAATTCAATTCTAGACCGTCCTAAAAAAAGCATAATTCCACATCGATCGTAGCTAAGAGCATCTCCAGCGCCCCCCAAAACGTCGCGAAGGCACTTTTACGTCCGGACCAACCTGAAACGTGCCGACTCACTGCCCCCAAAGGCGCTTCGCGTCCGGACACGTCCCAATTTCCATCCAGAAAACTCAAGCAAACCTCGCCGCGTAGGAGCTCCTGTGGGGACGCCGGACGAGACTTGCATGCGACCACATCCACACAAATGAAAGATTCGTTTCTTCTCTCCTCATTTTTTAAACGAAAAAAGAGGGACTGGTCAAACGGGAAAAACGAGATTCTGCGAGTTTCTTCTCTCCTCATTTTTTCACACCACGGCCTAGGCTCTCTCTCCTCGCTTTCCCTTTTTAAAATATCTACATGTATGTCTCTATTTACACCTTTGACCACTGCATAAGGCAGTGAGTAGGAGAGAAATACCCCAAAAACCCTATTCCGTCCGCACGAGCCCCAAAGGGCTCTTTTAGCGCCAATCTCTGACCGCAATTGGAATCGCGACACACACTCTATCTCTCGCTGTCCAACGATCTGTAAGAATAAAGCACATGTCGACATACATCGAGCTCAACAGTTGTGTGGCGACATTACATTTCTCAGGTAGTCAGATTACAGGGCGTGGTCGGCCGGCTACTATGCGATGAACACAGGCCATCCATTCCATGCATGGATCCGTTCCTCACCTCAACTGCCCCCGCCCGATCGCACACGATTCCAGTCCACGTCTCTTCCTGTTCTCTGCTTCATCGGGGGCGTCTGGGCCTCTCGGCGTGGAGACGAGAAGCTGCTTCACGCGCGCCTTTCATCGCCGAACACATTTCCTTCTCCCCAGCCCGGCCGGTCGCGTGACCGGCTAACTAACTGGCGAGAAAAAAAAGGCGTGCCACAAAAAGCTTTTAACTTCCTTTTGCGCCCGGGACCCAGTAGTGCTTTTACGACGAAATCAAATGGAGCACGTGCGAAATGGCACGGTCACAAACGCACGTCACATCGCCAATACTGTATCGCATCATATGCGTCCAAAGCAAACAATCTGCAGCAGGAGCTCAATAACGAGCGAACAGTAACCGAGGCATGATCGAT
Source organism: Alopecurus myosuroides (assembly GCA_028641055.1). Taxonomy (NCBI): domain Eukaryota; kingdom Viridiplantae; phylum Streptophyta; class Magnoliopsida; order Poales; family Poaceae; genus Alopecurus; species Alopecurus myosuroides. The sequence goes on from CM054059.1 coordinate 429,773,241, forward strand.
GCCTGGATTTCATGGTGCCATTAGTCAAAGATCTGCCTCCTCACTAAAAAGTTAGGTTCCCCGGCCGGCAGGTTCTGCACGGCTACTTCGATACATTCAAATGTGCAAATGCAACCGTTCACCTTTTCAACTAGCGGTAGCGGCGTCCAAAGATACCAATAGACTAGTCAAGGCTTAAGAAAGTGTGTAGCTTTGCTTACTTACTTACTGCCTTCTAGAGAGCAAGCGCACGTAACTTCTGCTGCTGCCACTTGCATGAAAGCATTCTCGAAACAAAATGCTGAGGAATAAAGTGCCGATCGGCCGGCCAGCCGGCCGGCCTAGCTAGCTAATAAGCACGATCGGGTATATTAGTTCCTCTTTTCCGGACTTCGAGGCCTGCAAATCAGCAATTAGCATGAGCGAAGAATCAAGCGCGCCCTAAAGATGTGATCTCGGCGATCGGATCACTTTATAGATGCTAATTTGAGAGGTCCAGGGGGGTTGATTATAAGCTAGGTTGATGGCTTAGTAGTCAATCATGGAGGTGCACGTAAGCGAGCACGCATGCATGCATGCTTTGGAACCTAAAGATCGATCTCTTGATTCGTAATTTGTGTTAGCTAAACCCTGTCTGAACCCTGCTGTTTGGTGTCAAGATTCAGTTTCGTCAGTTATAACTTAGGGAGCCTTTCTCCGTTTCTGTTAGCTAGATAGCCGGTTGGTTGCGAGTTGTGCGCCACCGGGATATGCAGTAGGATCACCCAGCACGAAGCTCGGATCGTGGAATGGCACGGTCAGTCGCTGAGCGCGTCGCTAGGGGCACGTTTACTTCCGTTGATCAATAAAAGGAAACAGAAAACGCTGCATTCAGTTGAGCAGCACAAAACCCCTTTCGTCTATCTCACTGTCGAGTTCATCACCTGAATCGTTCGTGAGTTAATCGATTAGAGGCAACAATTGGCATCAGAGCCTAAAAGATCCTGTGATCATGACTGGCGCCGACAAGAAAAACGAGAAGTCGCCGCCCTCCGCATCCAAGGGGCAGTCTGCCTCGCCCGGCTCACGACGGCGCTCGCAGAGCAGGGGCAGGAGCCTATCGCGACGCGGCGGCGGCGAAGTCGTTGTGCAGCAGGTTGTGCGCGAATCCGGCGGCAACGGCACCAACCTCTCCTTCCCGATGCTGACCCGCTCCAATTACAATCATTGGGCGATGGTCATGGAGGTGAACCTGCAGGCGGCGTCCCTGTGGGAAGCCATCGAGGACGAGGACGTCCCCAGGAGGGAGGAGAAGCAGACGATGGCGGCGCTGCTCCGCTCCACGCCTACTGACATGCACTGCATGCTCATTGGCAAAGGGAGTGCCAAGGCGGCGTGGGAGGCGATTCGGATGCAGTCGCAGGGGAGCGACAGGGTGCGGGAGACGCACCTGCGACGCCTGCGAGCCGAATTCGAGACCGTGGCCTTCAAGGACGGGGAGAAGATCGACGAATTCGCGATGCGGATCTCGAATCTCGCATCCTCTCTACGCTCGTTCGGCGACGACATCCAGGAGGAGAAAATCGTAAGAAAATTCCTGGCTGTGGTTCCTTCACGCTTTGTGCAGATTGCGTTCTCGATCGAGACGCTCATGGATCCGGCGACCCTGACGGTCGAGGAGGTCACCGGCCACCTGCGCGCCTGCGAGGCATGCCTCGATGAGGATCGTGGTGCAGGCTCAAGCGGGGGCCAGCTGTAGCAGCAGTGGGAGGGTCGCAAGCGACAGCCCCGCGGCGGCGGGAGCACCGGAAAAGGTGGTGGCCACACTGGCTCACGCACCAACGACGGAGCCAAGGCCGGGCAACCCCAGCAGTCTGCACCTCCGCCACGCGGCCCCAACGGCGAGATCGTCGACAAGGAGAAGTGCAAATACTGCGGCAAGAAAGGGCATTGGGCCCGTGAGTGCCACAAAAGGCAGAGGGACGAGGCTGCGGCGGCAGCGACGGGCGCCGCCCATCTCGCCTAGGCGGAGGAAGACGACGATCCGCGCCTGAACATGGTGTGCGTCACCAACATGCACGAGCGCGTGACCCAGACGGTCACCGCGGACTCGGCCAAGGAGGCTGGGATCGAGGCGCCTGCTCTCACCGGCGGCCAAGTGTTCCTCAACGAGGAGAGGGCGGTGATCACACCTAGGATCGGCGCGGAAGAAGACGGGGAAGTGTGGTTCCTCGACACGGGTGCGACAAACCACATGACGGGCTCGCTCGCCGCGTTCGCCGAGCTGGATCGCTCAGTGGCGGGCAAGGTGCGTTTCACCGACGGCTCCGTCGTCGACTTACAAGGGCGTGGGACGGTGGTCTTCGCCATCGACGGAGGAGATCACCGATCTTTCCGCGACGTCTTCTACATCCCGGCACTGCAGAGCAGTGTGGTGAGCTTGGGCCAGCTGGACGAAAACTGGTACGACATCCACATACACCGTGGAGTGCTCACCGTCAGAGATCGGCGCCGCCGATTGCTGGTAAAAGTGCGGCGGTCAGGGAATCGCCTCTATCGCCTGACGTTCCTCCCGGTGCAGCCAGTCTGCCTCGCTGTCGGGCACTTGTCTGAGGCATGGCGCAGGCACGCCCGTCTCGGCCACCTGAACTTCGACGGCGTGCAGAAGATGGCCCGTGGGGACCTCGTCCGCGGCCTGCCGCACATAGAACACGCCGACGAGCTCTGCGAAGCTTGCTTGGCAGGAAAGCAGCGGCGCCTGTCCTTCCCTCAGAAGGCGCGCTTCCGGGCGCAGCGGCCACTCGAGCTGGTGCACGGTGATTTGTGTGGACCGATCACGCCGCCCACACCCAGAGGGCGCAAGTACATCCTGGTACTCATCGACGACAGGAGCAGATACATGTGGGTGGATCTGCTCGCGTCGAAGGACGAAGCCGCACGAACGATCATCAAAGTCCAGGCTGCAGCGGAGGTCGAGTGCGGACACAGGCTGCGTGTTCTCCGTACTGATCGCGGCGGTGAGTTCACCTCCGCCACGTTCTACAAGCACTGTGAAGAAGCTGGAGTTCAGAGGCACCTCATCGCGCCGTATACGCCCCAGCAAAACGGTGTCGTGGAACGGCGCAACCAGACGCTGCTGGGCATGGCCAGAAGCATGCTGAAGGCCAAGCGCGTCCCCAACCTGTTCTGGGGAGAGGCGGTGCTCACCGCGGCGTTCATACTGAACCGTGCGCACACGAGCAGCGTCGAGGGGATGACCCCGTATGAGGCCTGGCACGGCGTCAAGCCTGACGTACGGTTCCTGCGCGTGTTCGGCTGCGTGGGACACGTCAAGGCCGCGATGCCCCATCTGCAGAAACTGGATGATCGCAGCACGCCGATGGTGTTCATCGGCTACGACGCAGGCACCAAGGCGTACAGGATGTATGATCCTGCGACGGAACACGTGCACGTGTCTCGTGACGTTATTTTTGACGAAGAGGCAAGGTGGAACTGGGAGGCGCCCGGGGAGTCGCCGGCGAGCTGCGAGTTTACAGTCGAGTACCCAGTGTATCGACAGGATCATGGCACGACGCGGGGACGAGGCGAGACCCCAACTGCGTCTGTCGAAGGCGCGCCTCCGGACGCCGCCACGCCGGGCTCCACAGCGCGCAGCCCATCGGAGACTCCGTCACCAGCGGCCGGCGCCAACAAGCCCCGCTCACCTCCGAGCGCCGCAATGGCGTCGCCCACGTTCGTGTCGCCGCCTGCTAGACACACGGGCATGCTGGACGCGGACGACAGCGAAGATCGACCGCACAGATTCAGATTGATCAGCAAGCTGTCAGAAACTGAAGGCGCACAGCCACATCGAGCACAACGACCTCCACCTCCTGCATCTGACGATGAAGAGGAGCTACACCTCCTGGCCAGCGAAGAACCCACGACATTTGTGGAGGCCGAACGCGAGGACTGCTGGCGCCGAGCCATGCTTGACGAGCTGCAGTCCATTGACGAGAATGGCACCTGGACCCTGACATCGCTTCCCGCAGGACACCGATCCATCGGTCTCAAGTGGGTATACAAGGTCAAGCGCGATGAAAATGGGGAGATTGTCAAGCACAAAGCCCGGCTTGTTGCCAAGGGATACATCCAGCGCGCCGGAGTGGATTTCGACGAGGTGTACGCGCCGGTGGCCAGACTCGAATCAGTGCGCCTCATCCTGGCCGTGGCCGCGCATCGTGGCTGGGAAGTCCACCATATGGACGTGAAATCGGCCTTCCTCAACGGAGAATTGGAGGAGACCGTCTACGTGACCCAACCACCGGGTTTCGTCGCTGATGGCCATGAACATGGCGTCTACAAGCTCCACAAAGCCCTGTACGGCTTACGGCAAGCCCCGAGGGCGTGGAACGCGAAGCTCGATGCGAGCTTGGCATCACTTGGATTCACACGCAGTGAGTCTGAGCACGGCGTGTACGCGAAGGGCACGGGGAGTCAACTGATCATCATCGGAGTCTACGTCGACGACCTGGTGATCACCGGGGCGGAACAAGGAGAGGTGCTCAGGTTCAAGGACTCCATGAAGCAGCTATTCTCGATGAGCGACCTCGGTTTGCTCAGGTACTACCTGGGGCTGGAGGTGAAGCAAGAACCAGGGCGCACCACTGTCACACAGACAGCGTACGCAAGCAAGCTGCTCGACAAGGCCGGATTGCAGGGATGCAACCCTACTCAGGCCCCCATGGAAGCAAGGTGTCGCTTGAGCGTTGAAAGCAAAGAAGACCCCGTGGACAAGACGTTCTACAGGAGCGTGATCGGCAGCCTCAGGTATCTTGTCCATACCCGCCCGGATATTGCCTTCGCCGTGGGCTTCTTGAGCCGTTTCATGGAGGCGCCCGCCGGTGATCACCTGGCAGCGGTGAAACACCTCCTCCGCTACATCGCAGGCACACTCAACCATGGGTGTGTGTATCGTCGCGGGGACCGTGAACTGCTGATTGGATTCAGCGATTCTGATCATGCCGGTGACGTGGACTCGAGGAGAAGCACATCTGGTATCCTGTTCTTCCTCGGGGACAGTCCAATAAGCTGGCAATCGCAGAAGCAGAAGGTCGTCGCCACCTCCTCCCGCGAAGCTGAGTATATCGCGGCGGCAACTGCAGCGAGCCAAGGAGTTTGGCTGGCACGCTTACCGGGCGAGTTACTGAACCAAGCAACTGCGCCATTCACTCTGTTCATCGACAACAAGTCCGCGATCTCCCTCTGTAAGAATCCGGTACTCCACGATCGCAGCAAACACATCGACCTCCGCTATCACTTCATACGCGATTGCGTCGAGAAAGGCACTGCGGTTGTGGAGTTCATCGGGACGGGGGAGCAGAAGGCGGATATCCTGACGAAGTCATTGGGCCGCGTCCGCTTCCAGGAGCTCCGCGGCAAGGTGGGCATCGTCGACATCCATGGTAGCCAGGGTTGAGGGGGAGATTGTTAGCTAAACCCTGTCTGAACCCTGCTGTTTGGTGTCAAGATTCAGTTTCGTCAGTTATAACTTAGGGAGCTTTTCTCCGTTTCTGTTAGCTAGATAGCCGGTTGGTTGCGAGTTGTGCGCCACCGGGATATGCAGTAGGATCACCCAGCACGAAGCTCGGATCGTGGGATGGCACGGTCAGTCGCTGAGCGCGTCGCTAGGGGCACGTTTACTTCCGTTGATCAATAAAAGGAAACAGAAAACGCTGCATTCAGTTGAGCAGCACAAAACCCCTTTCGTCTATCTCACTGTCGAGTTCATCACCTGAATCGTTCGTGAGTTAATCGATTAGAGGCAACAATTTGTAGAGGAAAGATGCTATTAGCTAGAGAATCAATCACCGGTAAATTGGCAGCACCGTCAAATCGTCACATGAAGTGCGATACTAGTACAGTCTATGTCCTTGCCATTAACTAGACGATAGAATAGATGCCCAGGGAACCGTATCGATTTCACATGCATGACCGTATCATAGCAGCACCGGCCGGAAGTGTGCACATCACTGGCTTAGAGTTGCGAAAAATCGCATCATCGATCTCAACATGCATGTCTAAATGACTTCTTCTATCACCTGAAAAAATATGTAAAGTTCGATTCGGTGCACGATGCTTGCATTGATACCCATATCTAACTTCTGTTTTGTTCTTTCGTATATACTCCTACATTAGCAAGTAGCACAATTCTACCACTGTACGCGCGCACATCGTCGGATCTTTGTAAGCTGCCTGAGAAGTCTATTCCACAGCCGCACCGCACATACTGCATTCAGAGAATGGTGATTTTTGGTGAGGTGATTTTTATTAACTCAATACTAGATACTCTTCGGATCAAAGAAGAACAGAGTTACACCCGGCCTCTTCGGATCAAAGATGCTCACCGCCCAAACAAAGAATATAAAAAGTTTGACATAGACTTAACGTATATAACACAAAGAATAAAACAGTCTAAAACGACGGAGAACAATACGTTAATTACGTCGCCGTCTGTGTTGGGTAAAAATCTCGTTGGCTAATCTCCCCACTTGAGAATTTCAGAGGTTGGTGATACAGAAGTGAAAGAACACTCGTTGCAGAATGACGGGCCTTCATCCCGTGACAGGCGCTTCTTACTTTGACTTTGCATAGAGTATAGACTAACTATATATACCACTGTCAAGAAATGCACGTTCAAGAGCTGCAAACTTAATTAACCAGAACTTTGCTACCATAAATAAATATAATTGGTAAGAGACTAATACAAAACCTTACGTAAAGTTTGACTTCATATGCATGAAAATGCTAGTACTATGTTTCAACGGTCTTCAACAATAAACTGATCTATGTGTGGTCTATAGCAAAAACTATCGTAAGCGAGTAATTAAGTTGACAAGCAATCGTTTGGAGGTTAGGTAAAAGTTTTTGCGTGCATGCCTAGTCCTCCTAGCTAGATCTCCTTTTCCTTCTTGACTTTTGCAGCAGGGCAAGAGAGAAGATTAATTCCTTAAAGATGATACAAGCAAGTTGATGGTTCCAAGTGAACAAACAATGGCGCTTTAGGTACAGCCAGGCAGACCACTTGTTGGAACATACAAGGCGCTGCAAGGACACCAGCACTACTCATTCGCATTGTGCTTGTGTATATTTGCTTTGCCTCACGAGTCAGGAGTGAAGATTCGTGTCTCGCGCCCAGTACGAAGAATCCACGGTGACCTCTCCAACTTCAATTGTCTGTCCGTTTGCAAGGCTACGAAATTGGGAATATTTAGCTAGCTGTCGCTACACTCACTAGGTACAATGTGAGTGTGCACTGGTGCTTTAATGTCGACATTCTGATCGATTGACCAATGTATAATTACATACACAAATATCACGATCTCTCTTTATTTTGGGAGCCATAGTGCGTGATGGGTTGCGTCAGTCAAATCTCCAGCCAGGCCCGACGCATACTGTATTAGCTATGAGACAGATAGGATAAAATGAGTTATTCGGTGTGTTTGGTTACCGGCGATGCCTCCAAAAAGATCCTAACGTGTTCCAAGATCAGATTTCCCGAAAGGGGTAGCCATCTCTTTAGGATGAACCGTGGGGAAGACGAATGTGAGGGAGCGCTTTGGAGCAAGCACACGGCGTTTTACCCAGGTTCAGGTTAGCCGGAGAGTCTCCATACTTCCTGCAAATCAACTATGACGGTGATGCCAGACATAAGTTACAATTACCTATGACAGATTGAGTGTATTACTAAAATCTTCCTTGGGGTTTCTCCCGTCCGGCTTTATATATACAACCGGATCGGGGCATACAGGAACACAAACCGTACAATAGCTTAACCCTATCAATCTACGGTCATTCATCCTCTAAGGGCGCAGATGGGCTTGAAGGCCGCCATTGCGGATGCAGTCCTGCGCTTCGTCCTTTATGGGACTTAGTCTTTCGGCCTGCACGGCTTCTGGATGCCTGCAGATCCCCCATTCTGGATATCTCCAACAGTAGCCCCGGGAAGTCTAAGGAACTTATTCCCGACGTTGGGTTTCCTCAAAGTTGAACGACGGAAAACGGCTCCTGAGACTTCCCCCTTTCTCATTGTCAAACTTGAACAAGATCTGTCATCCAGAGAAAAGACGAATCTTCTCCGTGAAGTTTCCCTTGCGCAGGCGTTTTCGTTTCGGGCGCAAAGTAACGGTCAGAGCGTAATCATAGGGATATTAACACTGCAGAAACGACATCGAATAATGGTTCCGTCTATTTAGGCGCATTAGTCGAGGAGCTCTTCTTCCTCAACGGTCATAAGCATGACACGCGGTCAAATCATGCCACATGGCGCACATCAAGGTATACGACCGTTAGAGCCGAGATAGCCGTCGGCCAGGGTTATATAAACCTTCACGGCCGCCTCTTTTTCTCCTCTTCTCCACTCGCTTCCTGCCATTTCCACTTCCCTCACACCTGAGCTCCCTCTCTCGTATTGCGAACGCACAACGCCCCAAAGTTCCAAGAAAGAAAAAACTTTGGCGACCCCATGAGTGCAATGGACTCCGGGGACCTTCGTTCCGGCAACGACAGGAGCGCCGTGGAGGATGTATCCTCCATAGTGGCCGCTACGGCTTCTGGCGAGGCTCACCTCTCGCCTCCTGCGTCACCCGCGGCGTACGTGTTTCCCCATGGCGCCTCTAATTCGTCTCGGCCCCCTCCGCGTCTGCAACTGCAAAGGGGAAGGCAATGGTCTGCCCCCTGCCTGGTGGAACTCGATGTCGGCGGCAAAGACGACGACGGGTCTGGGGAAGAAAGTGCCTCCGGGTATTGGCTTCCCTGCTCCGTGACGACGGAGGATCTTCAACGATATGAAGACACCGGATTTCTTCCGAGGAAGAAATGGCGGAGCGCGGAAGGCGATTCCGGGCCCAGTCCACGGGACGGTGAACGCGTTGTTCTGCTGTCCCACGTTCAGCGCGGGTTAGGCTTTCCGCCCTCTGCTTTCTTTCTCTCCCTTCTAGAGTACTATGGCGTTCAGCCTCATAACCTGACGCTGAACGCCATTCTGTACATTTCCGCTTTTCAAGCACTCTTTGAGGGCTATTTGGGAATAATCCCTAGTTTATACTTTTTTCAAGTATTGTTTTACGTGAGGAGAGAGCCAGACGGCGAAGGGGGTTGAAGGTCTGTGGGACTATCAACCTCAACCTTCGCCGGAAGAGGGAGCTTTGGTTTCCCAAAATTCCCAAATCCGAGTATATGAAACACTGGCCGTCCACGTTTTTCTACGTGCAAGACTTGCCTTTCTTGAAGAAAGCAACAGGGCTTCCGCCGTTCGTCAACGGCGCGGCGACCCCAAAGGACAGCTGGAAGGAAGACGCCATCCGAACACTTCCAGAAAACCCGGAGAAGATCAAGCGGTGGATCACCAGGCTCACAACGCTGGACCCCGAACTCAGCAGGGCAGACACAATCCTTTGCTGGTTCATTCGCAGGATCCAGCCCTCGCGCATCGGGAAGGTAAACTGATGTGTGAGTACGCGGGGACGTCGTATCCTCTGTAGTGCACGCCACTGTCGCTCGATTTGTCGGAGCTCAAGTCCTCTGTCAATCTCCTCATCAGCATCCGGGGCTAGTACAGCGAGCTGGTGCCCATGTATTCAGCGGGAAATCCGCCACCCGCCGTAAGTTTTCTTCTTTCCTCACTTTTGCATTTTGTTTGGTCGTTGATCGCTAATACGTCCATTTTGCATCACTGTTTTATATTGTTATTTTCTGTTATTCATCGATATATTTCATGTTATGATGCATCACTTATGTTATTTTATCTTATTTTGCATGTTTCATAATTTTTGGAGAATAAACACCGGAACGATAAATATTATGGAAAAAGCACCGTCGAGATACCCTATTTCAGAAGAAAAGAAGAAGAGGGGGATATCGGAGGAGTCTTAGAAGTTCCAAGGCGGAAGTGAGCCAGAAGGGCACCCGGAGGGGGCCACCTGGGGCCCACACCACTAGAAGGTGCCCCCCTTGGCCGCGCCTGGGGTGGTGTGGCCCCCCTGGCCCAGTCCTGGGCGCCCCCTTTCGCGTACTTGACCCCGAGGGAACCCTAAGCCCCATAACATCATCTAAGAATTATTTTGCCACCACCTCGGGGCGGAAAACACCAGAGAGAGAAAAGCTCTCCGGCAGGAAGAAACCTGCCGGGGAAATTCCTCTCCGGAGAGGGGAAATCATCGCCATCGTCGCCGTCATCACTCCGGACATCATCAAGATCGTCATCGTCATCATCATCACCACCAGCACCATCACCCTCATCATCCACCTTCATCCCGCTGTAACAATTAGGAGCCTCTATCGTTGTTTTACATTAGATCTCTCTCCCGGTGTGGATTACTTGTTAGTAGTTGATGCTTGTGAGATTTATCGGTGTTCGCACTTTATGACCAGATTGTTATTATCCGTTATATCACCTCTAATTATGATCCATATGATGTCTTGTGAGTAGTTCTTTTAGTTCTTGAGGACATGGGAGAAGTCATGATGTTAGTAGTGAAGTTATGTTGAAGTAATATCTCGTGGTTTGGTATTTAAGTTGTGGTGCTATTCTTCTAGTGGTGTCATGTGAACGTCGACTAAATGAAACTTCACCTTTATGGGACTAGGAGGATGCATTGTGTATTTGGCTACTAATTGTGGGGTTGCCGGAGTGACAGAAACCTAAACCCCCGTTAGGAAACCAATGCACGAGGGAGCGTAGAATCCCAGAGTTTTAAGGCTGTGGTTAGATTTATCTTAATTACTTTCTCGTATTTGCGGATGCTTACGAGGGGTATAATCACAGGTATGGATTAGTCCTACTTGGGCGGTGCATTAACATAGGTTCACCCACACAACACTTCAGGAACCAATAAATATTAATCAACCGTAATGAAGCGAAAGCACCTGACGAAATTCCCATGTGTCTTCGAGAACGTTTGGTAATCATAAGTAGAACAACCGGGTTGTCCTTTGCTCTATAAAGGATTGGGCCACTCGTTGCAACATTATTTACTGCACTTTATTTACTCGCACTCTATTTCTGTGCTATATCAAAAACCTCCAAAAACCCGTTTGCTAGTGTTTACAGTGAATTCTCTATCCAACCTGCTTGTCAACACCTTCTGGTCCTCGTTGGGTTCGACACTCTCATTTATCTAAAGTACTACGATACACCCTCTATACTTGTGGGTCATCAAGACTATTTTCTGGCGCCGTTGCCGGGGAGTGAAGCGCTATTAGTAATTGGAATTGGTAAGAGAAACTTTTACTCTGAGTGCTATTTTTATTTCTGTCTGCTGTTTTATTTCATTATGGAGAATACTGTTGGTTCTCTGTTTAGGGGTACTTCTACCGTTACCATTAGGGTAGTAGGTGACCCGTTATCTTCTGAAATATAACCTTATATATACCTATGAAAATTGTTGGACGTGTTATGGATAACTGCTATTATGGTGATGGAACTGTCCATCCCGGTGATCATTTGCTCTTTATACATGAATGATGCAAGTTATTCTGGTGTGTAGGTATTACAATGGATCAAGGTAAAAGGAAATTATTTTCTTTATCGCTGAAAGGAAGGGCCCGTGAATGGTTCAAATTACTGAAGATTGGTGAATCCATTGGATGGATGGTGAGATTCATAATACCAGAATCAAATATATAATTTCTGGCCTCATGATGGAGAGAGTATTGCCCAAGCGTGGGGGGGATGAAGTTATTAATGCTCATATGTACCGTTCATGAACTCCCGAATAATATTGTTATCAATAATTTTTATGCAAGTCTTTCTCTTGATGATAAGGATTTATTGGATGCTTCTTGTTCTGGATCATTCACACGTATGAAGGAAGAAGCTAAATGGGATCTTCATGACCATATTCAAGAAAACACTGAGGGATAGGAGAATAACAAAGGTAGAAAGTCAGGTATAAATTATGATTATGAATGCATTAAATCTTTTATGGGAACCAATTATTTCTATAATGTTAGTGTTGTTTGTGGTCTTGATTCTAAAATCTTTGCAAACTGTCTTAAAGTTTTTGCCTCCTATCTTCATATTCCTAAAAAGGATTATCACAAATATCATGCACCTTATAAAGATATTGTTCCTGCTAGTAATATAGAAGTGCATGTTGTTAGTTCTGCTATTCCTGCGCCTTATATAGAAAAAATGCCTTTCCCTGATAAGGTGAAAGAACACTCTATTGTGGCCAGTGTGGTTAATAAGAGTAATAAGAAACATATTGAACCCGATGAACAAATAACTGTTGAACCTGCTATAGCAATAGTAAAATATCTTGTTTGTGGAAATGTAGAGGATGAACACATTGTCTTCTGTGAGGATGCTTCTAATATTGTTGCCCATCCTCATAGACCTAAGAAAACTAGTGCTCCTGTGCTTTCTATTAAAATTGGTGATCATTGCTATTATGGTTTGCGTGACATTGGTGCAAGTTCTAGTGCTATACCTTATAAGCTTTATAGAGAAATTATGCATGAAATTAGTTCTTGTTGTTGGGAATATGCCCTAGAGGCAATCATAGATGATGTAATTCCCAATGTATTCATAAAGTTATTAAGTTGTCCTTTGGTTTGAACATCTGATATATGTCATTGAATATGTGATTCGATTGTGGAACTATGTATTCATGTTGTTCATACTAATTGTCCTTGGTCGTTAAGGTTGTGCTGGACACACACCCTAGACTAATGTGAGTGTTGGCTGATGACACGGTTCCACTTGTCATGGGCATGGTGATGCCATTCCAACGTTCACGGACTTGGCTAAAGAGTTTAGCAAGTCGGACTGACCCACATTGAGATGCAACGATCAAGTCGTCATTTGCATGTCTCAATCAATGTAATCCTTAGACCTGAGGTTGTCGCACAATCCGAGTTGTGGATCACCGACTTAGGTTCTGTTAAACGTTGTTCTGTGACAAGGCAACTATAAAGGCAGAGTTCGAGTCGAATGAGAAGCAAGCTGCGTGATGTGGATAATCAAGATGGGATTTTGCCCCTCCTAATGGAGAGATATTCTCTGGGCCCTCTCGAGTGATATGATTCAGGAAGCATGGCCATGCGCGACTCAGTTAAGTGTTAACTGTGTCGGTTGACTAAGAGTTAGTCAGATGAATCGCATATCACGGATCGAGAAGAGAGTTGAACTATTTAAGGGATGAAGATAAATCGCCTATAGTTCGACAAGGTATATCGTGAGGCAAAAAGGACTAAGATGAATATCACATTGAAAGGTATGTCGTCATGACTCAATGGAACTTGGGAGTCGGCACGTTCTGCTAGGAGCCGCTACCGATTGATCGATTGAGAGTAGGACTCCAATCGTGTCCAAGTCGCCATGAGCCTGCAGGGTCGCACACTTAAGAGCGGGAGCAAGTATTGGTCGGGTTGGACCCGAACCGGAAATGGACTGGTTTTGTGAGTCGGACTCACAGAGGGAATGGGCCACAAGTGTTGTGAAGCCCATTACCATACGCTATATAAAGAGGGGCGCAGGTTGCCCAGCGGGCGCGTTAGTCCACTCTCCCATGCGTTGGGAACCCTAGCCCCACTCAGTCCAGCCGCCGCACCGGACCTAGCAGTCCGCCGTCGGAGCTCCTCCTCGTACGTGTGGATACCGGCAGAGGTGCTGTACGTTCAGCACTTCGACGTTCGAGGGATTGGATCGGCCGGACCGGATCGTGGGACTGCACTGCCCCGACGCGCTTCACCGATAATCCGCAACCGCGCGTCTAGTGGTAATCATCGTGGCCTTCTACCTCGGCTAGATCTTGGAAGCATCGCGTAGGAAAAGTTTTGTTTATCTCTACGCGTTCCAACACTTGTGAGCTTGAAGATATTGATGTGGTTATTCAGCTTGCCAATAGAGAAATTTTATGTGGTAAGACTAAATATCCCACTGATTTTCTTGTACTTGGTAAGGCTGCTAGTAAAACTTGTCCTATTATTTTTGGTAGACCTTTCTTGAATACTTGTGGTGCTATTATAGATTGTAAGAGGGATAAGATATTGACTAAGTTTGATGGGAAATCTTATGAGTGCAATTTCTCGAAATTTTCTAGAGCACCTTATGCATCTAAATTGCGTGATGAAAATTTTAAAGTTGAACAACTTGCTTCTATTCTCTTGCTCCTAACAATGCTTTGCAGCAATATACGGAGGACCACGAAAGTGAGGTCTTTATGGGAGAGAGAAATGCGATTGACGATATTCTTCTTCGTCAACCGGTGATGCTGAAACATAATTTACCTGTGGAAGACTTGGGTTCCACATTACCACCCAAGGAGGATCCTGTTTTTGATTAAAAACCTTTCTCTGATGATCTTAAATATGCTTATATTGATGATAAGAAAATATATCCTGTTATTATTAGTGCTAAACTTTCAGGTGAAGAAGAGGAAAGATTATTGGGAATTCTGAAGAAACTCCGTGGAGCTATTGGATATACTCTTTATGATTTGAAGGGGATTTCTCCTACTATATGTCAGCATGCTATTAATATTGAACCGGATGCAAAGCCAGTAGTTTAGCATCAACGCCGTTTAATTCCTAAGATGAAGGAAGTGGTAAGAAATGAGGTATTAAAACTTCTTGATGCTGGTATTATTTTTCCAATTGCTGATAGTAGATGGGTAAGCCATGTGCATTGTGTCTCTAAGAAGGGAGGAATGACTGTTGTCCCTAATGAAAACAATGAGCTTATTCCACAAAGAGTAGTAATTGGTTATAGAATGTGCATTGATTTTAGAAAGGTTACTAAGAAATATCATTATCAGTTGCCTTTTATTGATCAAATGCTAGAGAGGTTATCTAAGAATACTCAATTTTGCTTTCTTGATGGTTATTCTGGGTTTTCTCAAATTGTAGGAAAAAACATCAAGAGAAAACGATCTTTACTTGTCCTTATGGTACTTATGCTTATAGACGTATGCCTTTTGGTTTGTGTAATGCGCCCGCTACGTTTGAAAGATGCATGTCTGCTATTTTTCATGGTTTTTGTGAAGAGATTGTGGAAGTATTCATGGACGATTTCTCCGTCTATGGAACTTCTTTTGATAATTGCTTGCACAACCTTGATAAAGTTTTGCAGAGATGTGAGGAAACTAATCTTGTTCTTAACTGGGAGAAATGCCACTTTATGTTGAATGAAGGAATTGTTCTTGGACATAAAATTTCTGAAAGATGTATTGAAGTTGACAGAGCAAAAGTGGAAGCAATAGAGAAAATACCCTGTCCTAGGGATGTTAAAGGTATTCGTAGTGTTCTTGGTCATGCTGGTTTTTATAGGAGGTTTATTAAAGATTTCTCTAAAATATGAAAGCCTCTTACTAATCTTCTTCAAAAAGATGTACCATTTGTTTTTGATGATGATTGTAAGGAAGGTTTTGAAACTTTAAAGAAGGCTTTAACTACTGCTCCTATTGTTCAACCACCTGATTGGAATTTACATTTTGAAAGTATATGTGATGCTAGTGATTTTGCTCTAGGTGTTGTTCTCGGACAACGCGTAGATAAGAAGTTGAATGTTATTCATTATGCTAGTAAGACTCTTTATGCTGCTCAAAAGAATTATGCTACTACTGAAAAAACGTTCTTGGATGTAGTTTTTGCATGTGATAAATTGAGACCTTATATTGTTGACTCAAAGGTTAATATTCATAGTGATCATGCCGCTATTAGATACCTTATGGAAAAGAAAGATGCTAAGCCTAGGCTTATTAGATGGGTGTTGCTTTTACAAGAGTTTGATTCGCATATTGTGGATAGGAAGGGTGCTGAAAATCCTCTTGCTGATAACTTGTCTAGATTGGAAAACATTACTTTTGATCCTATTCCTGTTAATGATAATTTTACAAATGAACATTTGGCTGCAATAAAGGTAAAATACCAAGACTGTCCATGGTATGCTGATTATGCTAATTTATTTTTTCAAAGTATTTGCCTTCAACTTTTACAACTCAGCAAAGAAGAAAATTCTTCTATGATTTGAGGCATTATTTTTGGGATGACCCACATTTATATAAAGAAGGAGTAGATGGTATTATGAGAAGATGTGTTCCAGATCATGAACAACATGAAATATTGAAGAAGTGCCATGGTAGTGCTTATGGAGGACACCACGCTGGAGATAGAACCGCACAAAAGGTTATACAATCAGGTTTCTATTGGCCTACCCTCTTTAAAGATGCACATAAATTTATTTTATCTTGTGATGAATGTCAAAGAGTTGGTAATATTTCTAGACGTAATGAAATGCCTATGAGTTATTACCTTGTTACGGAACCTTTTGATTGTTGGGGACTTGACTTTATGGGTCATTTTCCTCCTTTGAATGGTTACACTCACATTCTTGTTGCTGTTGATTATGTTACTAAGTGGGTAGAAGCTATACCTACAAAAGTGTTGATGGTGAGACCTCTTTAAAAATGCTTAAAAATGTTATTTTCCCTAGGTTTGGTGTGCCTAGATATCTTATGAATGATGGAGGTTCTCATTTTATTCATGGTGGTTTTAGAAAAACCCTTGCTAAATATGATGTTAATCATAGAATTGCCTCAGCTTATCATCCTCAAACCAGTGGGAAAGTAGAGCTATCAAATAGAGAAATTAAATCTATCTTGCAAAATATTGTTAATAAATCTAGGAAGAATTGGTCAAATAAGTTGAATGGTGCTTTATGGGCTTATAGAACTGCCTATAAAAATCCTATGGGTATGTCTCCCTATAAAATGGTTTATGGAAAAGCTTGTCACTTGCCTTTAGAATTAGAACACAAAGCCTATTGGGCAGTGAAAGGACTTAATAAATATTTTAAACTTGCTGGTAAGAAGAGAATGCTTTATTTGAATCATCTAGATGAATGGAGGTGTGAAGCTTATGAATATGCTAACCTCTTTAAAGAGAAAGTTAAACATTGGCATGATAAAAGAATCCTTAAAAGAGAGTTTCATGTTGGTGAGAAAGTTCTATTGTATCGGTCTCTTCTTAGATTATTTGCAGGAAAATTACTCTCCATATGGGAAGGACCTTATATTATTGAAGAAGTGTATCATTCGGGTGCAATCAAAATTGCTTCCCTCAAAGATAACACTACACAAGTGGTAAATGGGCAAAGACTCAAACATTATATTTCTGGGGATTTTTATGATGAAGATATTGATGTTATTCAAGTAATGACTCCGGAGAAGTTCATTAGAGGGAAGATTCCAGAATCTGCAGAGTATGTTTTGAAATAGGTAACATTCTGTTAGGAAAAAGTTCGCGGAATACTTTCCAAGTTATAATTTATTGGTTTTGGTAAATATAAAAAATAGTGAGCCGAAGGAGAGTTGGAGACGGTGCCCGAGGGCATCATACCATGCCTGGGCGCGGGCCCACCCTTGGCCGCGCCTGGTTGTGGTATGGGCGCATCGGAGCCCCTCTCCAACTCGTTTTCGACCTGGACTTTCCTTTCGTTACGAATATTTTTGCTATATAACCCCCCGGACCCCCCGAGGTCCGTATATCGTTTTCTCGTCGTGTTTCTGTTTCGAGCTGTTTCTGTCAGGATCTGTTTTCGGCTTTAGAAGAACCATGGCATCCGCCAACAACAACAAGGGGAAGGAGCCAATGGAAGATGATCTCCAAGTTCCCAAGCGCAAGAACATGGATCAGGGTGTCAAGAGAGAAGCAAAAAGGACGTCATCAAGCAGTGTTTATTCTTGTAACGTGCAGGGACTAAGAGCATCAGTTCCGGGCCTCAGTCCCATCCCTCGAGTAGAGGAAGCTCTTCGGGTTGCAGATGAGTTTTGTGAACATTATCGAGCTTTAAGGACGGAGGTAGATATTCTTCAAGAGGAAAATGACATGTTTCGTGAGATGCTGCAACATTTTCACGCCTTGCTTGAGAAGAGTGTATCACCACCACCACCGAAGAATTGATTCTTCATTGGTATTGGCATCCCCTTGGCTTGTTCCAAGCTTGGGGGAGTGCTGCGGTATCACACATTTATCTTTCACCCTTTTTTACCTTTTAGTAGAGTCATATCATGAGTAGATAAAATATTATATAGGATGGTTTGCAGTATGGAAGTGTCACTCTTTAGTTGTTTATCGTTGTATCCCTTAGTTTGAATTCCCGTAATGAAATATTAGTGAGAAGTTTCATCATCTACTTGCTCTACTTTATTTTAGTTTGCAATTTTTGTTATGTGGTTGATCTTGTTGTTAGTATTGGTATCAATGTTGGAGCTTCAAGTTAATCTAGTTGGTTTTGGCTAACTTAGCATTGGTCAGTAGCAACAATACGTTGAGACTTAAGTAGAAAAGAGGGAGTTGCATATAGATATATTATTCCATGATATTTCTTTCTTGTTATCTCATAAGCTTAGTATTCTCAAATAAGTCTGTTTATACCTTCAAGGAAGATTACATGATTTGCTTTATCATATATGTTTTTGTTTGTTTTACCTCAATTCTTATGCTTTCTACCGAACCTTGCTAGCCTAAAACCTATACTGAGAGGAAATGCTTCTCGTGCATCCAAAGCTTTAGACCCACAACCATGCCATTTGTGTCCACCATACCTACCTATATGTGGTATTTAACCGCCACTCCAAGTAAATTGCTTGTGTGCTACCTCTAAACCTTCAAAATTACACATGTTTTGTGCCCCTGTTTTAGCTCACGAGGACGCAAATAGAGAATCTTTATCTCACTTTTTGATTGGGTTTCACACCCTAGACTAGTGGCTTCATCCGCTTATCCAAATGCTAGAAGATCTGGCAGCGGGGTTCCCAACCCCAAATAATAATACAAATTCTCTTCACTATGTTTGCCCCTGATTTATCAGTCAAAGCATAATTTTGTAAACAAAAGAGAAACAAGGATGACCTTCTATACCAGTTGCGTCCTTCAATGGGAGCCTCTCTTGTGAAGTCTAGTTGGCTTGTGATGTACTGTATTTTCTATTTGCCATTCGTTGACATAAACATACACCTCTCTCAAAATTAGATACTCCTCCATGGTTTGTGATTGTTGGCAGGCACCCTAGGATTCGGTTATCCATGGTTTGTGTAAGAAAGGTTGGGAGGAGTGTCAACCATTTTATACCTCCATTTTACAAAATAAAAGCTCTAGCACATGAGTGATCCATGCTTTCCTCTGCGAAGGGACTATCTTTTACCTTTATGTTGAGTCAGTAAACCTACTTCTTTCTGTCCTCAGCAAGCATTTGAGTTGTTGTGATCCATCCATCTGTATGTTGATTTACTCAATCATGTTCTCTATTCTTCCTTGTTTGTAAAAATGCTTTTATTTGTTTGAATACCACTTTGAAAGTTACCAATGTCTTCAAACAGACCGCTATAATTGAGCATGATGAACTATGCAATATAAGCTCTAGTATAAAGATTCTGATCGAAAGATAAGTACACTGTTAATTGTTCTCTGACCAAGAACGAAGTTTGCCTTTACCAATTTTGATTTACTTTTGCACCTTTATTTTGATTTCCTCTACTTTTTTCAAGTTTGATTATATGAGAGGAAGTTGCTGTCTAAAATAACTTGTTCTTTGTTAGATGTGATGCCTCTTGTCTGTATTTTATTTATCGACACCTCACTCCATAAACCTGTGGTCATGTTTACTCAGTTCAGTTTCGCTTGGGGACAAGTGAGGTCTAAGCTTGGGGAGAGTTGATACGTCCATTTTGCATCATTGTTTTATATTGTAATTTTCTGTTATTCATCGATATATTTCATGTTATGATGCATCACCTATGTTATTTTATCTTATTTTGCATGTTTCATAATATTTGGAGAATAAACACCGGAACCAGAAATCTGATGGAAAAAGCACCGCCGAGATACCCTATTTCAGAAGATCAGAAGAAGAGGGGGGGGGGGATAACGGAGGAGCCTTAGAAGTTCCAAGGAGGAAGTGAGCAAGAAGGGCACTCGGAGGGGGGCCACCTGGGGCCCACACCACCAGGAGGCGCCCCCTTGCCGCGCCTAGGGGTGGTGTGGCCCCCCTGGCCCACTCCTGGGCGCTCCCTTTCGCGTACTTCACCCCGAGGGGACCCTAAGCCCCAGAACATTATCGAAGAATTATTACGCTGCCGCCTCAGGGCGGAAAACACCAAAGATATAAAAGCTCTCCGACATGGAGAAATCTGCTGTGGAAATTCCTCTCCGGAGAGGGGAAATCATCGCCATCGTCACCGTCATCGCTCCGAACATCATCCAGATCGTCATCGTCATCACCATCACCACCAGCACCATTACCCTCATCATCCACCTTCATCCCGATGTAACAATTAGGGGCCTCTATCGTTGTTTTACATTAGATCTCTCTCCAGGTGTGGATTACTTGTTAGTAGTTGATGCTTGTGAGATTTATCGGTGTTAGCACTTTATGACCAGATTGTTATTATCCATTATATCACCTATGATTATGATCCATATGATGTCTTATGAGTAGTTTGTTTAGTTTTTGAGGACATGGGAGAATTCATGATGTTAATAGTGAAGTTATGTTGAAGTAATATCACGTGGTTCGATATTTAAGTTGTGGTGCTATTCTTCTAGTGGTGTCATGTGAACGTAGACTACATGATACTTTGTCGCACCCTGGGTTTCTAGAGGATACTCTCCGCACGAACTGGAAGTCAGGTGCTTGGATTATGGGGCAAACATGCTCCCACGTCCCAGCTTCCTGGTAGGCCTGCGCTTATGCGCGACAACACAAGCCCTGCTTCCACCGTCGAAGTAAACTATCCGCTAGGAACCTAAAGGCACTACTGTCGACGTACTTCATAATCAAACACGCACGGTACGTCAACAGTTTGGTACGAATGATAGCACAGAATGTCTCTAAGACACAAAAGAATGAAATAAGTGCAACTGGCCTTCACTAAGGCAGAAAATATCGAATACAGTCATCCAGAGGACACATGTCCCAACATATCATCCATTACAACAGCGGAAGCAATCAAAGGGTCTGAGTACAGACAAATCCATGGCTTAAGAAGCCGGAGAACATAAAGAAAAACGAAGCCCATCCACGAAGGTCTGGATCCTGCCCTGGTCCAGCTAACTACTCGTCTGCAGCGTCATCGAACTCCACAAAGTAGCCATCCTGGGAAGCATCGTAGTCGTAGTAGTACTCTGCGTAAACCACAGCCCCAACGGGGTCAGTACATCCAAGTACTGGCAAGCAAGACTCACAGTTCATCAAGGAGTTACCCGTCAACACAAGCAGGGATGCTTGGGATCAACGGAAGAAAAGGGGTGATATAAAAGTTGCTGCTGGCTGCTCTAAACAACTACAGAATATAGCTACAAGTTCCGGCTAACAGAAAAGATAAGATCGAGGATTGTAACCAACTGAAAGGTAACTTCAACCAAACCCATCCTGGATCTCGCCCCTTATCCAAAGAAGCAATCCGAGGATAACTCACACAGTTGTAATACGGTGAATCAAGTTATTGTGTGAATAACCTATTACTAGTCAGGGTATTAATCATTGGGTGAAACATGATTGATCATTATGTTGAAGTTGTCCTGAGTACTTGTTAGCCAGTACTTTCACCAAGTAATCCATAACCGCGGAAAACACGGCTTCTCGAGAAGATTATCCCTGCAGGGTTGCACCAATTTGGCCGTACACTCAAGAATAACCCGCCAGATGGAAATGCACTTCCACCAAGCGGGGTACTCTACACAACCAACCATTCTCCGCATCAAGCCCAAAGCACCTTGGGCGCACGGCTAATCGAGCCCAGAAGAAAATGGACCCTCATAGCACTCTAAGAACGTGTCCCCCTATATGCCGACTACGAAAGTTCCACCCTGCGCTGGGCTCGCAAAAACATGCATGCGGCAAATGGAAAACACGAACTAAATGAGGCGATTTGGACGAGATGCGAATCAGGTCAAGCTGAGGGGGGCGCCCATACTCGCTTCCCAAATGCGGGTAGTGCGCTCATCATGGATCAGTAGACAAGACCCTTTTCCTATTAGGGTCGACACTAGCAGGCTCCAAAACCACTCATGGGCCTCCTACCGGTGCCTTATCATCAAATTATTATTACCATTAGCAATTAACAGGATTGATTGATTAATAACGAGCCCCGGTACAAGATAATAAGATAGTAACAGTATTAACCGACAACAGACTCGAGTAAAAGCAACCCTAAGCATGCTAGATAATAACAGGCACAAGCAATGGCTGTAGGTATGGAGGTGGTGGCAATATCATGGCTCAAGGTATCATGTGATGGGTTCGGAGAACAAGCAACGATACATAGGGCTAGCAATAGTAGACAAAAAGATAGTATCGACAACGAGTGTGGAAAGGAACTCAATGATTCATGTGAGTGATAACTTGCCTGGCAGCTCAGCCTCGTACTGGGCTAGGTCCTGAGTAGTGGTGTCGTAAGGCTCGTCGGTACCAACGTCGTCGTCTAATCGAGAAGAAGCAAAACAACAACGAAGGAAGACGGGCAATCAATACATAGCATAAGTGCACAAGCATTGGATGATGCATGTCATGTTTAATAGATGCACCAAACTAACTTGCTTGACATGAAACACAAGTTTAAATGGATTCCATATGCAAAAGGGTGCATATGGAAGCCCATGCTTGGAGTTGAATTAATTGTTCTATCACTAAGCATCATGTGTAAGTGATTTAGTATGATGCATGCATGATGAGGAACAATAAGATAACAAGTTAATTGCAATTGGAATGATAGTTAATCATTTTAGAAAACATTAACAAGTTTGGAATTATTGGTACCTAATGGTGTTGAACAAGTATTGATTGTTTTCAACAATTTAAAGTATGCAAAACCAATTACAAATTTTATATTTGAAAAGTTTATCAAATTTTAGTTGGATTACATGTTTCACAATTTGAAATTGGACTTTGGATTAATTAATTATGAATTAAACAATTTTAAACAATTTTTAATTGAACTAAACAAGATTTAAATAGTTTAGGCAATTTAAATTGTTCAAACCAGAAAACAAAATTTATATTTGAATAGAGCATTCAAAAAGGTGTGAAAAACATATTTTATTTGGATTATTTGAAAACAGTATGAATTAGTTATGAATTATTTCAATTTGCATTTGAATTATTTGAATTTGAATTTAGATTGCATTTTGAAAATTCAAAACAGAACACAAATTGCATATTTGGAAAGTTTATAAAATTTGGATCAGAATAGACATCAAGTTTGTATTTATTGGATTTATAAAATGGGAGATATTGAATTTTTAAAGTTTTGATTTAATTCTGTTATTTAAAAAGAATTTGGAATTTCTGAAATTCGCAGAAAACCTTTGCTACTCAGGTTCTATCTACCCACTGCCACTGCGCAGTGGGCCAGAGGGGCCAGCGTGGCGCACACGCTGGCGTGGCCTCCAGTGCCACTGCCTGGTGGGGCTCAGCGTGTGGGAGAAAACCCCAAAAAAGATTGCGGCCGCGGGGCTCGAACCCGCGAGCTCGCTGTGCGTGCTCTGCTCTCTGAACCAGTGCGATGGGCGCGCGCTAGGGCTTAGGTGGGCTGGGCCAGGCGGTAGATTAGGTGCTGCTGCTCGTTTCCCTTTTTATTCTTTTCTGTTTTTTTTTTTTTTTTGTACTTTTGCTTTTGGGAGAAAACTGTTAAGGTTTTATTTGAGAAAAATTATAGAAAAATTAAGTTAAGCTTTTTAAACAATTAGAAACCACATTGTAAACTTGGATTTCAAAAATTGAAATTTAAAACTATGGTTTGTGTTTGAATTCAAAATAGGGGATTTGAGTTTAATAAAATCTTGATAAAACATGAATAAAAAATAGGGTTACCCCTAGGGCTTTAGAATGATTTAGAGGGAAGAAATGTTTGGTGATTTTTATGGTTCCCAAAAGGTACTGATTTGAACTTGGTTTGGGAATTTAAAAAGGTGATTTGAGAATTATTGATTGAATTATTGGTTGGATTTAAAGCAACAATTTAATAAGTGAAAACAAGGAATAAAAGGGTTGTTTTTATTTGTTATTTTGGTTCCAAAGGTTGTAACAGAGCAAGTATGAAACCATGTTTGAAAAAGGTTTGAATTTGAGTTGTGAAAACAGGATAAAACAGATGGAAAACAAATGCAAACAATAAGTAAACATGATGACATGATGCATTGCTTGAAATAAAACAAGGAACAAAGCATTCTAGGGTATTTCCATACTTGGGATGTTACAAAACGCCCCCCCTTGAAGGAATCGCGCCCCGAGATTCCCTACTGAGAAATGAACAGGTCCGGATACTTCTTGCGAAGATCCTCTTCGGTCTCCCACGTTGCCTCTTTATCAGAATGATGCGACCATTGGACTTTCAAGAACTTGGTGCTCTTGTTGCGAGTCTTACGCTCGGTCTCATCGAGAATACGAATAGGGTGCTCCTCATAAGATAGATCATCTTGCAGCTCAATGGAATCATGATCAACTGCACGATCTGGATCTTTGAAACACTTCTTGAGTTGTGACACGTGGAACACATCGTGCACTTTGGATAGTTTTTCTGGAAGTTCAAGACGATAAGCATTCTCTGCACGTCTTGAGAGGATGTTGAAAGGGCCAATGTATCTTGGTGCAAGCTTTCCTTTCACACCAAAACGATGAGTGCCTCTGAGGGGAGTTACACGGAGATATGCCTTATCACCAGGTGCATAGACCATATCTCTGTGCTTGCTATCATAATAGCTCTTCTGACGAGACTGAGCAATCCTGAGATTGTCACGAATGATACGAACTTTCTCCTCGGCTTCCTTAACAATGTCAGGGCCTAAAAGTGAACGTTCACCAGCTCCAGACCAATTGATTGGACTCCTGCATCTGCGACCATACAGTGCCTCAAATGGTGCCATGCCTAGGCTTGCCTGGTAGCTGTTGTTGTAGGAGAATTCAGCATATGGAAGGCAATCCTCCCATTTCATGCCAAAGGAGAGACCACATGCTCTGAGCATATCCTCGAGAATCTGATTGACTCTTTCGACTTGCCCCTGAGACTGAGGGTGATAAGCTGTGCTGAACAGAAGTTTAGTGCCCAATGCTTCTTGAAAGCTCTTCCAGAAATGAGAAGTGAAAATACTTCCACGGTCTGAGCTTATTTCCAATGGAACACCATGAAGGGGAACAACCTTTGCTGTGTAGAGCTCTGCTAACTGGCTAGCTGAGATAGTTTCCTTTACAGCATGGAAGTGAGCAACCTTAGTGAGACGATCAATAACAACGAAGATTGCATCGTTGCCCTTTTTGGACTTTGGAAACCCAGTAACGAAGTCCATTTCAATCATGTCCCACTTCCACTCAGGAATTTTCAGAGGTTGGAGTAGACCTGCTGTCTTCTGATGGACTGCCTTAACACGTTGACAAACGTCGCATTCAGAAACGTATTGAGCAATTTCACGTTTCATGCCAGGCCACCAATACAGAGTCTTGAGATCCTGGTACATCTTTGTACTTCCAGGGTGAATGGATAGAGGAGTTTCATGAGCCTCCTTGAGAATGATATCCTTGAGACTTTGAATCTGAGGGACTGCAATGCGTCCTTCGAAGAACACAGTTCCCTTGTCATCAATTGAGAAGGACTTGAACTTATCATTTCCCTCCTTGATGTGGTCCACAATCTTCTTGATTTCATTATCACGAAGTTGCTCAGAACGAATCTTGTCCTCGAGAGTTGGACTGGCTGTCAAGCTAGCAAGGTATCCCTCAGGAACAAGACCAAGGTTCAGCTTCTGGAATTCTTCATGAAGTGGAGGTTGGCTTTCCATGATCATGAGATTATTGCAATAGGATTTGCGACTGAGAGCATCGGCCATAACATTAGCCTTGCCTGGAGTGTAAGAAATGGTGAGATCAAAGTCTTTAATCTTCTCAATCCATCTCCTTTGCCTGAGGTTCAGATCTGGCTGAGTGAAGATGTATTTCAGACTCTTATGATCGGAAAAGATTTCAGTTTTGTTACCCAACAAGTATTGTCTCCATTTCTTGAGGGCAAACACAACTGCTGCAAGTTCAAGATCATGAGTGGGATAGTTTTGCTCATGTGGGTTCAACTGACGTGAAGCATAAGCCACAACTTGACGTTCTTGCATAAGAACTGCTCCTAGGCCTTGGAGAGATGCATCACAGAATATCTGGAAAGGTTTGGTAGTGTCGGGGCCAACTAGAACAGGTGTGGAAGTGAGTTTAGTCTTCAGGAGGTTGAAACTCTCATCACATTGTGGAGTCCAAACGAACTTTTTGTCCTTCTTTGTGAGATCAGTGAGAGGTTTAGCAATCTTGGAAAAGTTTTGGACGAAACGACGGCAATAGCTAGCCAAGCCAAGAAAACTTCTGACTTGCTTCACCGTCTTAGGGGGTTTCCAATCAACAATTGCCTTAACCTTTTCCGGGTCAATGGCTATGCCTTTGGCAGAGATGATATGACCAAGATATGCAACTTCTGGAATCCAGAACTCACATTTGGAAAACTTGGCATATAAACGATGCTCGCGAAGTTTCATGAGAGTGAGATGAAGGTGTTCTCCATGCTCTTCCTCGGATTTTGAGTAGACAAGAATGTCATCAAGATATACCACAACGAACTTGTCGAGGTATTCATGGAAGACAGAATTCATGAGTCTTGAGAACGTTGCCGGTGCATTGGTGAGACCAAAGGACATGACGGTGTATTCATATAGACCGTACCTAGTGGTGAAAGCTGTCTTAGGAATATCTTCCTTTCTGATCTTTATCTGATGGTAACCCATCCTCAAGTCCAACTTTGAGAATATTGTGGCTCCAGCAAGTTGATCAAAAAGATCATCGATACGAGGAAGTGGATACTTGTTCTTGATGGTTTTCTCGTTGAGAGGACGATAGTCAACCACGAGTCTTTTTGTTTGATCCTTCTTGGCAACAAACAGAGTTGGGCAACCCCAAGCGGAGGAACTAGGCTGAATGAAACCTTTGTCCATATACATATCGATTTGCTCCTTCAACAATTTCAGTTCAGGAGGAGCTATCTTATATGGATGCTTAGAGATTGGAGCAGTACCTGGCTCAAGCTCGATCACGAACTCAACTGCTCTGTCCGGAGGCATCCCTGGCAACTCTTCTGGAAAGACGTCAGGGAATTCGCAAACCACCGGAACATTTTCAATTGCCGGAAGGGGTTTGGCATCGAGGCTGAACAGCTGAACAGGAGTTGATCCATATGGAGAATAGACTATCTGGCCTGAAGTGTGGGAGAGAGTTATTGACTTTTGAGCACAGTCAATTTTAGCTTTGTGGGTCTTCAACCAATCCATACCCAGAATGACATCAATGTCAGAATTTCCCAGCAACATGAGTGAAGCAAGGAATACACGACCTCCAATTAGGATCTCATTGTCCATGCTTATCTTGGAAGTCAACATTTGCGGTCCCGGAGAGTGAACAGTCATTTGATTGCTTAGCGGAACCAGAACTAGGTTGTATGCTTTTGCAAAAATCTTTGACACAAATGAATGCGATGCTCCAGTATCAAACAACACTTTAGCTGGAATAGAGTTTACGGGTAATATACCGAGAACGACGTCAGCAGCCTCTTCGGCTTTGTCGGCCTTGATATGGTTCACCCTCGCGTTCCTCCCGACAGGCCTATTGTTGGAGTTGAAGGCTTTAGCCGGAGGAGCACGAACCATAGCCTGGTTGGTGTTGGGGCGAGGAGGTAGGGGTAGCTGCTTCTGAGTGCACTTGTCAGCATAGTGTCCAGTATCCTTGCACTTGTAGCAAGTGACGATACGAGAAGGACCTGGCCTTGGCTGCCCCATAGGGAACCTCTGACCCTGCATCTGAGATGGGTTGGGTGGGCGTTGACCAAAGCCTGGAGAAGCTTGGACATTTGGAGCCCGAGTGACAGCACCATTTGGCACCCAGATGCGGCGCTTCTGCGGAGGGGTGGTCATGTTGGAGGAGGAACCACCCTCACACGAGTGCTTGCGGGACTCTTCGAACGCCTTGCGCCCATTCTCCTCATTGAGCGCGGTGTTCACAAGCTCGACGAAGTCCTTGCACCTGATGTTGGTGAGAGCGTACTTCAGTTCCGGGTTAAAACCTCGGCGGAACCTTGCCATCTTCTTGGCTTCGGTGGACACTTCGTCACCAGCGTACCGAGCGAGACGATTGAACTCGTTCTGGTAGCCGAGAACGTCCAGCTTGCCCTGTCTGAGAGAGCAGAATTCCTCACGCATCCTTTCCATGAGACCATCCGGGATGTGGTGCTTCAGGAAGGCATCTCTGAAACATCCCCAGTTGATAGGAAAGCCAGCCCTCATGGCCTGGTAGTTCTCCCACCAAGTAGCTGCCTGACCCTTCAGTAGGTAGGTGGCGTACTTGACCTTATCCTCTTCAGCAACATGAGCTATCTCCAGAGCTCTTGCTACGTCACGGATCCAGTCATCAGCATCCAGGGGCTCACGTGTTGCCACGAAAGCTTTTGGGCCCAAGCTGAGGAAGTCCTTGATGGTGACCCTTGGAGCATTCTGGTTGTGTTGCTGGTTAGCCTGGATCTGGGCCATCTGTGTCACCACTTGGGTCATCTGAGCCAACAGCTCCCCCATTGGTGGTGGCGGAGGCGGGTTGTTCCTGGTTGGAGGCATCCTGAACAGAAATTCATTTTAGCACAACAACAGAAAAGGATAGACTTTGTAACCGAAAGATAGATTATTCCGACGCATGAATAGATAACCAACAGGTACATCATCACATGTTCAAATACATCAGAATATCCAACAGACCAATACATGGTTCGAAACGAAAGGATAAACTAGACACAGCTAGTAATGGATACAACGGTACTCCCATGCTCATCACGCAGGACGGCGGTGAGTAGTACGACGAGAGATACGGTGAGGAGGAATCCCACGGAAGTAGGTATCACGACGATCCATGTAGATAGGAACTGCTCTGAGAGCAACTCTCGGTGTGGTGAAGTGGAAAGCGTCGTATCCCTGTGCTCCAAAGCGGGGAATCCCTGTGTAACCAGCTCCGAGGTCGAGAAGTGGGCCTCTGATTGGCTCGTAACCTCCAGCATCTGGCAACGGAAGACCAGCTGGCTGAACGACACGTGCGAAGCGCTCGTCTCCAACAAAGTCTGTGGTGTACGTCGCCAGACGAGTGAGAGCAAGGCGGAGCTGCTCCCTGACTGAGGCTAACTCCTGAGAAAGTGCGGAAGCAACGGCATCACTGTGACTAGCGAACTGGGCAGTGACCTGGAGCCTGGAGCTATCAGTCTCGTAGGTATCCATGTCGCGGTGGATAGTGAAGTGAGCTCCCGCTGCCGTGATGTAACCACGGGGGATGTGACGAAAACTGGACTTATCAAACCCCCAGTAGTCAGCACGGAGAACGGTGACACTCACGTACGCTGCCTGCTGCACTGCCATATCCACGGTGGACCCTACTGCCTCGTACTGGTGTGCAATGCTCCTGCCATCATCCGACAGAATGTAGACGATAGCCCGGTAGCAAGTCTGGTCACACTCTCGCTGGTGCTCGTAGACCTGGTACTCTGGTGCCCAACGGAACCCCAGAAAGGTAACCATGTCTCTCAGCAACTCCGGGAAACCGGCGGTGCTCTCACAGCGAGTCATGCGAACCACCTGCGGATAGTAGTTGAGACCCATCTGCAGATGATTTGGAAGGTTTTGATTAGACTCCGGTAGATGAAAAAGGATGTGGAAAGCAACAACAAGGTTCAATGGACGAAAAGGATGTTGAAAAGAACATGATATTGAAGCAACATCGGGAAAACGAGACCAAAAGTCCTGAGGTACTACATGGAACCCAAAACTCGTGAAATCCTAACTTGAAAGTTTAGGTGAGAACAGAAAACAACGTTGCACTTCCTTACCAGAAAAGGGTGGGTGGGTGGGGAAAGAAGAAAAATGGCAGAATTCCTACTCTCACGTTTCATTTTTCCTATATAGCTACAAAATAGTTTCTAGACTCAACTGCGACCAGTAAAAAGGGATCCTACAGGCAGACAGGCTCTGATACCATTTGTCGCACCCTGGGTTTCTAGAGGATACTCTCCGCACGAACTGGAAGTCAGGTGCTTGGATTATGGGGCAAACATGCTCCCACGTCCCAGCTTCCTGGTAGGCCTGCGCTTATGCGCGACAACACAAGCCCTGCTTCCACCGTCGAAGTAAACTATCCGCTAGGAACCTAAAGGCACTACTGTCGACGTACTTCATA
This sequence comes from Alopecurus myosuroides, assembly GCA_028641055.1. Taxonomy (NCBI): domain Eukaryota; kingdom Viridiplantae; phylum Streptophyta; class Magnoliopsida; order Poales; family Poaceae; genus Alopecurus; species Alopecurus myosuroides. Next base: position 429,803,464 of record CM054059.1, read on the forward strand.
ATCAAACACGCACGGTACGTCAACAGTTTGGTACGAATGATAGCACAGAATGTCTCTAAGACACAAAAGAATGAAATAAGTGCAACTGGCCTTCACTAAGGCAGAAAATATCGAATACAGTCATCCAGAGGACACATGTCCCAACATATCATCCATTACAACAGCGGAAGCAATCAAAGGGTCTGAGTACAGACAAATCCATGGCTTAAGAAGCCGGAGAACATAAAGAAAAACGAAGCCCATCCACGAAGGTCTGGATCCTGCCCTGGTCCAGCTAACTACTCGTCTGCAGCGTCATCGAACTCCACAAAGTAGCCATCCTGGGAAGCATCGTAGTCGTAGTAGTACTCTGCGTAAACCACAGCCCCAACGGGGTCAGTACATCCAAGTACTGGCAAGCAAGACTCACAGTTCATCAAGGAGTTACCCGTCAACACAAGCAGGGATGCTTGGGATCAACGGAAGAAAAGGGGTGATATAAAAGTTGCTGCTGGCTGCTCTAAACAACTACAGAATATAGCTACAAGTTCCGGCTAACAGAAAAGATAAGATCGAGGATTGTAACCAACTGAAAGGTAACTTCAACCAAACCCATCCTGGATCTCGCCCCTTATCCAAAGAAGCAATCCGAGGATAACTCACACAGTTGTAATACGGTGAATCAAGTTATTGTGTGAATAACCTATTACTAGTCAGGGTATTAATCATTGGGTGAAACATGATTGATCATTATGTTGAAGTTGTCCTGAGTACTTGTTAGCCAGTACTTTCACCAAGTAATCCATAACCGCGGAAAACACGGCTTCTCGAGAAGATTATCCCTGCAGGGTTGCACCAATTTGGCCGTACACTCAAGAATAACCCGCCAGATGGAAATGCACTTCCACCAAGCGGGGTACTCTACACAACCAACCATTCTCCGCATCAAGCCCAAAGCACCTTGGGCGCACGGCTAATCGAGCCCAGAAGAAAATGGACCCTCATAGCACTCTAAGAACGTGTCCCCCTATATGCCGACTACAAAAGTTCCACCCTGCGCTGGGCTCGCAAAAACATGCATGCGGCAAATGGAAAACACGAACTAAATGAGGCGATTTGGACGAGATGCGAATCAGGTCAAGCTGAGGGGGGCGCCCATACTCGCTTCCCAAATGCGGGTAGTGCGCTCATCATGGATCAGTAGACAAGACCCTTTTCCTATTAGGGTCGACACTAGCAGGCTCCAAAACCACTCATGGGCCTCCTGCCGGTGCCTTATCATCAAATTATTATTACCATTAGCAATTAACAGGATTGATTGATTAATAACGAGCCCCGGTACAAGATAATAAGATAGTAACAGTATTAACCGACAACAGACTCGAGTAAAAGCAACCCTAAGCATGCTAGATAATAACAGGCACAAGCAATGGCTGTAGGTATGGAGGTGGTGGCAATATCATGGCTCAAGGTATCATGTGATGGGTTCGGAGAACAAGCAACGATACATAGGGCTAGCAATAGTAGACAAAAAGATAGTATCGACAACGAGTGTGGAAAGGAACTCAATGATTCATGTGAGTGATAACTTGCCTGGCAGCTCAGCCTCGTACTGGGCTAGGTCCTGAGTAGTGGTGTCGTAAGGCTCGTCGGTACCAACGTCGTCGTCTAATCGAGAAGAAGCAAAACAACAACGAAGGAAGACGGGCAATCAATACATAGCATAAGTGCACAAGCATTGGATGATGCATGTCATGTTTAATAGATGCACCAAACTAACTTGCTTGACATGAAACACAAGTTTAAATGGATTCCATATGCAAAAGGGTGCATATGGAAGCCCATGCTTGGAGTTGAATTAATTGTTCTATCACTAAGCATCATGTGTAAGTGATTTAGTATGATGCATGCATGATGAGGAACAATAAGATAACAAGTTAATTGCAATTGGAATGATAGTTAATCATTTTAGAAAACATTAACAAGTTTGGAATTATTGGTACCTAATGGTGTTGAACAAGTATTGATTGTTTTCAACAATTTAAAGTATGCAAAACCAATTACAAATTTTATATTTGAAAAGTTTATCAAATTTTAGTTGGATTACATGTTTCACAATTTGAAATTGGACTTTGGATTAATTAATTATGAATTAAACAATTTTAAACAATTTTTAATTGAACTAAACAAGATTTAAATAGTTTAGGCAATTTAAATTGTTCAAACCAGAAAACAAAATTTATATTTGAATAGAGCATTCAAAAAGGTGTGAAAAACATATTTTATTTGGATTATTTGAAAACAGTATGAATTAGTTATGAATTATTTCAATTTGCATTTGAATTATTTGAATTTGAATTTAGATTGCATTTTGAAAATTCAAAACAGAACACAAATTGCATATTTGGAAAGTTTATAAAATTTGGATCAGAATAGACATCAAGTTTGTATTTATTGGATTTATAAAATGGGAGATATTGAATTTTTAAAGTTTTGATTTAATTCTGTTATTTAAAAAGAATTTGGAATTTCTGAAATTCGCAGAAAACCTTTGCTACTCAGGTTCTATCTACCCACTGCCACTGCGCAGTGGGCCAGAGGGGCCAGCGTGGCGCACACGCTGGCGTGGCCTCCAGTGCCACTGCCTGGTGGGGCTCAGCGTGTGGGAGAAAACCCCAAAAAAGATTGCGGCCGCGGGGCTCGAACCCGCGAGCTCGCTGTGCGTGCTCTGCTCTCTGAACCAGTGCGATGGGCGCGCGCTAGGGCTTAGGTGGGCTGGGCCAGGCGGTAGATTAGGTGCTGCTGCTCGTTTCCCTTTTTATTCTTTTCTGTTTTTTTTTTTTTTTGTACTTTTGCTTTTGGGAGAAAACTGTTAAGGTTTTATTTGAGAAAAATTATAGAAAAATTAAGTTAAGCTTTTTAAACAATTAGAAACCACATTGTAAACTTGGATTTCAAAAATTGAAATTTAAAACTATGGTTTGTGTTTGAATTCAAAATAGGGGATTTGAGTTTAATAAAATCTTGATAAAACATGAATAAAAAATAGGGTTACCCCTAGGGCTTTAGAATGATTTAGAGGGAAGAAATGTTTGGTGATTTTTATGGTTCCCAAAAGGTACTGATTTGAACTTGGTTTGGGAATTTAAAAAGGTGATTTGAGAATTATTGATTGAATTATTGGTTGGATTTAAAGCAACAATTTAATAAGTGAAAACAAGGAATAAAAGGGTTGTTTTTATTTGTTATTTTGGTTCCAAAGGTTGTAACAGAGCAAGTATGAAACCATGTTTGAAAAAGGTTTGAATTTGAGTTGTGAAAACAGGATAAAACAGATGGAAAACAAATGCAAACAATAAGTAAACATGATGACATGATGCATTGCTTGAAATAAAACAAGGAACAAAGCATTCTAGGGTATTTCCATACTTGGGATGTTACATACTTCACCTTTATAGGCCTAGGAGGATGCATTGTGTATTTGGCTACTAATTGTGGGGTTGCCCGAGTGACAAAAACCTAAACCCCCGTTAGGAAACTAATGCACGAGGGAGCGTAGAATCCCGGAGTTTTAAGGACGTGGTTAGATTTATATTAATTACTTTCTTGTATTTGCAGATGCTTACGAGGGGGTATAATCACAAGTATGTATTATTCCTAGTTGGGCGGTGCATTATCATAGGTTCACCCACACAACACTTCACGAAGCAATAAATATTAATCAACCGTAATGAAGCGAAAGCACCTGACGGAATTCCCATGTGTCCTCGAGAACGTTCGGTAATCATAAGTAGAACAACCGGCTTGTCCTTTGCTCTAAAAAGGATTGGGCCACTCGCTGCAACATTATTTACTGCACTTTATTTACTCGCACTTTATTTATCTGCTATATAAAAAACCTCCAAAAACCCGTCTGCTAGTGTTTACAGTGAATCCTCTATCCAACCTGCTTGTCAACACCTTCTGCTCCTCATTTGGTTCAGCACTTATTTATCGAAATTACTATGATACACCCCCTATACTTGTGGGTCATCAATCGCGATCTAACTTGCTTTTTCCAAATTTGCTTGCAGTTTGCCAAACTTCTGGATGAACATCTCTCCTCTCTAGGAGATTTGGTGGCAAAGAAGAAGCGGAAGGAAAAATATTCTTCCGCCGTCCTAGAGCCCCCCAGGATAAGCGCAAGCGGTCGCGCACCATCCCGGAAGGTGCCCAGGTTATAAACCTGGAAGGGGCCAACATTGGTTCTTCGAAGTAAGTTTCTTGCCTTTTCCATTGACCTTTACTTTTTCTGCCTTTTGGCTTCTCCTCCTTTGCTGTTTTTACCATTGTTTGCCTTATTTCTTCTTTTCTCCCTTTGCTAGGCTTCAACCTGTTTCTCTGAAAAGGCCGAAGAAAGTTTCTCGCCGGAAGAAGAAATCCACCGAGAACGTCCCTGTCATACTGGAACACGGGCCATACGTCGATCCGATGGTGGCAGAGCCCAGCCAGCCGGAGGCCTCTACTAGAGAGGACTTGGAAAGGGCAGGGGCATCCGGGACGATCCCTTTCGTCAAAGCGGGAAGCCAACGGGCCGTCTGGCTTCTGGGATCTTGCACGTCCCAGGGTCAAGGAGGAGGTTTTCGACGAGGATGACAGAGTCATTCCGGGGTATGAGCACTTGTTTGTGCCTTCCCTGATTCTGAAAGCCAGCAAGGCGCTGACCAGCTCGTACATCTACCGGGATGGCTTCATGTTTCACACGAAGGAAGTGATGGACAAGGGTTTTGGCTTCCTGGAAAGCCAGTTCCAGCGTTACAGCAAGGATTTCCTTGAATTGTTGGGACGCGTTTGTCATATGAACACGGTAACATCCTTTCCCCTAGCCCCCGAGTAATTCTTCGAATATTTTGTCGGATATTTACTCATATAAGTGCTCAAGGGTGTTGACTTTTCTTTTGTTCTTTTTTGTTTTGTGTCCTAGAAGATGACGAAGCAGGCAAACTCGGAGGTGTTTTCCGCTTTGACGGAAAGTAAAAAGAAGATGCGAGAAATGGTTAAACTGGTGAAGCACAACAACCAGGAGCATTCTGATCTTCAAAAAGATATGGAGAATAACAGAGGTTAGCCTCCCATTCTGTCTTTCCGTGTTTTGTTTTCGTCTTTCGGCTTTTTTCTTAAAATTCGAGTTTCGCCATTCGGTTTTGCTTTGATTCCAAGTTTTTCCTTGCCATCTTCTACTTTTTAGACATTATTGAATCTATGAAGGAGGCTCTTGCTAGTGCCAACAATGCAGAGGGGTTGCACGGTGAGAACCTTTGTCTTGGGAAGGATAAATCCAATAAGGATCTTCCACTTTGAAAGATATCCCTTCGTGAGGCGGAGAACCAAATGGCGGAGAAAGCACCCCAGGCTGCCAAGGACACTGAAGCCATCCGAGACCACCAGAAGAAGCTGGGGGATGCCCTGGATGATCTCAGGGTCTTAGACACTAAGATGCTTGGTAAGTTTGCCGTGAAACTTCTTTTTCGGTTTTGCATCCTTTTGCCTTTTGCTGTTTTGCCTAACAACAAGTTTTTTTTTTCTTTTTTCCCACATAGGAGGAGGACAAGACCAAGTCCAGGATTGATAACATCCGGGCTTTTGCTGAATACATCATAGGCATCCGGGCAACCGGGGAGAGATATGTGTCCAAATTTCTCCCCGGCAAACAGCTGAAGCGTGTCACCGAGCTTTCGGATGTTTTGGATGTCGCCGTTGAGGTACAAGACGGCCTCCTGCGTTCAACTGTCCATGGTGGAGCAAAGATGGCACTTGGCCTTCTTTGCTACCATTACATGGACACTGAATGTTGGAGCTTGGCCACTGGCGTCCCGACCTCACTCTCTTCCCAGCGTGTCGATGAGTTGTTCGACTCCGTCAAAGAATACGCAACGAAGATTGCTGGAATGGTGTCCATTGGGACTTTCTTCCCCGGAAGAGTAAGTTCCCAAGACGCCGTATGATACGGGCGCGTCCGATAAAGAAGACGACGATGATGATAGCCATGAGTAGGCCCCACAAGGCAAAAGATAGGAAAATTTTGCATTATCTTGTACTTTGAATGCTTTTGTAATGCCGAACTAATTTTGGTGCTCTTTTGCAAAGATATATGCAAAGTTATGCTCTTTGCCTTCCAATTTTTCCTTAGTATTTTTATTATACTGCTTTATGCGAATGCTTTCTTCTGGCTTTCGAGTTCTAGCAATGATGTGTCTTAGTTTTTCGGCATTGGGCAATTCTTAAAGCCGGAATCATCACACCAAGCAACAAGGTAAATACCAATCTGTCTAAACCCAGATTCGTGAGCCGTTCCTTAGGGCCCGTAATGCTTAATCGACAATCCAACACATTTTTGCAATCAGACAAAGCTCTTAAAGCCGAAGAAGAAAACTTAAGCATTAAGCCGCTTATAGGCAAAAGATATATCATACTTATAATCACGAGTACGCAGGCAAATTTCGTGTTAACATTGATATGTATATGAAAAATTGGTATTATTGGGAAAGAAAAAGAATTGAGGTTCATGCACAAACATCAAGTTGGCGAAAAATCCAGCTATTTTTATTTCATGATCACAAATGGTGTTTACATGAGGATTTTGACTAAGAATAAAAGGGAAGTAACTACTGGATGCTACAGGGAGTTTTGGTGTCTTTTAATTCGTCATCCAGATGTATTTTCCTATTGCGACATTTTTCTGTATCTGATGACTCACAAGTATAGGGGATTGCAACAGTCTTCGAGGGAAGTAAAACCAAAATTTATTGATTCGACACAAGGGGAGCCAAAGAATATTTATTAGCCTTAACAACTGAGTTGTCAATTTAGTTCCAATTGAAAGTAGACTTGTCGCAAAAATTTATCAGTGGTAACAGTTTTATAGGAGCAGTGGAAATAAAATAACAGAAGTAGTAAAATAGTAACAACACTAGCAATCGCGGAAAACAGCAGGATGGGAAGTACCGTAGGCATAGAGGGAATGGATGGACGGACGTTTCATGGATAACATAGGTCATGTAATAATCTAACGCGGGCATTGCAGATAATAATAATAAAGCATCAAACATGTAGGCAAACCATAGGCATGTGTTCCAATATAGTCATACGTGCTCGCAATGAGAAGCTTGCACAACATCTTTTGTCCTACCAGCCCGTGGCAGTGGGGCCTCTAGGAAAACTACTGGTAATTAAGGCGCTCCTTTTAATAAAGCACCGGAGAAAAGCATTAACACTCCATGAACACATGTGATCCTCACATCACAGCCATCCCCTCCGGTTGTCCCAATTTTTGTCACTTCGGGCCCTCGGGTTCCGGACATTGGCATGTGTAAAACAACTTGCAGGTATGATCAAGAAACAATATTATACTCATGAAACAATAACATGTTCAGATCTGAAATCATGGCACTTGGGCCCTAGTGACAAGCATTAAGCACAACAAGTTGCAACAACGGTAGAAAACACTAACAATGGATACTAGGCACTATGCCCTAACAATCTGGCATTATTACATGATCAATCTCATCAAATGCCTTCCATACCTCTCAGCCTACAGTGGTGTTTACAAACACATGGACAGAAAATCATGGATGGTTGATGGAGAAGAGGTGGCGGTGTCAATGGCGATAATCACCTTCGAATCCCCGTCCCGGCAGGGCGCTAGAACAGGAACTTCTGATCCCGGAATCGAGGTTCGGGGTGGCAGCGGCACTCTATTGTGTTTCTGTGGAATATGACAAACCCCCCTCGGTTTTAAGGTTACGGGGCATACGTAGTCGAAAGGGGAGTCCGAGGGGATTAGGGAGTGGCACACACCACCTGGCGGCACGGCCAGGGGGGGCGCCGGGGGTGGTGTGGACCCCTCCTCGCTCCTCTCCTAGACCCCTTGTGGCTCCCGGTCTCTTGTGGTGTTTTAGGACCAATGGGATCTTTTCTGGGCATTTTCCCGAAAGTTGATTTTTCGGCACAAAAACGAGACACCAAGGTAATTCTACTGAAAACAGCGTTAGTCCGTGTTAGTGGTATCCAAAACTCACAAGTTTAGAAGAAAAAAAAAGAAAAGTGTTCGGAAAAGGAGATACGTTTTGGACATATCAACTCCCCCCGCTTAGCTTATTGCTTGTCCTCAAGCAATTCAGTGACAACTGAGTGCGATAAAAGAATTTTACGAACACATTTTTTTCATATGATGTAAATATACTCACTACATGATCAAGTGCAGAGGCAATTCATAATAAGAAGTATGGAAAATAAAAGTCACCCAACAGTTATGCAAACCATGAAAACATGCCAACAAAATAATAATAGACAACATGAAGTATATCAATCTGCAGGATTGCAATGCTCATAATAAGGTATGATAAAGTATACTCGCTTTCCCGTAATAGTGGAGAAAAACATAAATGCTAGGGCACCTCTGAAGTTCAAATGAAGACTAGAAATAAAGATATCAAAGATACAAGCATCAAAGTTATACCACTATCAACCGTGTTTTGGGACAGGCACATTACACTAAGAATAACAACCATGCTCTCAAGAAGGTGCATAAAGCGAGAAGGTGAAGACTCAACATAAAAATAAGAGAAAGGCCCTTCGCAGAGGGAAGCAGGGATTAAATCTTGTGCAAGAGATTTTTATTTTATTAAACAGAGGTATTGAAAACATTTTTAAGAGAGGTGTGATGGTGTAGATCGTGCACTCGTTGGGAGACCCCAAGAGGAGGGTGTGATGAGCACAACAGTAGGAAATTCCCTTTAGTTAAGAACCAAGGTTATGAATCCAGTCAGAGGAAGAGGACCTTCGGAAGGTTGATGCCGCTGACTGTGGTGCCGGCGCTTCACCGGTGTCAGCAACAACGTGGACCTGCACACAACACAACCAAAATACTTTGTCCCAACGGTACAGTGAGGTTGTCAATCTCACCGGTCTTGCTAAAACAAAGATTAGACGTATAGTGTGGAAAATGGTGTATGCTTGCAGTAAGTAAAGAAAGCAGGAAATAGCAGTGGTTTGTTTAACAATGTAGGAAAATGGACCGGGGTTCATAGGTTCACTTGTGGTGTCTCTCCATAAAAGATAGCATGCTGGGTGAACAAATTTAGGCTTCGCAATTGACAAATAGAGGTTTCACCATAGTGCACATTATAACATGATGACTACCATCATAGGAGACAGCAACGGCGATGGAGATGGCGGTGGAGTCGATGGAGATGGCTTCCGGGGGCACTTCCCCGTCCCGGCAGGGTGCCAGAACAGAGAACTGTCCCCCGAAACTTGTCGGCGGCGGCGGCGGAGCTACGGATGTATTTTGCGAAAAAGGTCGATTCTCTTGGGGTTTATGCCTCAGAGAGTATATATGGGCGAAAGGCGATGCCGGGAGGTGGCTAGGGGGACCACACCCCTAGGTGGCGCGGCCAAGGAGGACCTGTGCCACCCTATGATGTGGCCCCCCTCCGGGGCTCTTCAGGACTTCTGGATGCTTCCGGGACTTTTAGGACTTCTGGCTTTCAAATTTCCAATTCCGAGAATATTTCCAGAACAACTTTTCTGAAACTAAAAAAAGAAGAAAACAGGGAACTGGCTCTGTGACATCTTGTTAATAGGTTAGTCCCAAAAAACATAAGAAAACGTAGGAAAACATACGGAAAACATGTAGCAATTGGCATAATATCAACATGGAACATTAGAAATTATAGATACGTTTGAGATGTATCAATAATCCACCCTCGGGTTATCATCCGAACCCCCTTAGGTATTAAGTTGCAAGCAATAGATAACTGCATTAAACAATGTGTGTAATGTAAGCAATGATTATGCACGCCGACACTCTCACCACTGTTTTCTCCCTAATGGCAACAACACATCCTCCCCCTTCACATTTCTGTCACTCGAGCAAGGTGGTGAGGAGGAATGAACCACTATCAAGCATAAATACTCCCTCTTGGAGTCACTAGAACCTACTTGGCCAGAGCAACCACTAGCAACGGAAAGCATGCACGATCACAAATAACATATGCAGTAAAGACTATAATCAACTTGGCATAAGTTCAATATTCATCGGATCCCAGCAAACACAGCATATAGAATTACATAAGATCAATCTCGATCATGATAGGCAGCTCACGAGATCTAAACACGGAGGCATATGACGAGAAGACAACCATCTAGCTACAGCTACGAACCTGTAGTCCAAGGATGAACTACTCACGCATCACTCCGGAGGCAGGCATGGTGATGTAGAAGCCTCCGATGATGATCTCCTCTCTGGTAGGGTGCCAAAAATAGCTTCAGAACCCCCCATGATCTAGGATTGACGGTGACGGCGGCTGCGGAACTTTTCGGGGATTTTTTATCAGGTGGTTAGGGTTTTCCATCCGGGGGATTAAATAGGCGAAAGGGCAAAGGCGGTGGAGCTCCAGGGCCCCCACACCCATCGCTGGCGCGGCTAGGGGGGCACCATCCTATGGTGTGGCCCCCTGGTGCCTGTCTTCGACTCTCCTTCGGTATTCTGGATGCTTCCGGGGAAAATTGGCACTTCGGGCTTTGTGGGTCCAATTCTGAGAGTTTCCAGAACAACTTTTCTGAAACCAAAAACAGCAGAAAACAAGGAACTGGCACTTGGCATCTTGTTAATAGGTTAGTCCCAGAAAACGTATAAAAATGCTATAAGTAAGGGAGAAAACATGTAGCAATTGACATAATATGATCATGGAGCATCAGAAATTATAGATACGTTGGAGACGTATCAAGGTGTATGCTTATGTCAACGAATGGTAAACAGACAATACAATACGTCACAAGCCAACTAGACTTCACAAGAGCGGCTCCTATAGAAGGACGCACCTGGGTAGAAGGTCATCCCTCATTCTCTTTTGTATACACAATTATGCTTTGATTGATAAATCAGAGGCAAAAGTAGTGAAGAGAATTTGTTGTATTAATTTGGGGCCGGGCACCCCGCTACCGGCTCTTCTATCATTGGATAAGCGGATGAAGCCCCTAGTCCAGGGTGTGAAATCCAATCAACAAGTGAGATAAAGATTCTTTATTTTTGTCCTCATGAGCTAAAACAGGGGCACACATAGGAATACTTTTTTGAAGGTTTTAAAGGTAGCACACGAGAAATTTACTTGGAGTGGCGGTTAAATACCACATAAATAGGTAGGTATGGTGGACACATTTGGCAAACTTTGGTTTTTCGGAGTTGGGTGCACGAGTAGAGCTTATACTCAGTACAGGTGAAGGCTAGCAATAGACGGGGATCGACAATCAAGAGAGCAACAACTGTCATAATCATGTTTGCGACAAAAAAAATTAACAGGGGCATAAAAATGATACAAATACTCTGAGGCAAAATAAATCATCGAGGCTTAAGTGACTTTTTGTTTTCAGTCATAGCATGAGTGAGCATGTGCCAAGTCGATTCAAGCTAAACGATCAGAGGGAGATGCCACAATGGCATACCCTTCTATGAATAAAACAATGCAAGCAAACATTCATACAACATGCTATCTTATATTAATAAGTTGGAACTAACATGTGAGAGCATGAACAACTAAGCATCAATTAAATAACATACACCTTACATGAACAGACTAAGCATGTTCACACGATGAGTATATGTACAAAAATAAAACAAAAAGAGTTCATACCAGCCTCTCACCACAAATTAGATTGTCGTAAATCATCATTACTTCTATTCACTTGTGGATTGAATAATATAGAATGATAATCAAGATCCAATGGAGACACGGAAGTACGGTGAACTCTGCAACAAACTTTACAAAACCAAAGAAAAACAACAATTATTTTTTGGGTTTTCGAATTAAAACAAGAACAGAAAGAAGCAAGCAAACAAAGCAAAATATTTTTGTATTTTTGAATACTAAACCAAAACGAGAAAAGAAAGCAAACCAACTAAAGAAGCAAACAAAGCAAAACAACAGTATTATTTTTGGTCTTTTATGTTTTAAAAAACAAGAACAAAACAATAAAACAAAGAGAAATGAAAGAAGCGAAAGAAAACGAAAACAAACGAAAGAAACAAAAACATGGATACACAAAGAACCGACCGAACATGATATAAAGATGAGTGTGATGTCAGTATACCTCCCCCAAGCTTAGGCTTTTGGCCTAAGTGGAGATCAATCACGGCGCGGGAAATATCCCCACTGTGGTGGGTCGTCCCTCGCATGGTCGTACTGAGGCGCCCAAGAAGAAGATGAAGCAGCAGTCGCATAGTCATAACCGGAGTGCTGGTACGGGATCCCCGTGGTATCGAAGGGCTAGACGAATTCACTATCATCCCCCTCTCTGGCATCCTCCCCTTGCTGGTGATGGCGCTCAATGTATGCGTCTAGCTCACTCTCAGAAAGCATCCATCCTTGCATGTCATTAAGATTAAAAAAAAAGAGGTGCATGCAAAAGTACTTTCCTAACAGTCTTAGTCACTCTCCACCTGGATTGTTTGGAGAAGGTTATTTCAACAGATAAATTGTGCAAGTGAGCATGGGTAGAAAGAAACTTATGTTGAACCATGGAAACAAGGTCCAGCCTCTCTAAAGGAAACTACAGGTCTAGAGGGTGTGGCTCCAAACCATGCAAAGCTAGCAAGCGCGAGGCAATAAGACCTCCACAAATTCCGACTTTCTCACGGTTAAGCGAGAGACGGTAAGCAATTAAAGAGCCAAAGTTATAAGACCTATCACATTTTAAGGCAGCTGAAATAAACGCCAAATCATAAACAGATAGCTGGTTGGCAGTTTTTCTAGCTAACACACATTTAGAAATGAAATAAGCAAAGTATCGAATGCTAGGGAGTTGGATTTATCGTATTTTACCACTTTCCCCTATGAAGCTTCTGCCTTGACAACTCTCCTCATATAATTCCAGCAGTGGTTTAGGCTGCCCTCTTATCTTCTCACATGAACCCCACTCTGGTACCTTGATAACTGCACAAAAATCACTGAAATGCAAGTCTACATCTTTGTTATAGATTTAATAGTGGACCATACACTACTAGGAAAACAGATATAGGAGTAATCATATTCTCGATGCCCGTGACGCACCGTTTGTTTGATGCGTCACGGCTATGTACCCGTGGCGCAGCAAACACCAGTGGGCCTCGGTGCGTCACGCCTAAGGGCATACCCGTGACGCACCAAACAAACGGTGCGTCACGGCTATAGGTGGGTGTTCGGTGGATACCATAGCCGTGGGCAAAGATAGCCGTGACACATCAAACATATGGTGCGTCACGGCTATGGTATCCACCAAAATTTTCCCTCCACACCCCCCCGGGGACCGCCTTTCTAGTTTTTTCACGGAAGATTTCCATGTCTAATAATCATCAAAAAATAAATTCCTTATAGATGCACGAAGAGTTTAAGGTATACTTTTTAAACAAATTTTGAAATATGTATTTCGACTTTCTGAGCAAAAGTTCGTTAAAAAAAGTAAAATGGGCATAACTTTTGCATACGATGTCGGAATTTAAAGTTCAATATACCAACGGAAACTAGAGAAAAAAAGGAACTCAACCTCACTGGCCTTTGGCATGTGAGCCTTTTTTAGATTCTCCAAATTCCGAAAGGAAAAAAAGTTATGGCCGTTTGAAGATTTTTGACTAGAAAAAAAAAAGATAGGCGTGGCTAAGTCTGGGCAGAAATTTTCGAATTTCGAACCCGGGACCTATATATACTCCCCTTCCTCCTCCTTCCTCCACTCTTCTCCATTCCCTTCTCATTTCTTCTTTCTCCTTCCTCCACTCTCCATTCTCTCTTCTTTCTCTCTTCTCCCTTCCTCCTCCTCCTACCACCACCACCACCACCACCACCACCATCACCACCACCACCACCACCACCATCACCACCACCACCACCACCACCACAACCACCACCACCACCACCTCACATCCCCTCCGGCGACCTCTACTCCGGCGGCGACCTCTACTCCGGCGACCTCCTCTCCGGCGACCTCCTCCACTACCGCGTTCACCTCCTCTCCGGCGTCCTCCTCCACTACCGCGGCCACCTCCTCTCCGGCGTCCTCCTCTACTACCGCGGCAAACTCCACTCCGGCAACCACCCTCCACTCCGGCCTCTCTGTTTTCGTTTTTCAAAATTTCAAAATTTTGGGCGGCCAGATCTAGAGATCTAGATCTAGATCTGGATCTGTCCCGCTTTTTTTTTTAAATTTCAAAATCAATAGCCGTGACGCACCATCCATGAGGTGCGCCACGGGTAACTAAAGATAGCCGTGACGCACCAAATAGGTGGTGCGCCACGGGTAAACGAGATAGCCGTGACGCACCAAAACAGGTGCGTCACGGCTATTTTAATAGGCGCGGCGTGATAGCCGTGACGCACCATGGTGCGTCACGGGTATGAAATTTGGTGCGTCACGCATTAGCCTTTTCCTAGTAGTGATAGGGTTAGTTGAAGACCATTTAAAGTGAAAATCCTGCACCACAGACATAGTTAGTTTCACATGTTGGATAGGTTCATCCTCAATAAAACGGTCCAAGCCTGCATTATGCACAAGGGTATTGAAATCCTGCAGAATTCTAGGAATTCGCATGAATTCCTGACATGGATAAATCGATGGGAACACTCTTTATTCACGGTGCACGAGCATGACCTCATGCAACTCCAACTCATGCTGGTTTAGTTGATGTACATTATGCTCTATCTCTGAAATTTTTCAACAACCATCACAAAAATTAATTTCAAGCAACTATAAGGTGGAAACTACCATATGGACTTATAGAAGAGCTAAATTTGCATCAAAAGTACATTATTTCTACTCAAATCAAGCATGCAAACTCACATAAGCTATCACCTATAGTACCAAAATACTCAAGAAATACTCCACTAAATAAAATTCTACTTGGATAATCGAAGGAGTCACATATCGGAGAGCAAATGTACCAAATTTCAGCACAAATGATGGACTGAGCAAAGAGATCAAAAAATCTTGAAGAAGAACAGAAAGAACTCAGGTTCCAGGAAATGTGTTGAGTTTGGGAGGTGAGAGAGAGAACTTTGGTAGGGGAGAGAGTTAGTGGGGGCCAGGGGACCCACACCATGTGCTGGCGCCACCAGGGGCTGGCCGCGCCACCCCATGGTGTGCCTGACTGGTGGGTCCCCCTGGGGCCTCCCAGGTGGCACTCTGCCTCATTTTTTGACGTAAAAAATTATTATAATTTTTATTTAATTTTTTGAGAAACTTTATTTTTGAGGTATTTCCAGAATTTTAATAATTAATAAAAACCAGAATTTCTGGTATTGGTGTTGGATCTGGTGTAGGTGTAGGCTCAGGTATATTCCAACCATCATTATTTTTGTCTATTTTAGCCATTAATTCCTCGGCTTCTTCCGGAGTTCTTTTCCTGAAAACAAAACCAGCACAACTATCGAGGTATGTCCTAGATTCAACAGTTAGTCCATTATAAAATATATCTAGGGGCTCATTTTTAGGTAATGGATATCCAGGGCTAACTCTTATCAAAGAACAAAATCTTGTCCAAGATTCAGGCAATTTTTCTCCTTCAATTTGCTCAAAGTTAAAGATGTCCTCCAGAGCAGCATGTTGGGCACTAGCAGGAAAATATTTTAGAAAGAAAGCATTAACCAAATCCATAGGATCAGTAGTACACCCAGGCGACAGATTGTTAAACCAAGTTTTAGCTTCATCTTTCAATGAGAAAGGGAAGATCTTGGTAATAAAATAAGTACGCAGTTTAGTATTATTAGAAAATAAACTACTCAAAGATGAAAGCTCATTCATGTGTTCCATAGCACTTTTACTTTCAGTTCCACAGAAAGGTTCCTTCTCAACAATAGATATATAAGATAAATCTAAAGAGAAATCATAATCCTTGTCTATAATGTGTATGGGAGATGTGGCAAACTTAGCATCAAGAGAAGATTTATATTACATAGCATGTCTTGCAAGAAGATTCTTAAGAGCACTTGCACCAGTAGTAGCACAAGCTTCTTCAATAAAATCATCATTAAGTTCAACATAGGTTTCATCAAGATCACCAATCAGCTCAGTTGAATTAACAGGTGTACCAATATTTTCAACAGAAATTTCAGCATTTTTAATTTGTTTGGATCTAGCAATAGTAGCATCTAGGAAAGGACCTAGAGAACTAGTATCATCAAGAATAGTAGAAGCATCATCAAAAGTATCAGAAACATTCTCAGACTCAGTAGAAGTAACAATACGTGTAGCATGTGGAGGAGTAAGAAGTTTACTCATAACAGACGGCGAATCAAGAGCAGCAGAGGTGTTCAGAGTTGTACCTCTTCTTGTATGGATTGTAATATAGGAACCTTTCCATCACGAGTCTTAACCATGATGAATGGCTTGCAGCAAACAATATCACGATCAAGTGAGCAAATAAATAAAGCTATGCTCCCCGGCAACGACGCCAGAAAATAGTCTTGATGACCAACAAGTATAGGGGACCGCAACAGTCTTCGAGGGAAGTAAAACCCAAATTTATTGATTCGACACAAGGGGAGCCAAAGAATATTTATTACCCTTGACAACGGAGTTGTCAATTCAGCTGCACCTGAAAGTAGACTTTCTCGCAACAATTTATCAGTGGTAACAGTTTGATGCAGTGAAAATAAAATAACAGCAGTAGTAAAATAGTAACAGCAGTAGAAATCGCGGAAAAAAGCAGGATGGGAAATATCGTAGGCATAGAGGAAATGGATGGACGGGACTTGCATGGATAACATAGGTCATGTAATAATCTAACACGGGCAGATATGATCAAGAAACATAATTATACTCATGAAACAATAACATGTTCAGATCTGAGATCATGGCACTTGGGCCCTAGTGACAAGCATTAAGCATAACAAGTTGCAACAACGGTAGAAAATACTAACAATGGATACTAGGCACTATGCCCTAACAATCTGGCATTATTAATGATCAATCTCATCCAATCCCTTCCATCCCTCTCAGCCTACAGCGGTGTTTACTCACACATGGACGGGGGAATCATGGATGGTTGATGAAGAAGAGGTGGGGTGTCGATGGCGATGATCTACTTCGAATCCCCGTCCCGGAAGGGCGCCAGAACAGGAACTTCTGATCCTCGAATCGAGTTTCGTGGCGGCGGCGCTCTGTTGTGTTTCTGTGGAATATGACGAACCCCCTCGATTTTTAGGTTACGGGGCATATGTAGTCGAAAGGGGAGTCCGAGGGGGTGAGGGAGTGGCCCACACCACCTGGCGGTGCGGCCAAGGGGGGCGCCGGGGGGTGGTCTGGCCCCCTCCTGGCTCCTCTCCTGGCCCCCTTCTGGCTCCCGGGGTCTTTTGGTGTTTTAGGACCAATGGGATCTTTTCTGGGCATTTTCCCGAAAGTTGATTTTTCTGCACAAAAACGAGACACCAAGGTAATTCTGCTAAAAACAGCGTTAGTCTGTGTTAGTGGTATCCAAAACTCACAAGTTTAGAAGAAAAAAAAAGTGTTCAGAAAAGGAGATACGTTTTGGACGTATGAGTATCCCGGATATTCACTAGGTAATACGATAATGGTCCTTCCCAAACAGGGGCTAGCTTGTGCTTCTTTTGCTGTACCAGCCTTAGCACTAAATCTCCTTCCCGGAAGGCTCGTGATTTTTCCTTGCGACTGTGGTATCTTTGCAGGTTTTGCTGGTAAATGGCAGATTTTTGTAGCACGTTTTCTCTTTCCACTTCCAGGAGATCTAACGCGTTTTGGCCCGCTTCTTCTGCATCTTCTTCCACGTAAGCTTGTACTCGTGGGGAATCATGTAGGATGTCGATAGGTAATACTGTTTCTTCTCCATAAACTAAGAAAAACGTCGTTTGGCATGTTGATCTGTTTGGCGTTGTTCTTATGCTCCACAAGACAGATGACAATTCTTCTACCCATGCTCCAGCTGCTCTGTGCAGGAGCGCTTCTAGCCTTGGCTTTATGCCTTGCAGAATTGAGTTGTTTATTCGCTTTGCTTGTCCATTTGACTGTGGATGCGTGACATAGACTAAATCTAGCCGGATTCCGCCGCATTCACAGTACTTGGCTAGCTCACCTACGACAAAGTTTGTTCCATTGTCCGTGATTATGTTGTGCGGGACGCCGAATCACATGACTATGTCAATGACGAAATTTCTGGCTGTTACCCCGTCCAACTTCTTGATGGGTTTTGCTTCTACCCACTTGGTGTATTTATCCACCACTACTAGGAGGCGTGTTAGCCCCCCTCTTGCCGTCTTGAATGGTCCCATCATGTCTAGCCCCCAGACCATGAACGACCAGGTTATAGGTATGGTTTTCAGGGCTTGGGCTGCCAAGTTCGTCTGTTTGGAGAACAGTTGGCATCCCAGACAACGTTTCACCACCTCTTTTGCGTCCGCCTTAGCAGTAAGCTAGAAGTATCCAAGACGGAAAGCTTTGTGCACCTGGCTTTTGGAATGGGCGTGGTGTCCCTAGTCTCCTCCGTGTATTTCCTCGAGGATTCCTCTTCCTTCTTTTGGATTGATGCATCATAAGAATACGTCGGATGTGCTTATCTTGTGAAACTTTCCGCCAATGGCGCAGTATCCCTTGCAACGCTGGACGTGGTGTCTTTGTTCAACTTCCGTGCTGCCTGATACGTCGAAAACATATCTCCTTTTCCAAACACTTTTCTTATTGTTTTCCTCTAAACTTGTGAGTTTTGGATACCACTAACACGGACTAACGCTGTTTTCAACAGAATTACCTTGGTGTCTCGTTTTTGTGCAGAAAAATCAACTTTTGGGAAATTGCCCAGAAAAGACCCCATTGGTCTTAAAACACCGGAAGACCGCTGGAGCCAGAAGGGGGCCAGAAGAGGGGCCAGGGGGGCCACACCACCCCCTGGCGCGCCCCCTAGGCCGCGCCACCTGGTGGTGTGGGCCACCTAGGCACCCCCTCTGACTCCCCTTTCGACTACATATTGCCTTCAACCCTAAAACGCGAGGGGGTTCGTCATATTCCACTGAAACACAACAGAGCGCCGCCGCGACCTTGAACCTCGATTCAGGCATCATAAGTTCCTGTTCTGGCACCCTGCCGGGACGGGGATTCAAAGGAGATCATCGCCATTGACACCGCCACCTCTTCTCCATCAACCATCCATGTTTCCCCCGTCCATGTGTGAGTAAAAACGGTTGTAGTCTGAGAGGGATGGAAGGGATTGGATGAGATTGATCATGTAATAATGCCAGATTGTTAGGGCATAGTGCCTAGTATCCATTGTTAGTGTTTTCTACCATTGTTGCAACTTGTTATGCTTAATGCTTGTCACTAGGGCCCGAGCGCCATGATTTCAGATCTAAACATGTTATTGTTTCATGAGTATAATATTGTTTCTTGATCATACCTGCAAGTTGTTTTACACATGTCATTGTCCGAAACCCGAGGCCCCGAAGTAACAGAAATTGGGACAACCGGAGGGGATGGCTGTGATGTGAGGATCACATGTGTTCACAGAGTGTTAATGCTTTTCTTCGGTGCTTTATTAAAAGGAGCTCCTTAATTACCAGTAGTTTCCCTAGAGGCCCCGCTACCACGGGCTTGTAGGACAAAAGATGTTGTGCAAGTTTCTCATTGCGAGCACGTATGACTATATTGGAACACATGCCTATGGTTTGCCTACATGTTTGATGATTTTTATTATTATCTGCAATTCTCGTGTTAGATTATTACATGACCTATGTTATCCATGCAACGCGCGTCCATCCATTCCCTCTATGCCTACGGTACTTCCCATCCTCCTGTTTTCCGCGATTACTACTGCTGTTACTATTTTACTACTGCTGTTATTTTATTTCTACTGCTGCTTTAAAACTGTTACCACTGATAAATTGTTGCGAGCAAGTCTACTTTCAGGTGCATCTGAATTGATAACTCAGTTGTTAAGGCTAATAAATATTCTCTGACTCCCCTTGTGCCGAATCAATAAATTTGGGTTATACTTCCCTCGAAGACTGTTGCGATTCCCTATACTTGTGGGTCATCAAGACTATTTTCTGGCGCCGTTGCCGAGGAGCATAGCTTTATTTATTTGCTCACTTGATCGTGATATTGTTTGCTGCAAGCCATTCATCATGGTAAAGACTCGTGATGGAAATGTTCCTATATTACCATCCCCTACAAGAAGAGGTACAACTCTGAACACCTCTGCTGCTCTTGATTCACCGTCTGTTATGAGTAAACTTCTTACTCCACCACATGTTACACGTACTGTTACTTCTGTCGAGTCTGAGAATGTTTCTGATACTTTTGATGATGCTTCTACTGTGATTGATGATACTGGTTCTCTAGGCCCTTTCCTAGATGCTACTATTGCTAGATCCAAACAAATTAAAAATGCTGTAGTTTCTGTTGAAAATATTGGTACACCTGTTAATTCAACTGAGCTTATTGATGATCTTGATGAAACCTATATTGAACTGAGTGATGATTTTACTGAAGAAGCTCCTGCTACTAATGGTGCAAGTGCTCTTAAGAGTCTTCTTGCAAGACATGCTGTGAAATATAAATCTTCTCTTGATGCTAAGTTTGCCACATCTCCCATACACATTTTAGACAAGGATTATGATTTCTCTTTAGATTTATCTTATATATCTATTGTTGGTAAGGAACCTTTTTGTGGAACTGAAAATAAAAGTGCTATGAAACACATGAATGAGATTTCATCTTTGAGTAGTCATTTTCCGATGATACTAAGTTGTGTACTTATTTTGTTACCAAGATCTTCCCTTTCTCATTGAAAGATGAAGCTAAAATTTGGTTTAACAATCTGGCACCTAGGTGCATTACTGATCCCATGGATTGGGTTAATGCTTTCTTTCAAAAACATTTTCCTGCTAGTGCCCAACATGCTGTTGTGCAAGACATCTTTAACTTTGAGCAAATTGAAGGAGAAAAATTGTCTGAATCTTGGACTAGGTTTTGTTCTTTGATAAGAGCTAGCCCTGGATATCCATTACCTAAAAATGAGGTCCTAGATATATTTTATAATGGAATAGCTGTTGAATCTAGGACATACCTGGATAGTTGTACTGGTTGTGTTTTCAGGAAAAGAACTCCAGAAGACGCTGAGGAATTAATGGCTAAAATAGCCAAAAATAATGATGATTGGAATATACCTGATCCTACACCTACACCAGAGCCAACACCAATACCAACACCCAAGAAGAGAGGGATGATTGAATTAAATGATGAAGTGATGAAGGAAGCCAAGAAATCTCTTAAAGAGAGGGGTATTAAATCTGAAGATGTGAAGAATTTACCTCCTACAGAAGAATTATGTAAGCCCATTCCTCATACATCAACTGTTGAGGTACACTCTCTCCAATACTTTGATAATAGAGATATTCCTTACTCTAAACCACCTGATCAATGCTTAGATGAATTTGATAATTATGTTGTTAAGCAAGACAACTTTAATAGGAGAGTGGAAAATCTCCTTATGGAAAACTCTAGAGCTATTGATAATTTGCATTGTATTATTGAGAGAACCTCTAATGATGTTAAAATGCATGTTAAACATTTTCAAATGGTTCAAACTCAATTTGATCAACTTACTAAAGTGCAGAATGACATGCTAGCTAATGCTTCCACTACCAAATTCCGCGCGGTCAGGACGTTTCAATAACGTTGCGGATGGGATCCAAACCGTCGCTAAGGGCAATCCGCTTCGGTTTACGCGACGGGATGAAAACGTATCAGATCGACTGTCACGGACGATTCCGCGATGTTTATATGAACACTAAACCGTTAATGCTATCCGCAATGTACAACAAATTGTCGCCACCAGTTGGGCCGTCCGGACTAGGCCCAATAAGCATTAACGTTTTTATTTCGTCGCTATGAGGCGACACGTGGTAAACGAGTTTCTAACGGCCGTTATCGTAATCACCTGACATGGCAAAACATGGGAACGTTTTTTTTACGTCACCAGTCTTGACCAATGAGGCGAATCCATGTGGACCAATCGAAATACGCCACATGGAAACAAAATGGTGCCACGTTGCCTTCTTCTGGGACGAAATCTGTTCGTCCCGGGCTACACAGCGATGTTTTTTTCCCTCGCGAGTCTCGACCAATCAGGCGAAAGCATGTGGACCAATCAAAATACGCCACATGGAAACAAAATAGTGCCACGTCGCCTTCTAGGACGAAATCTGCTCGTCTCGGGCTACCCAGCGCCTTTTTTTCGTCGCTAAACTCGTGGCACGTGCACCAACCAAATGGTGCCACGCAACGTCTTTTCCATGCCGTTTTTTTCCGTCTCGGATTTGGGTGATGTCATCACCGTGCCGGGGACGTTATTTTTACGTCGTCTAATCGCCCACTCACAGTAGGCCACGTGGGCTGGGCATACATCGCCACGTGTCGGTATTTGCCTTGACGGATTTTTACGTTACATTACTATGATGTCGGTGTTGGTGCTATTTGTGTGGTTACATCATTGTTATAATTGCCAAGTGCACACAGGCAGAAAAGAAACCACATAACAGGCATCAAATACTTAGTTTTTCTCACAGAATATCAAACCAACATACAGAACCACAGTTTCAAGGACCACACATCTGCTCAGCCAGCATCTCAAGTAGGGCAACTCCTTCTAGTTGAGATTTCTTTAGCGCAGCTTGTTGCTTCCGAATGTCTTTCATATTAACTACAAACGTCAGCCTCAGTTGGTCAGATTCTGCTTTCGTCGTCCTTATATCAGCAATTGTTCTGCGCACATTCACATCAAGCTGTGGTTCAGGCTCAGACTGTGAAAGACATGATTCCGCATGGACCTTCTTTGATAAAGTATGATTTCCACTCTTCGGCATGAAAACTTCACTATCATCCTTGTCCTCAACCTCTGAAGCAGATCGAGACATCACCCTTTTCTTGCTTGCCTATCAAGCATGCAAAGAAAATAGATGAAATAACAGATGACAAGAATGTACAGAACATAGATGAAACTAGCATATGACAAGCATGTACAAAAATTTGATGAAAACTAGCAGATCATAGTCAAACAACGGTGTGTGTCATGAACTAGCTGATGAGAAGCATAGATGAAACAACATGTGTGAAGCATGTGAGGAAGATACATAAAAAAGCAGATGACAAGCATGTACAAAAAATTAATGAAAACTAACACATTATAGTCAAACAACGGTGTGTGTCATGAACTAGCTGATGAGAAGAATAGATGAAACAACAGGTGTCAAGCATGTGAGGAAGATAGATGAAAATAACAGATGACAAGCATGTACAAAAAATTGATGAAAACTAACATATTATAATCAACCAACTGTCTGTGTAATGAACTAGCAGATGAGAAGCATAGATGGAATAGAAGGTGTCAAGCATGTGAGGAAGATAGATGGAAACCATGTTGAAATGACAACGACAGCCTTAATTACTATAAGTGGGTTTCAAGGCCTTAATTAGGTTACCAAAACTTCTTATAGTATGGAATAGAGGAAGTAGCACAAAATATATGGCACCACATTGATCAAACAGTTCAACACAAGATAAGAAAGCTGCACCCTAGTTATTGCGATATCATGAAAGAATGTTGAGCTACCGGGTTAGGGAATAGCCCGCAGCTCATTGTCCACGCTGGATTGTGATTGATATGGCACGACTTTTTCAATGGCATCTGATTCCTCTTCAACATCATACACAGGCATGTACTGAGATCCAGAGTCTTGCTTCTTGGTCTTTTTTCAGGGGTATAGTAGGACATGAAAGAAAACTTGCTGGCTTTACGCCCAGTTCATGCATCTTTGCATTGTTTGCCATGATAGTTCTGCACGCTCTTCTTCAATGGGGTGTAGTGGCGATCCTAACATGAATAAAGAACTAAAAGTAAAGTACAAATATAACACTTCATAAGAACCTAATACAGCATAAATAATTAAGGCACTCATCTTGGAAGAACAGTCCAGTGCAAGTAATATAAATTCTGATCCTAACTAAGACTGATAGGATCACAAGCAAAGTGACATTAAACCTAATGCGTAGTATACAAGCTAGATTTCTGCAAATGAGCAAATTTTTACCAAGCAAGAAGGAACCCCCTCCTATTTCCGTTACAAGAAACCGTTTAGAGAGATTTATTGCATCAAACATTAGCAGTATAATTAGGATAATAATGAAGCATCGAACATACGATTAAACAGACAACCAATTTAGAAAGATTAACTGCATCGAACATAAGCATGATAATAAGGAAGCATCAAACATACAATTAAATAGACAAAAGCAATTTAGAGAGAATAGTTGCCTGCATCTTTAGGGTCTTCTGTCTTGCTGTGTTTCTCGCCTTCAATCTTCACTCCTTTTAGCGTGCTTGCAGACATTGACGGTGATGTTGCGGCGAGGTTGGAGACGAGGTGGAAGATATGGATGTACGGCGAGGTCAGTGGCGAGGTGGCTGACCGGCAAACACGGCGTTGAGGTGGCTGACCGGCAAGCACGACGCGAGGTGGAAGATAACGTATGGCAAGGTTGGAGACGATGTGGCAGACAGGCGAGCACAACGGCGAGGTGGCGGATCTGGACGGCGAAAAGGTCGGTGATGTGGCAGATCCGGAGGGTGATCTCGACGGCGACGAGGGAGTTATGGCAAGCGAGCTATACGGCGAGGTGTGAGACCGGGGGAATAGAGGATCTGTTTTGGGAGGACGAGGGGGAGTGGATATTTCGAAATAGTGGTTTCTCTTTTGGCGAGAGGGCCGATCGAGGGGATAAGGCAGGGTTTCAGAACGATTATAGAAATTCCCTCCAGGATAAAGGTTGCCAGTTGTGTGCGGGAGGGCTGAGAAGTAAATTATCCTTGCACGAAAAAATTTGGGCGGGCTGTCCTGGCGCGAATTTTTCGGAGCGACGCGAAATTTTGGCGGATCTGCGGGAAACTTTGCTAGCCGTCCGATGCTGATGGGTGGCTTACAAAACTTGATCATTTATGCAATTATTTAGTACTAAAGATTGTGAAAAAAATCCCGAAAGTATTTTACCTAAAATCCTGGAAAGGGTCAATTATGTGGAATACTACTACATCTTGATTGGTGGCTTGAACTTTGCTAGCCGTTGGATGCTAGTCAACTTTTTTGTCTACACCTATCACCGGTGTCGGAAGGGGGTAGACCACTGTTCTTTTTTTCTTGGTTCTATTAAGTTAGGCCATAGTTACATGGATAACCCAAATCTAGATCTACTTGTAATAAGATTCCCTCCAGTTCTCTTGAAGAAACCATAGCCATGATGGGGGAAAAGACGGAACTGCCGTTCTGGACCCTCTACATGAGCCGGAAGGGGGTTGAAAATTGGAACCAATTTCTTAGTTTTCTTAGGTTAGGCACAAGGAACACCCAAGACAATGGTAGCACCCACCTCTTGGCAATATTTCCCCAGTTCCGTCAAATCCGGGACTTTTGGGCTCTAAGTAGTCCTCGCACATGCTGAGAGAATCCGACGCCGGTGAAGTGCGCCCTAACACAGAGAGCGAGGGAATCTTGCGCATCCAAGACCCATGACACACTCTAACACACATGGTATGGCATACGCTGGGATTTGGTGGCATTCGGATGATCCGGAGCCCCCTCTCCGGAGAAACCATAGCCCCGCTGTGAAAAAAGACGAAATTGCCGTTCTGGCCCCTCTACGTGAGCCGGAAGGGGATATCAAAGTGTAACCAATTGCTTTATTGTGTTAGGTTAGGCCCAATTAACACCCAAGACAATTGTAGGTCCTACCTCTTGGCAAGATTCCCCCAGTTCCGTCAGATCTGGGAGTTTCGGGCTCTAAGTAGTCCTCGAACTCGCTAGAGAGAATCCGACGCCGGTGAATCCCTAACACTGAGAGCATGGGAATCTTGGGAATCCAAGACCCATGCCACACTATAACACACGTGGTATGCCATACCATGGGATTTGGTGGCATTCAAACGATCTTGAGCCCCCTCTCCGGAGAAACCATAGCCCCGATGAGGAAAAAGATGGAACTGTCGTTCTGGCCCCTCTACGTGAGCCGGAAGGGGGTAGCAAAGTGGAACCATGTGACGCCCCAAGATCGGGCATTATGCAGATTTCAGCATTTCCGCCAAAATCCACATAATAACTGATTCCAGGTTGCCACTTGTGATAACATTACAACAGTTCACGAATAATCCACAACAACAACAGAGGAGGTATATACAAGACGACTCAAACGAGTCAAGGATACAACTGATACAATACAAAGATCCAAATAACAGCGGAAGAAACAACATAGTGTCCGACTACGGACAAGATACAAATTGGACTAAGAGTCCTGAAGATAACCGATGGCGTCCAATCCCTGCCCAGGCCAAGCCGGAGGGATTCCCAAGCTAACGTCGTCATACTTCAAACCTGTTGACTACAATGTGGAATATGCAGCCACGAAAAGGATTCGTGGGTCAGTACGGTTAAGTACTGGCAAGTGGATAAACCATACTCACAAGATACCAGCGTAACCAATCATCACCGGATACAAATACTTTGGGTACAACGGAAAGGAAGGGATTATTGCAAAGAAGCGACAGCGGGCTGCACTAACTAACTACAGAGACACTCTACAACATCCGGCTAAAGGAAAGGGATAAGATAGCATATCAGAACCAACTACAACTACTCACCAAACAATACCCATCCAGTGTTACCCCCTACTAAGGAAGCAACCCAAGGAAACTCACACGGTTGATTAAGGTGACATTCATTTTTATGGTGGAGGTAATCTGTATTACTAGTCAAGTTATCATCGTTAAGTGTAAGTTGTCTGAGTACTTGTTAGCCAGCACTTTCACCAAGTCATCCATAACCGCGGACAACACGGCTTCTCGAGAAGATTTAACCCTGTAGGGATGCACCAATTTGGCCGTACACGTAAGAATGACCCGCCAGATGGAAAGGCCCTTCCACCAAGCGAGGCACTCAACACAACCCAACTCTTCTTCGCATCAAGCCCAAAGAACCACGTGCTGTGCGTGCGCGGCTAATCGAGCCCCCACGAAGAAAAGGGGGACCCTCATAGCACTGGAAGACCACGCCGCCCTAAATGCCGACTACAAAAGTTCCACCCTGGCGCCAAGGGCTCGCCCCTGCATATGCATGCATCAAATGGAAAGCCCGAACTAGGTGTGGCGATTTGGACGAGATGCGAATCGAATCAGGATTGCGGGGGGCGCCCATACTCGCTTCCCACATGCGGTTAGTGCGCTCATCATGGATCGGAGGACAAGACCCTTTTCCTAATTAGGGTCGACACTAGCAGGCCTCAAAACCACGCCGGGCCTCCTGCCGGTGCCTTATCATCAAATTGTTATTACCCCAAACATTAACATGAAATTGATTGAATTGAAACCCAACTATCAAACTAAACAGGTGATAAGACGGACAACAAGACTTGAGCGCAAACAACACTAAGCATGCAACTACGACACGAGGGCCAACAAGGTAAACAAGCAACAGTTAATAGGAAGTGGAAGGAAAGGCTATATCATGGCTGCAAGGTAAACATATGGTAGGATCGAGACACAAGCATCGAATCATAAGGCTAGCATAAGGACAACAGAAAGAATCGGTAACAAGTGATGAAAGGCAGCCATAGGTAGCAAGTGAGTATACTTGCCTGAGATCCAGCAAGTAGAGGTACATCCGAAGAACTTGTCGTTGCTCACATCATCTCAGCGTCCTATCCGCGAAGAAGCAACGAACTAGAACAAACACCGGATGCAACAATTACTACTACGGCAAAAGATCCAGCATGATCAAGATATGGATGCATGACAAATTTAAGGATGCATCAAAGATAAACTAGTTGACATGGTAAACATATTTAAATGGGCCCATATGCAATTTGGATTGCATATGGAAAAGCCCATGAATTAATGTTGAATTAAATGATCTAAAAATAAAAATCATGTGAAAGTTGATTAGAATGATGCATGGATGATGAAAACAATAAGAAAACAACAATAGCTTCAGTTTGATATGTTGTTTACCAAGTTTGGAATTTTATTTATTAAGTTATGAAATTTGGCTTCTTAAATGAGTTACACAAACATTTATTATTTTCACCCATTTTAATTTTTCAAAATAGATAACAAAATTCATATTTGGAAAGAACACAAAATTTTATATGAAAAACATATTTACTTTGTTGAATTTGGATTTTAGATGAGCAAGTTATTAAATTGACAATTTTAAATGCATTAATTAAGAAATAGTTGTTTTCAGCAATTTAATTTATTCAAAATAGAAAACAAAGTTTATATTTGCAAAGTTCATGAAAAATGGGATGGAAAACATATTTTACATGTTGGAATTGGATTTGAATTGCCCAAGTTATGAATTTTGCAATTTAAAAGGTGTATTTAAAGTAGTGAATTATTGCACCAATTTGAATTAGGCAAAACAGTAAACAAATTTCATATTTGAAAAGTATAGGAAATTTGGATTAGAAAACATATTTTACAATTTAAATTTGGAGTTTGTATGAATTATTTATGAGCATTTGAATTGCAGGGACCAATCTGTAATTCCAGGGACCTAAAGGAAAAACAGAATTTTAGTCAGGCCCCTGGGGGTTTCTGTCACGCCGTGCATTTACGCACTGGGCCACTGACCAGTGGGCCAGCAGCCCAGCTGGCGCCTGCGTGGCGTGGGGCGTGGGCGGAGTGGCCACCAGTGCCACTGACTGGTGGGGCCTGGGGTGTGGCGTGGCAAAGAAAATAAAAGGGGCCTTTGCGCCCCCGGGGATTCGAACTCGGGGCTCCAGGTTGAGAGACGCAGGGCCTAGCCAGATGGGCTGTGTACGTGTTTGTGCACATATCGGATCGGACATCAGAATAAGTGAACAACACCGGGGGTAACTGAATTTCGACAGAAAGCCTCAGGCTTCAAAAGGGGCACACGTAGAGCGATGGCGACAGAGGTCGACAACAGCTTGGCGCGAGCTGGAGGTCGAGGGTGCCAGGGCAGGTTCATGTGGGCGTGCTGCTGCTGCTGAGTTGAGGGTGTTGATCCGTGTACGCGAACGCTGGAGACGAACAGAACGTGCAGCTGATCCAAAACGAAACGGATGTGCCGGCGGCGAGCCGAACGAAGCTGGGCTCTGCCGGATTCGTGCGTACACGACGAGAAGGAGATGGATCGGATGTCTAGGAGGTGAGTATCATCACCTTAAGGTTGATGGCGCAGCAGGTCAGCTTGAAGACGACGGAAACGACCGGGCGACGCGGAAGAAGGAGAAGCAGCGGGGCGGTGACCGGCGGGAAGAAGTGCGTGGCGTGGAAGCCTCAGTGCTTGATGGCGCCTATCCTTAGATGTGGTGGTACTGTACGTTGGGGCGCATCTACTGGACATGGTCTCTGGCCTTGGGGCAGAGCAGATCGGAGGGAACGTCGACGGTCGCTGGATTTGGAGCTGCAGAACATGCTCGGATGAGCT
Organism: Alopecurus myosuroides; assembly: GCA_028641055.1. Lineage (NCBI taxonomy): Eukaryota > Viridiplantae > Streptophyta > Magnoliopsida > Poales > Poaceae > Alopecurus > Alopecurus myosuroides. The sequence goes on from CM054059.1 coordinate 429,832,953, forward strand.
CGCCCGCGAGCAGAACAGTGGGTCAGCGGTGAATCAGACATGGGGAATTGAAGGACGATTTTCATACAAACCTCCAGGACATGATCTTGGAGCTCGGAGAGATGCGAGGCGGCGGCGCCATCGTCGTGGTTGGACGGCGAGGTGCTCAGGACGGGCTCGATGTGAGGAACAGAGGAGGGGAGCAGCGGCGCTAGGGGAGGGAACTAGAGGAGGAGGGCTAGGGTTGTGGAGAGGGGCAGTTTTTAAGGAGCTGGAGGGGGGTGCTGCCGGCCGTCCCATCGAGGCAGAGGCAACGTGGACCTCCTGGATGTCCTGCCGTACCAGAGGAGGAAGACAGCGACAGGAGCTGGCCTCCTCGGTTCAGATTGGTGGCTCGAGTTGGTTTAGGTGGGCTTGCTAGCTTGGGCCTCCAGGGGTTGTAGGTGGGCTAGCCCACTTGGGCTGGCCTGCCTCCCCCTCTCATTTTTTTTTCTATTTTTCTGTTTGCACATTTTTTTTGTAGGAAAGAGAGAGAGAGAAAAAGAATAAGGTGTTAGGGGTTTTATTTTATGAAATAATTTTTGTTGATTTACAAAACAGTAAAGTCAAAGCATGTTAACATTAATTTCAAAAATTTGAAATGTCAATTTGATTTTAATTTGCTATTGAATTTCAAATAGGGTTTCATAAGGATTTGATTTTTGAAATAAACAATTTTTTTATTCAATAACTCAACCAATTATGAAAAACTTCTTGAATTTAAATGTTTGCAAAATTTTAATTGTAAACCACAATTGGAACATGCCAAGTATGGATGATTTTGATTTGAATTTGAATTTACCATTAGGGTGTTAATAAAAGGGGTTTTATTATCAAGCATTTTAATTGATTCAAATTCAAAACTATTGGAAACATTTTGGGTTGTTTAGTGTGCAACTTTTAATTGGAAACTTTGGACATGTTTGAAAGTTTAAATTGATTTGAACTTTTTCAGTTGTTTTGAAAACAGGGGCAATGCATATGATGCATGTGATGCAAAGCAAAAAGAAAACAACCAGATCTAATTGGGAGAAATCCCCGGGTGTTACAGACGACACCACTAACAAGGGATTGCGCCCTCGCAATCCACCCACTAACCCGGGAGGGGAAAGAAGTTCGACTATCGATTCTTCATGCTTCCAGTTGATCTCCTCGACACCACTAACAAGAGAATCTTGCTCGGGTTGATGACGATCTTCTTCCAACAGGAATCTTCCGATGATCGAACCTATTAGGTTAAAGGCTCAGAAACGGTCCACCCACGTAGGATCCTAAAACTTTGAAAGATTGAGAGGAAGGGAGACTCCAAAACAAATAAGGTAGGAGGAGAAATAGAATAGAGATAAGGAGTAAACAAGAATCCTATCGAGAGGTTTCCAAAACAGGTTTTGCACAAATAGTTTTCGACACTCTAGAAACAACGACCGTTAGCGAGGTTATCCTACAGGCTTTGCGGACCCGTTGCTTCGATAACCATTCGTATCGAAACAATATCGGGAATCGGAAACCATGCTCTGATACCATTTGTGACGCCCCGAGATTGGGCACTATGGGGATTTCAGCGTTCCCGCCAGAATCCACATAATACCAATCCCGGGTTGTCAACTTTCGGTAATCATTACAACAGTTCACGAATAATCCACAACAACAACAGAGGAGGTATATACAAGACGACTCAAACGAGTCAAGGATACAACTGATACCATACAAATATCCAAATAACAGCGGAAGAAACAACATAGTGTCCGACTACGGACAAGATACAAATTGGACTAAGAGTCCTGAAGATAACCGATGGCGTCCAAATCCCTGCCCAGGCCAAGCCGGAGGGATTCCCAAGCTAACGTCGTCAGACTTCAAACCTGTTGACTGCAATATGGAATATGCAGCCACGAAAGGGATTCGTGGGTCAGTACGGTTAAGTACTGGCAAGTGGATAAACCATACTCACAAGATACCAGCGTAACCAATCATCACAAGATACAAATACTTTGGGTACAACGGAAAGGAAGGGATTATTGCAAAGAAGCGACAGCGGGCTGCACTAACTAACTACAGAGACACGCTACAACATCCGGCTAAAGGAAAGGGATAAGATAGCGTATCAGAACCAACTACAACTACTCACCAAACAATACCCATCCAATGTTACCCCCTACTAAGGAAGCAACCCAAGGAAACTCACACAGTTGATTAAGGTGACATTCATTTTTATGGTGGAGGTAATCTATATTACTAGTCAAGTTATCATCGTTAAGTGTAAGTTGTCTGAGTACTTGTTAGCCAGCACTTTCACCAAGTCATCCATAACCGCGGACAACACGGCTTCTCGAGAAGATTTAACCCTGCAGGGATGCACCAATTTGGCCGTACACGTAAGAATGACCCGCCAGATGGAAAGGCCCTTCCACCAAGCGAGGCACTCAACACAACCCAACTCTTCTTCGCATCAAGCCCAAAGAACCACGTGCTGTGCGTGCGCGGCTAATCGAGCCCCCACGAAGAAAAGGGGGACCCTCATAGCACTGGAAGACCACGCCGCCCTAAATGCCGACTACAAAAGTTCCACCCTGGCGCCAAGGGCTCGCACCTGCATATGCATGCATCAAATGGAAAGCCCGAACTAAGTGTGGCGATTTGGACGAGATGCGAATCGAATCAGAATTGCGGGGGGCGCCCATACTCGCTTCCCACATGCGGTTAGTGCGCTCATCATGGATCGGAGGACAAGACCCTTTTCCTAATTAAGTTCGACACTAGCAGGCCTCAAAACCACGCCGGGCCTCCTGCCGGTGCCTTATCATCAAATTGTTATTACCCCAAACATTAACATGAAGTTGATTGAATTGAAACCCAACTATCAAACTAAACAGGTGATAAGACGGACAACAAGACTTGAGCGCAAACAACACTAAGCATGCAACTACGACACGAGGGCCAACAAGGTAAACAAGCAACAGCTTATAGGAAGTGGAAGGAAGGCTATATCATGGCTGCAAGGTAAACATATGGTAGGATCGAGACACAAGCATCGAATCATAAGGCTAGCATAAGGACAACAGAAAGAATCGGTAACAAGTGATGAAAGGCAGCCATAGGTAGCAAGTGAGTATACTTGCCTGAGATCCAGCAAGTAGAGGTACATCCGAAGAACTTGTCGTTGCTCACATCATCTCAACGTCCTATCCGCGAAGAAGCAACGAACTAGAACAAACACCGGATGCAACAATTACTACTACGGCAAAAGATCCAGCATGATCAAGATATGGATGCATGACAAGTTTAAGGATGCATCAAAGATAAACTAGTTGACATGGTAAACATATTTAAATGGGCCCATATGCAATTTGGATTGCATATGGAAAAGCCCATGAATTAATGTTGAATTAAATGATCTACAAATAACCATCATGTGAGAGTTGATTAGAATGATGCATGGATGATGAAAACAATAAGAAAACAACAATAGCTTCAGTTTGATATGTTGTTTACCAAGTTTGGAATTTTATTTATTAAGTTATGAACTTTGGCATTTTAAATGATTTAAACAAACATTTGTTGTTTTCACCAATTTTAAATGTTCAAAACAGATAACCAAATTTATATTTGGAAAGAACACAAAATTTTAGATGGAATACATATTTCATTTGTTGAATTTGGATTTAAAATGAGCAAGTTATTAAATTGACAATTTTAAATGCATTAATTAAGAAATAGTTGTTTTCAGCAATTTAAATTATTCAAAACAGAAAACAAAGTTTATATTTGCAAAGTTCATGAAAAATGGGATGGAAAACATATTTTATATGTTCAAAAAGAATTTAGCTTGACCAAGTTATTAATTTAGCAATTTTAAATGATTTAAACAAGATTAAAATTATTTAACCAATTTTAATTATTCAAAACAGGAAACAAAGTTTATATTTGGAAAGATTGTTCAATTTTGCATGGAAAACATATTTTACATGTTGGAATTGGATTTGAATTGCCCAAGTTATTAATTTTGCAATTTAAAAGGTGTATTTAAAGTAGTGAATTATTGCACCAATTTGAATTAGGCAAAACAGTAAACAAATTGCATATTTGAAAAGTATAGGAAATTTGGATTAGAAAACATATTTTACAATTTAAATTTGGAGTTTGTATGAATTATTTATGAGCATTTGAATTGCAGAGGCCAATCTGTAATTCCAGGGACCTAAAGAAAAAACAGAATTTTAGACAGGCCCCTGGGGGTTTCTGTCACGCCGTGCATTTACGCACTGGGCCACTGACCAGCGGGCCAGCAGCCCAGCTGGCGCCTGCGTGGCGTGGGGCGTGGGCGGAGTGGCCACCAGTGCCACTGACTGGTGGGGCCTGGGGTGTGGCGTGGCAAAGAAAATAAAAGGGGCCTTTGCGCCCCCGGGGATTCGAACTCGGGGCTCCAGGTTGAGAGACGCAGGGCCTAGCCAGATGGGCTGTGTACGTGTTTGTGCACATATCGGATCGGACATCAGAATAAGTGAACAACACCGGGGGTAACTGAATTTCGACAGAAAGTCTCAGGCTTCAGAAGGGGTACACGTAGAGCGATGGCGACAGAGGTCGACAGCAGCTTGGCGCGAGCTGGAGGTCGAGGGTGCCAGGGCAGGTTCATGTGGGCGTGCTGCTGCTGCTGAGTTGAGGGTGTTGATCCGTGTACGCGAACGCTGGAGACGAACAGAACGTGCAGCTGATCCAAAACGAAACGGATGTGCCGGCGGCGAGCCGAACGAAGCTGGGCTCTGCCGGATTCGTGCGTACACGACGAGAAGGAGATGGATCGGATGTCTAGGAGGTGAGTATCATCACCTTAAGGTTGATGGCGCAGCAGGTCAGCTTGAAGACGACGGAAACGACCGGGCGACGCGGAAGAAGGAGAAGCAGCGGGGCGGTGACCGGCGGGAAGAAGTGCGTGGCGTGGAAGCCTCCGTGCTTGATGGCGCCTATCCTTAGATGTGGTGGTACTGTACGTTGGGGCGCATCTACTGGACATGGTCTCTGGCCTTGGGGTAGAGCAGATCGGAGGGAACGTCGACGGTCGCCGGATTTGGAGCTGCAGAACATGCTCGGATGAGCTCGCCCGCGAGCAGAACAGTGGGTCAGCGGTGAATCAGACATGGGGAATTGAAGGACGATTTTCATACAAACCTCCAGGACATGATCTTGGAGCTCGGAGAGATGCGAGGCGGCGGCGCCATCGTCGTGGTTGGACGGCGAGGTGCTCAGGACGGGCTCGATGTGAGGAACAGAGGAGGGGAGCAGCGGCGCTAGGGGAGGGAACTAGAGGAGGAGGGCTAGGGTTGTGGAGAGGGGCAGTTTTTAAGGAGCTGGAGGGGGGTGCTGCCGGCCGTCCCATCGAGGCAGAGGCAACGTGGACCTCCTGGATGTCCTGCCGTACCAGAGTAGGAAGACAGCGACAGGAGCTGGCCTCCTCGGTTCAGATTGGTGGCTCGAGTTGGTTTAGGTGGGCTTGCTAGCTTGGGCCTCCAGGGGTTGTAGGTGGGCTAGCCCACTTGGGCTGGCCTGCCTCCCCCTCTCATTTTTTTTGTTTCTATTTTTCTGTTTGCACATTTTTTTTTGTAGGAAAGAGAGAGAGAGAAAAAGAATAAGGTGTTAGGGGTTTTATTTTATGAAATAATTTCTGTTGATTTACAAAACAGTAAAGTCAAAGCATGTTAACATTAATTTCAAAAATTTGAAATGTCAATTTGATTTGAATTTGCTATTGAATTTCAAATAGGGTTTCATAAGGATTTGATTTTTGAAATAAACAATTTTTTTATTCAATAACTCAACCAATTATGTAAAACTTCTTGAATTTAAATGTTTGCAAAATTTGAATTGTAAACCACAATTGGAACATGCCAAGTATGGATGATTTTGATTTGAATTTGAATTTACCATTAGGGTGTTAATAAAAGGGGATTTATTAACAAGCAATTTAAATAAACCAAATTCAAAACTATTGAAAACAATTTGAGTTGTTTAGCTTGCCATTTTTAATTGGGAACTTTGGACATGTTTGAAAGTTTAAATTGGTTTGAACTTTTTAAGTTGTTTTGAAAACAAGGTGCAATGCATAGGATGCATGTGATGCAATGCAAAAAAGAAAAACAACCAATTTTTCTAAATTAGGGAAAACACCCCAGGTGTTACAAACGACACCACTAACAAGGGATTGCGCCCTCGCAATCCACCCACTAACCCGGGAGGGGAAAGAAGTTCGACTATCGATTCTTCATGCTTCCAGTTGATCTCCTAGACACCACTAACAAAACTTCTCGACACCACTAACAAGGAGTTCTTGCTCATGTTGATGACGATGCTCTTCCACTGAGAACCTTCCGAAGATCGAACCTATTAGGCTTAAAGGCTAAGAGAACGTCCAACCCACGTAGGATCCTAACACTTTGAAAGATTGAGAGGAAGAGAGACTCCAAAACAAATAAGATGAGAGGAGAAATAGAATAGAGATAAGGAGAAAACAAGAATCCTATTGAGAGGTTTCCAAAACAAGTTTTTCGACAAATAGTTTTTGACACTCTAGAAACTCGACCGTTAGCGAGGTTATCCTAGAGGCTTTGTGGACCCGTTGCTTCCATAACCATTCGTATCGAAACAACACCGGGAATCAGAAACCATGCTCTGATACCATTTGTGACGCCCCGAGATCGGGCACTATGCAGATTTCAGCATTTCCGCCAAAATCCACATAATAACCGATTCCAGGTTGCCACTTGTGATAACATTACAACAGTTCACGAATATTCCACAACAACAATAGAGGAGGTATATACAAGACGACTCAAACGAGTCAAGGATACAACTGATACAATACAAAGATCCAAATAACAACGGAAGAAACAACATAGTGTCCGACTACGGACAAGATACAAATTGGACTAAGAGTCCTGAAGATAACCGATGGCGTCCAATCCCTGCCCAGGCCAAGCCGGAGGGATTCCCAAGCTAACGTCGTCATACTTCAAACCTGTTGACTGCAATGTGGAATATGCAGCCACGAAAAGGATTCGTGGGTCAGTACGGTTAAGTACTGGCAAGTGGATAAACCATACTCACAAGATACCAGCGTAACCAATCATCACCGGATACAAATACTTTGGGTACAACGGAAAGGAAGGGATTATTGCAAAGAAGCGACAGCGGGCTGCACTAACTAACTACAGAGACACTCTACAACATCCGGCTAAAGGAAAGGGATAGGATAGCGTATCAGAACCAACTACAACTACTCACCAAACAATACCCATCCAATGTTACCCCCTACTAAGGAAGCAACCCAAGGAAACTCACACGGTTGATTAAGGTGACATTCATTTTTATGGTGGAGGTAATCTGTATTACTAGTCAAGTTATCATCGTTAAGTGTAAGTTGTCTGAGTACTTGTTAGCCAGCACTTTCACCAAGTCATCCATAACCGCGGACAACACGGCTTCTCGAGAAGATTTAACCCTGTAGGGATGCACCAATTTGGCCGTACACGTAAGAATGACCCGCCAGATGGAAAGGCCCTTCCACCAAGCGAGGCACTCAACACAACCCAACTCTTCTTCGCATCAAGCCCAAAGAACCATGTGCTGTGCGTGCGCGGCTAATCGAGCCCCCACGAAGAAAAGGGGGACCCTCATAGCACTGGAAGACCACGCCGCCCTAAATGCCGACTACAAAAGTTCCACCCTGGCGCCAAGGGCTCGCACCTGCATATGCATGCATCAAATGGAAAGCCCGAACTAGGTGTGGCGATTTGGACGAGATGCGAATCGAATCAGAATTGCGGGGGGCGCCCATATTCGCTTCCCACATGCGGTTAGTGCGCTCATCATGGATCGGAGGACAAGACCCTTTTCCTAATTAGGGACGACACTAGCAGGCCTCAAAACCACGCCGGGCCTCCTGCCGGTGCCTTATCATCAAATTATTATTACCCAAAACATTAACATGTTGTTGATTGAATTGAAACCCAACTATCAACTAAACATGTGATAAGACGGACAACAAGTGATGGGGGGATAGTAACCCGGTAGGCCAACTCCAAGGTGTAACCCGGCCCAAAGGACGCCGCGCGGGATCCGGCTAAGGATAAAGAAACTTCTGGAAGGCCCAAAGTTTGTAGGCCTCGTAACCTGGATTGTGGGTTGCGGTAAGGAAAGCTAGGGTTTGTAAGCAGAGTTCGGATAGGATTCAAGCTGCGCCTTGGAGGGCAAGCCAAGGGGGGGGTACGGGTGCTTTATAAACCGGCCCCTAGGCTTAGCTTGGCAGAGATTCACGACATAATCATATCACCTGTTATCGAGTATCCAGTATAAAATCGAGAGCCATATTCGAGACTCGGCGAGTTGAGTGCCGATTCCTAGATCGCTTATCACCATGTTCTCTTTCGAGCTAAACCCTCTCCCAAATACCTGTGTCGACTTGCCCCAAGATCAGTTACCTCTGGTAACATCTGCCGTGATCATCCCACGACAGTTGGCGCCCACCGTGGGGCCTGCGTCCAAAGGTGTTTACATCACGGGAGAAGGTCGGAAAAGCATGAGGAACCTCGTCGTCAGAGAGATCTACGACGACCACAAAGGAGAGAAGATGGTGGACGACTCCGGCTGGGGGCCAGAATCGGATCGCCTCGAATCCGGATCTGTCGTTACAATCGGCCGGATCAGCGTCTTCATCGGTATGGTATGTTCCTCTGGCTCGGCTCCTGACTATGTTGGATCTGATTCTGTGTCAGGGGAGGATGCTTGCGCCCAGTCAGGTAGAGAAGAATCAGTTGGAGCAACAGACCAGATAGAAGAATCCATCGCGCAGTGGGAACAGCCGGAGGAGCCGGCATGGGCCCCACATGACCCGGACGATGGAAAGGATGATACTGAATCTATCAGGGACCTGCTGGAAGACCGTTACGGAGAAGACAACAGCGGAGAAGAACAGCATGAACTCACAACAGGCGTAATACGCCGAGCGGCGGTCTACACGGCTCCAGCAGCCAACCTTAATCAAGGAAACATGACCACGGCTCCGGTCGGGGCGGCTCAGGCATTGGCGCAGCGACAGGACGCGGCTAGCGGAAACCCGATCCCGGCCCGGGTCGACGGAGAGTCGGCATCAGTGACTAGCCGTGCGGCGGATGAGGAGCTGCACGCGAATACGTTCGGATTCATGGGAAACCGGACACCGGGGGCGGGTCCGTCAAACCCGCGCCACCCGGCCTTGTTCGACAATAATCTGATCCTAGACCCCACGGTCCTCGCTACGGTTATCACTCCAGAAAACGCAGCTGAACGTGTCAGAGACCTGGATGTGGCTCGCCGCGCGTTGGAACAGCAAAGAAGGCAAGTGGAAGCAGAGAAACAAGGGATGGCTACGCGTCAACGCGAGCTGGATGCATTGGAAACCCGGCTCCGAGAGGAAACATCTAGAGTACACCAGAGACATCAAACTAGACTACCGGCCACAGGTGGGGTCATTAACCCGGTGGCTTTGTTTATTACGCCTCAGGACCAACCGATCCCAGCTGTAAACCAGGGAACTGCGCCTCAGCCGGCGACAACGGAAGCCCGCGCGGAAAACGTGCAGGCCGGGTTGCCCCCACCACGAACCGGAGTCACAACCGGCATCGAGTTGCCACCGCCTCCGCCGTCACGGTTTCGCACACCAGCAGGCCACTACAACAATCCTATGGACAACGTGTATGCAGCAACGCTTGCATTAAACCAAATCCCGGTAGGAGAATCGCCCCATGCAGAAAGGACCCGGCAAGCGATCGATCTACTGCACACTGCAGTGGCGCAGCAGGCCAATTACCCGGACCACAGAAGCGGGATGCATGGGACGCCATACGCCAGTCAGCAACAAGGGAATGTTCAAGCAAACTCGGCGCGGCGGAGGGAAGAGCAGCAGCAAATGCCGCCTCCTCCCCGTGTTCCAGCAGCATCGGTGGCGCAGGCCGTTGTGGATAGCTCCAGGGCCCGGAGAGCCGGGGCCGGGTCTGCTGCACATGGGTTGCCTGCAGCACCGCGCCCCGCTATGCCCCCGGCTGGATCGCATACTCCCCGAGTAAGGCCAGTCTCAACCGTCTTCGCAGGGCCCAAGTGTCTCTCGGATGACATCAGAGCTGAACCTTACCCGGAAAAATTCAAAGAGCCCGGAAAAGTAGTGAACTATGAACCGACCATGGATCCGGAAACATGGTTGAGTAGTTATGAGATGGCAATGTCAATCCGCAATGCATCCGAGAATCTTCAAGCCAAGTTCATGTACTTGATGATGTCAGAAGGAGCAGCAAAGTTATGGTTTACCAACCTGCCAGAAAGATCGATCAAGTCCTGGGAAGAACTAAAGACCGCGTTCGTCAAGCACTTTCATGGGACGTGCAGAAAGCTATTCACTATTGATGATTTGGAGCGATGCGTTCAGAAGAAGGGAGAATCAGCACGCAGTTGGGTACGCCGGGTTATGGAGATACTTCACTCATCCACAGAAATTCAGCCCAAAGATGTGCTACAAGCTATGGCAAAAACAAGCAAGTATATTCCTTTAGTACAAAAGTTAACTCGCATGAAGTCCAGTAGGAATGCATCGGAGGTTACAATGGGAGAATTAATGGATGCATGCAACAAACACGCTGCAACAGACACTACAGAGGAGGAAGTTGATGACAAGAAAGCGAAGGTGAACACCAGTAATAGTGGAAGAACCGGCAATGGATCAGCACCGAGTAATAACGGAAATAGTCAGAACAAGCGCCCATTTGAAGGAGGTTCCGAGTTTGTAGCCAACACTGAAGCCGGGTCTTCGAGACCCAGATCTGAAGGGAATTTTAATACCGGAAATCATAATGGAGGACACTATCAGGGACCTCCGAGGCCGGGCAACAGTTGGGATATATTCAGGATGGCGTGCCCGAAGCACAGCAGAAACGGCAAGCCGGCTAATCACTCCTTGGAGCAATGCGCCGACTTACAGAGATGGAAGAATGAGGAAGTAAACAGAGCCATGCGAGGAGCGGGTCGGGGAGGAGGCCCGGGTCCAGGTGGAAATTTGGGCAACGGTCCACCCCCAGCCGGTAACCCGGCAGCAGGAAATCCGGGCAATAATCAAGGGGGAGCGGGAGGTTTTCAGGCTAACCCCAAACAGTTGGGTCAATATCATGTGCACACTACTGGAGGCTCTAACAAGGATAAAAAGATACTGAAACAAGCGGTCAATTCAGTCTCTTCCGCTGTTCCAAGGTATTTGAGGTGGTCAGAACAGGAGGTAACTTGGAGCAGAAGGGATCATCCGGACAGAGTTGATCACCCGAGAGTTTTAGCCTTGGTAGTGGCACCACAGGTCAATGGGTATGAGCAGAAAAAAGTCTTGATGGATGGAGGAAGTAGCATCAATATCCTGTACTGGGAAACTTTTCTGCGCATGGGCCTCAAAGAATCTCAACTGCAAAAGAGTACAACAGTTTTTCACGGGATAGTGCCGGGTCATTCAGCGTGCCCTGAAGGAAAAATGGCGTTGGAGGTAGCTTTTGGGGAATCAAAGGACAATTATCGGGTTGAGTGGCTTACTTTTGAGGTGGTTAAGTTGCGCAGTCCCTATCACGCATTGTTTGGAAGGCCGGCTTATGCCAAGTTCATGACAAGACCGTGTTATGTGTATCTACAGCTGAAAATCCCGGGTCCTAAGAAGACCATTACCATACACGGAAATCGAGATATAGCAGCTGAATGCGATGAAGGAGATGCAGCAATGGCTGAGCAAGCCTGTAGGAAAGAGGAGCTCAAGCATTACCGATCGCAGGCGAACCTGGAGGAAAGGGCAACGTCAAAAAGGCCGACCTCTGAAGGGGATAAAGCAAAAACCAGGACAGAACAAGATCCTAAGATGGTGGCCTTCGTCAGGAGCGGTCCTTCCAAGCCCCCTGGCGTAGAAGAAGAAATCACACCGCTATCTACAACTAGCCGCGCTACAAGAACGACACACCCGGATTGGCTAACAAACCCGGTACTCATTATGAAAGGGACTAACAAGTGGAGAATGTGCATCGGCCGTGCCAGCCTGGGGCCGATTCTCGAGAAGAACTAAAGCAGTGTAACGGACAGCAGGTTTCATACGCGCTCTTTTCCTACCCAGGGTACCTAAGGGGACTGGGAGGTTTTTAATGAGGCGGCCTGCTGGCACAAACTTTTTCGTATCAATAAAAGAGATGGTTTTCAAGTCTTATCATGGTCTTTGCTTCAAGTACAAGTAAGTGATATTTGTTATTATCAATACATCAGTATCATCAAAATACGTTGCACGTACATGAGTCTTTGGAAATTGAACTGCTTAAATAGTAGTCACAAACCCAGAGACCTGGCCTTGATGCCTATGAGTTATGAGGGCCGATTACTTGCAAGACGAGTACGGCTGCAATCTTATAACCGGACGAAGGAGCCAAATTTCTTGGTTATTCTTACTTAAGCTCGATGTGAATCGCACCAAAGTGGCATGATCTGTTCGCTTACGATTACAATCAAACCATGCAGCCCAATGGGACTTGCTTGACCCTGTTTTTCGTATAGATGTAACAACATGGTATCCACGCGAAAGCCGGCTTACAGTACAAGATAATCAAAAGGGTCATCTAAACCACAAGTCTATGCAGAGTACAAGGCTAAATAGCCGGAAACTCAACAAGTATCAAGCATGACTTCAGTATGTACGTGAATGGCTATTGGTTTTCGGCTTAGTAAAGAGCAGTTTGTCATCTGAGAAAGGCCACACCCCCTGGCTCGTACTTTGGGTCATGGGAACTGGGGACTTCGAAACAGAAACAAGCTGTTTATCTATTAAGGCTCGAAAAACCTTGGCTTCCGAGTCTTGGGGACTTAAAGAAAAGTCCGCTTATCAAAGCCCGCGATACTCGGTTAACCGAGCCTCGAAAAGGGAATCAAAAGCAACCGGGTATCGAGAATAAGCTTAAGAATAAAACAAGGGTCGAGATTATCAAAAGCCGGGAAAGGCACAAAGTTATCACGAGTAAAAGTACAAAGTGACAGTACCAGTATCAATGGCGCAACAAGCGCATCATCAAAATCGTACCAGTTTTTAAAAAACACAGAATACAAGACATCATCCTACTTGGCATCCTGGGAATGATCTTCCGGGTCTTGGTCTTGGACCTGCTCCTTAGCCTTTCCAGCAGCATTACCCGGACTTTCCACATCAGGACGGACAGGCGGAGGAACAGCTGGTGTAGAGGTAGACGTCCTTAAGCCTAATTCGACCTCTCTCTTAGCAGCTTCTTCTTTCCTCCTGGCCAGGTCAGTCGCCCATTTTTCCAGCATGTCGAAGGGAGGGGGTGCCTCCACCAAAATGGTTTTGCCTTCAGTGTCGTACGAGCTCATGATTGTGTCCAGTTCCATCTTATCGGCCAAGGCAGTAGCCGAGTGGCGTACGGCGGATTGTATAACTTTGAAATCCTTGGGCGTAAACTTGGAGCCGTCAGCCTTGAATTCTGGAAACCCGGATATTACCTTTGCCGGGTCAAGCTTAGGAAACTAAGCCTTCGCCAGCGTAAAGGCCCGGGTCATACCGACTCGGCAAGACGAGCGCTTCCATATTTCAATCCATCCAGGCACCGTCGAAAACGCTTGCATAAGGTTTTCTTCGCCTGGGTATACCTCGGAAGGCCATTTCACGGCATCCAATAAAAGCTTTGCGCCGGCAAAAAATGTTCGGAGCACAGTCTTTAGCGTTTTAGTCATAGCAACGGCATCGTCCTCTGGAGCAGCAAGGTTAGCACCTGCAATTGAAATAAAAGAAAGCATATCAGTAATCTTGATTATTATAACGATAAGATAGAGGCATGTAAGTTAATCACGAACAAAAGCTTACTTAGCAAGATGCGATAAGTGTCCGCAACCTGGTTCGACAAGTTTTTCAGCGTAGATTGGGCAGCATCGTATTTCTTCTTGTATCTGGAGACATCTTTTTTCAAAGTCTTCACCTCCGCCTCAAGGGTTTCTCTGCGCTTTACTTCAGCAAGCAGGAGCTGCTCGGTCTTGAGTAATACCTCGTCGGACCGAGTAATTTCCGCCTGCAAGGAACGAGTAAAACTGTAAGTCAGATATCATGACAAGCCGAATATTGTATGAAGTACCGAGCACAACTTCAGCAAGTTATGCTCCGAACTTGGGGACTGGGTGTGTAGTAAGGAATATCAAATAATGTTACCTGATGGGCTGCGGCCATACGCTCCAAGACATTTCCCTCTGAAGCTTTCATGGACAGGAGAGCACTCATCAGCTGGGTAAAATCATTGTTATCCGAGTTAGAAGACTCGGGGGCGTGGAAATTTGGAGAAGAAGTTTTCTTCGTAACAGGAGACGGCACCCGGGTCATCCGAATGTCGGAGTTTGGCCCTCCTCCCGCGCCCGCAGCTGCGCCTTTTTCCTTCTCGCTTGCGTGCGAGGCTATTGGATACCCGGCTTCTTGCCTAACCGGGTTCGTTGGTGACGCTTGCTTATCACCAGCTGTGGTGAATGCATCGTCAGTCGGTTTATTCTTACCCCGGTCCTCAACTTCCATGTCTTCCTGGTCGCTAACAACGACCGTGGCTCTATAGAAAGTGCAAAGGTGCAGTTAGCGCATAAGTCATGAAAAGGGCGATAAAAGTTTGGCATAACATCAGGAAAAGAACTTTACCCGGGGTTCACCGCGAAGTCCGAGGGGAAGCCGCTGCTGGACCCGGAAGATACTGAAAAATACCAAGCAAGGTGTGAGATTACTTTGTGAGGGAATGTTTGGGAAAGATTCTTGTGTATGGTGAATACCAGTATGTCGGGCTGGAGGCGATGAAGTACCCGGGTTAAGGGTCTCGTTACCCGGATGGTTCCGGGTCACTCTACGTTTGGACGCAGGTGGCTCCTTCAGTTATGACCAAAGGGATGATGATAGGGTTAGCTCATGAATGATATCACGGGAACGCAAATTAAGCACAAGGAAATGAAATGAAACCTGGAAAACGATTCCTTGGGGTTTTCTTTTGGATCCGGCTTTAATTGCTGGCTCCGGTTCATCTTCATCACTGGCAGACTCCACCTTGCCGTCCGTTTCTTCCTCCTCGTCTTGGTCTTCTTGTTCTGAAAGTAATCAAGATTATAGTGTGGAAATGAGAAGTATGGCATGACGTATTCAAGGGGACTAAGTATGTGCCTTCGTCCGAGTTAACGGCATCCCCTTCCTCTTCCGGGTTTCCGGAGTTAGGAGGAGTATCCGCCTTCCAGAAGTCACTGTCGGCCTGAGGTGGAGACACCAGAGCAAGGATTAACAGTTGTATCAAGAGGAACGAATAAAATTGAACTTGTTAGAATTAGGTCCTTACCGCGGGGGCCGGGTTCTCGAGGGTGAAAGGTTCTAATCCGGCTATGTTCCGGATCACCTCGAGCTTTTCCGTCAGAAAGCCCTTGATTGTTTTGTTGGCATCGCTAGGAGCGAAATTGCTGGTGGAGTATCGGATCGGGTCCGTGGTTTGCCCCGAGTATTCGCACATCAGTTTTGTGCGAATGGAGTTGGGTTGGATGCGGAAATCGACCCAAGTCTTCACCAGGTTAAGCCCGATGAGGCCTTGGGCAGAAAGGATGGAGATTTTGGCCAATAGAGGTAGAATTTCTTCCCTTTCCGGGTCAGGGGCAAACCCATTGAAGGCTTCGGAAATGTCAAGTTGACCCTCCGAGTAACCCGGCAACTTCTTTTCGCCGGGTGGGGAGGTGTCCTGGCAGTAAAAGTATGAGAGCTGCCAGTGCTTTACGTGGGAGTTGAGGGTGAGAGGAGGCATTAAGGAGTTCTTGCGGCGTTGGATGGAAACCCCGCCGCAAGTAAGAAGTACACCGTCGCCGCTTTCGCGGCACGGTTTGCACTGGAAGAGTTCGACGAAGAGAGCCAGACTTGGCGGAGAGCACAAGTAAGACTCGGAAAGAACGATAAAATGAGTGATGTTTAGAACGGAGTTGGGCCCTATGTCGAAAATGCGAAGGCCATAATGGCTTAAAACGTCGCGAAAGAAAGGATGACCCGGAGGTCGGAAGCCCCGGGTCACATGTTCAACAAAACAGATTACCTCATTTTCTGCTGGAGTGGGCCGGGTCTCATTACCCGGTACTCTCCACTGGATAGTCTCCTGAGGGGGCAGAACCCCTAGTTCAACCAGTTCCTCTAGTTTGGCCTTGGTGACGGAGGACCTCCCCCAGTTGGCAGATATGGAATTTGTGGTTTTTGCCTTAACTGGCTGCTTTCCCTGCTTCTTGGGCGCCATGGGGTTAACCTGAAAAAAGCGTCCAAGGAAAGGATGTGAGAAGTGAAAACTCGGAAATTGCCAGTTGAGCAAGTGTTGGTAAGTTAAACATGATCCGGGTATTACTTTGCTAAGACAGGTATGAGTTGTCCGGGTATCGCACATTAGTACAAAGGTTGTGGAATCTTATGCATAGATAAGTGTTCGGGGAGGGTAAATGGCTGCCCGTACATCTATTATGAGCAAGTGAGCCGGAGAGGAAAGACTTTCCGGGTGATAGGAGTAAAGGCGGAAAATTTAGACGGCTCCAGCCCAGATTGGGAATCTCATTTCTGAATTTGTGGCAAAATTAGTGATTACAAGTGACAGGAGAGTGAGCTAAACTGTGTATCTTATCTATTGGGTGAGCTAGAGTAAACACTAGTGACTTGATTCGGCATGACCCGAGAAATCGCGGGCGGCTCGATTCAGATCTAACTTGAGGAGAAACTAAGAAATTACGAGGATAAGTTAGAGGATGTAGGAGACTTACCAAAGGATATTGAAGCGAAGCTTTGCGGAGGCAGATGACGCAAGCTTGGTGCCCTTTCACGATTCTTGGCGGGCAGATCGGAGGTTTGGTGGCGGATTTGGGCGGTGGAGTGAACCGCGCTGTGGCGGAGCGCAAACGGCGGCGGATGGGCTCCGGTGACGCGCGCGGGGCTTTCGTGATGGCGCTCTGGGGGCTCGAGCTTGAAAGGAGGAAGAGGAATGGGGAAAATAAGCCGTTGGAGTTAGGGTTACTTCCGAGGGCTTATTTATAACGGCCAGGGTAGAAAAACTTAGCCCAACGCGCGGAACCCGGGAAATACGGGGTAATGGCTGTCTATTTCGAAATTTGCGAGATACATTTTTAGCATGGAGGGAGGTGTTGAGATAAAAAAGGAAGGAAGATCTTTTCCTTGGTATCAGGATTAATTATCGAGAAAAGTGTAGAGTCATGGAGTTTTTATTAAGGTTCAGACCTGGAAAATTAGGAGAAGCATTTGGAGGAGAGCCGGGTTATTGCATGGTCACCATGGAGTTGGACCCAGCCATTTATCAAAGCATTGTAACCCGGCCCCCATACGCTTGAGCGTTTGATATTTTTGCAGGGAATAGCCAGCGCTTCAACGAGGAATCCAGGAAGCCCAAGCTATTCTGGGGACTACTGATGGGGGGGATAGTAACCCGGTAGGCCAACTCCAAGGTGTAACCCGGCCCAAAGGACGCCGCGCGGGATCCGGCTAAGGATAAAGAAACTTCTGGAAGGCCCAAAGTTTGTAGGCCTCGTAACCCGGATTGTGGGTTGCGGTAAGGAAAGCTAGGGTTTGTAAGCAGAGTTCGGATAGGATTCAAGCTGCGCCTTGGAGGGCAAGCCAAGGGGGGGTACGGGTGCTTTATAAACCGTCCCCTAGGCTTAGCTTGGCACAGATTCACGACATAATCATATCACCTGTTATCGAGTATCCAGTATAAAATCGAGAGCCATATTCGAGACTCAGCGAGTTGAGTGCCGATTCCTAGATCGCTTATCACCATGTTCTCTTTCGAGCTAAACCCTCTCCCAAATACCTGTGTCGACTTGCCCCAAGATCAGTTACCTCTGGTAACATCTGCCGTGATCATCCCACGACAACAAGACTTGAGCGCAAACAACACTAAGCATGCAACTACAACACGAGGGCCAACAAGATAAACAAACAACAACTGATAGGAAGTGGAGGGAAGGCTATACCATGGCGGCAAGGTAAACATATGATAGGATCGAGACACAAGCATCGAATCATAAGGCTAGCATAAGAATAACGGAAAGAATCGGTAACAAGTGATGAAAGGCAGCCATTGGCAGCAAGTGAGTATACTTGCCTGAGATCCAGCAAGTAGAGGTATATCCGAAGACCTTGTCGTTGCTCACATCATCTCAACGTCCTATCCGCGAAGAAGCAACGAACTAGAACAAACACCGGATGCAACAATTACTTCTACGGCAAAAGATCCAGCATGATCAAGATATGGATGCATGACAAGTTTAAGGATGCATCAAAGATAAACTAGTTGACATGGTAAACATATTTAAATGGGCCCATATGCAATTTGGATTGCATATGGAAAAGCCCATGAATTAATGTTGAATTAAATGATCTACAAATAACAATCATGTGAAAGTTGATTAGAATGATGCATGGATGATGAAAACAATAAGAAAACAACAATAGCTTCAGTTTGATATGTTGTTTACCAAGTTTGGAATTTTATTTATTAAGTTATGAAATTTGGCTTCTTAAATGAGTTACACAAACATTTATTGTTTTCACCCATTTTAATTGTTCAAAATTGATAACAAAATTCATATTTGGAAAGAACACAAAATTTTAGATGGAAAACATATTTCATTTGTTGAATTTGGATTTTAGATGAGCAAGTTATTAAATTAACAATTTTAAATGCATTAATTAAGAAATAGTTGTTTTCATCAATTTAATTAATTCAAAATATAAAACAAAGTTTATATTTGCAAAGTTCATGAAAAATGGGATGGAAAACATATTTTACATGTTGGAATTGGATTTGAATTGCCCAAGTTATGAATTTTGCAATTTAAAAGGTGTATTTAAAGTAGTGAATTATTGCACCAATTTGAATTAGGCAAAACAGTAAACAAATTGCATATTTGAAAAGTATAGGAAATTTGGATTAGAAAACATATTTTACAATTTAAATTTGGAGTTTGTATGAATTATTTATGAGCATTTGAATTGCAGGGACCAATCTGTAATTCCAGGGACCTAAAGGAAAAACAGAATTTTAGTCAGGCCCCTGGGGGTTTCTGTCACGCCGTGCATTTACGCACTGGGCCACTGACCAGCGGGCCAGCAGCCCAGCTGGCGCCTGCGTGGCGTGGGCGGAGTGGCCACCAGTGCCACTGACTGGTGGGGCCTGGGGTGTGGCGTGGCAAAGAAAATAAAAGGGGCCTTTGCGCCCCCGGGGATTCGAACTCGGGGCTCCAGGTTGAGAGACGCAGGGCCTAGCCAGATGGGCTGTGTACGTGTTTGTGCACATATCGGATCGGACATCAGAATAAGTGAACAACACCGGGGGTAACTGAATTTCGACAGAAAGTCTCAGGCTTCAAAAGGGGCACACGTAGAGCGATGGCGACAGAGGTCGACAACAGCTTGGCGCGAGCTGGAGGTCGAGGGTGCCAGGGCAGGTTCATGTGGGCGTGCTGCTGCTGCTGACTTGAGGGTGTTGATCCGTGTACGCGAACGCTGGAGACGAACAGAACGTGCAGCTGATCCAAAACGAAACGGATG
Source organism: Alopecurus myosuroides (assembly GCA_028641055.1). NCBI lineage: Eukaryota > Viridiplantae > Streptophyta > Magnoliopsida > Poales > Poaceae > Alopecurus > Alopecurus myosuroides. Next base: position 429,852,610 of record CM054059.1, read on the forward strand.
TGCCGGCGGCGAGCCGAACGAAGCTGGGCTCTGCCGGATTCGTGCGTACACGACGAGAAGGAGATGGATCGGATGTCTAGGAGGTGAGTATCATCACCTTAAGGTTGATGGCGCAGCATGTCAGCTTGAAGACGACGGAAACGACCGGGCGACGCGGAAGAAGGAGAAGCAGCGGGGCGGTGACCGGCGGGAAGAAGTGCGTGGCGTGGAAGCCTCCGTGCTTGATGGCGCCTATCCTTAGATGTGGTGGTACTGTACGTTGGGGCGCATCTACTGGACATGGTCTCTGGCCTTGGGGTAGAGCAGATCGGAGGGAACGTCGACGGTCGCCGGATTTGGAGCTGCAGAACATGCTCGGATGAGCTCGCCCGCGAGCAGAACAGTGGGTCAGCGGTGATTCAGACATGGGGAATTGAAGGACGATTTTCATACAAACCTCCAGGACATGATCTTGGAGCTCGGAGAGATGCGAGGCGGCGGCGCCATCGTCGTGGTTGGACGGCGAGGTGCTCAGGACGGGCTCGATGTGAGGAACAGAGGAGGGGAGCAGCGGCGCTAGGGGAGGGAACTAGAGGAGGAGGGCTAGGGTTGTGGAGAGGGGCAGTTTTTAAGGAGCTGGAGGGGGGTGCTGCCGGCCGTCCCATCGAGGCAGAGGCAACGTGGACCTCCTGGATGTCCTGCCGTACCAGAGTAGGAAGACAGCGACAGGAGCTGGCCTCCTCGGTTCAGATTGGTGGCTCGAGTTGGTTTAGGTGGGCTTGCTAGCTTGGGCCTCCAGGGGTTGTAGGTGGGCTAGCCCACTTGGGCTGGCCTGCCTCCCCCTCTCATTTTTTTTTGTTCCCCTAGCTCCCTCCATCTCTTCTCCCCCGCCTCCACTCTTCCCTCTCTCTCCAATTTCTCTGTACTTCTTCCTCTGTACCACACCTGCAACTTCTGTACCTGAAGCTCCTCCTCCGGTGGTCGCCGGCCGTCCGGGGCCCCTCCGGCCGTGCCAGCGGCGGGAATGGAACCGCCCCACCGCGGGCTTCCTCTCCAATACCTCGGCGCGGACGGGGATGGCCGGAGCCGCCACCGCCGTCCGCCCCAAGGCGGCCACGACTCTCTGCTCGACCACCTCGACCGCCTCCTCCTGGTCAGGTCCGATCCGATCGAGGTGCGCCCCTCCTCCCCTCCGCTCGCCTCCCTTCCCCTCGGTCGCCTCCTCCCACTCCCCACGGCCGCATCCCCTCCACCACGGCGCCCTCAGGCGAGAGCAACCGCAGCGATCGCTGCCATCGCTGTAGTTACAGGAGCCATCGTTACAGTTTCAGTCAAGTTCAGAAAACCCCCGAAAACTGCACCTTAAGTTCCCCCCGAGTCCCCTTCAAACACCAACCGCACAGCAGCCCTTCTGGCCAGCGCAGTCACACCGCGCGCCATCCCCCACGTCCCAGGGTCGAATCCCGCACCCCCCCTTTTTCTGCTTCATTATTTTTCGGAATACTACAGCGCTCAACCACACCTTATCCCCCCGCTGCCCCCCTTCTGTTACAACAAAGCAACAACAGCCCACTGGTTCAAGTCCCAGGCGCACAAGCCAGAGGGGGTGGGTTCGAATCCCACCCCCTGCAAATTAAAACATCCTTTTTTTCTGTTTTATTTCTTCAGATCCAGAACAACTGCAAATCACCAATAGGCCCTTACAAACTATTCTAGCCCCTGGAAAATATTTTCTAAGTCCCTAGTTACCAAAAAATGGCAGATTTGCATCAAATGTTCTAAAATGCATAAGAAATTCATCCCAACTCCAATTTTAACTTTTTAAATATGTTTTCTGTCCCAAATTAAATGTTCTATCCAAATATAAAATTTGTTTACTGTTTTGAATATTTTAAATTGGTGCAATATTTGAAAACTTGTCAAATTCACTTAAAATTGCTAAATTCATAACTTGTTCATAAAAATTCCAAATTCCACAAACTAAATATGTTTTCCAATCAACTTTTCATGTACTTTCCAAATATAAATTTTGTTTGCTGTTTTGAATAATTTAAATGGCTGAAAACAACTGTTTCTTAATTATTGCATTTAAAATTGCCAAAATAATAACTTGCTCATTTTAAATCCAATTTACACAAATGAAATATGTTTTCCATGCAAAATTAAACCACCTTTCCAAATATAAAATTTGTTTCATGTTTTGAATAATTAAAATTGGTTAAATGATTTAACCCTTGTTTAAATCATTTAATATTGTTAAATTCATAACTTGATCAAATTGAAACCTTTTGGGACATATAAAATATGTTTTCCAACCATAAAAGTATAAACTTTTGAAATATGAATTTGGTGTAATGTTTTGAACAAATAAAAATTCAAATAAGTTCATGTTTGAATTAAACTCATTTAATTCTTGCTTAAACTTGTGTAATTCATAAATAATTTATTTGAAATCCTTTTTCAACAAGTGAAACATGCAATCCACCTAAAATTGTGTGTTCTTATCAAATATGAACTTTGTTATCTATTTTGAACAATTTAACTTGATGAAAACAACAAATGCTTGAGTGACACCTTTAAGAAACCAAAATTTCTTAACTAAATAAACAAATTTCCAAACTTGTTAAACCTTATTTCCAATTGCTTCTATTGTTGTTATTTTGCTGTTTTCCTCATCCATGCATCATGCTAATCCACTTTCACATGTTGCTTAGTTGTAAAACAATTAATTCAACCATAATCCATGGGCTTTTCATATGCAATCCAATTGCATGTGGGTCCATTTAATTTGTGTTATTTTGTCAACTAGTTTACTATTGATGCATCAATTAAACTATCATGCATCATTCCTTTGATTGTGCATTATGCCATGATATTGATTGTTTATCTTTCTGCATTGTTTGTTTGCTTCTTCTCGGATACACGACGACGTTGAGACCGACGATACTTACGACACCCCTTCTAAGGAGTTAGCTCAGTACCAGGCTACTGGGTTTTGCAGGCAAGTTATCACTCACATGAACCACTGTGCTCCTTTCAACATTGGTTACCGATACTTTCCGTTGTTCTTTTCTGCTAGCCTTAGTAGTAGTTGTTTCTGTTACGAACCTATCACATGAATCCTTTAAACCTGATAATGCCTCATCTCCCTTCCTACAACCCATTGTTTGAGCCAGTGTCTTACTAGCATGCTTAGGTTGTTTTGCTCGAGTCTGTTACCCGTTACTTTCTGTTACTATTCTATTATGTTCTGGGGGCTCGATGTTTAATTAATCAAACATGTTAATGTTATTGTTAAATAATAATCTGATGTTAAGGCACCGGCAGGAGGCCCTTTGTGGTTTTGAGGCCTGCTAGTGTCGACCCTAATAGGAAAAGGGTCTTGTCTACTGATCCATGATGAGCGCACTAACCGCATGTGGGAAGCGAGTATGGGCGCCCCCCTCAATTTGACTCGATTCGCATCTCGTCCAAATCGCCTCATTTAGTTCGGGTTTTCCATTTGCTGCATGCATGATCTTGCGAGCCCTTGGATCCCGGGTGGAACTTTCGTAGTCGGCATATAGGGGGACACGGTCTTAGAGTGCTATGAGGGTCCCTTTTCTTCGGGGCTCGATTAGCCGTGCGCCCAAGGTTCTTTGGGCTTGATGCGAAGAAGAGTTGAGTTGTGTTGAGTGCCCCGCTTGGTGGAAGGGCCTTTCCATCTGGCGGGTTATTCATGCGTGTACGGCCAAATTGGTGCAACCCTGCAGGGATAATCTTCTCGAGAAGCCGTGTTTTCCGCGGTTATGGATTACTTAGTGAAAGTACTGGCTAACAAGTACTCAGGACAACTTCAACATAATGATCAATCATGTTTCACCCAATGATTAATAACCTGACTAGTAATAGGTTATTCATACAATAACTTGATTCACCTTATCACAACTGTGTGAGTTATCCTCGGATTGCTTCTTTGGATAAGGGGCGAGATCCAGGATGGGTTTGGTTGAAGTTATCTTTCAGTTGGTTACAATCCTCGATCTTATCTCCTTTTCTGTTAGCCGGAAGTGGTAGACTCTCTGTAGTCGGTTAGCGCAGCCAGTTGCAGCATCTTTTATATCCCCTCTCTTCCGTTGAACCCAAGGCATCTGTGCTTGGTGTTGACGGGTTACACTTTGGTGAATTGTGAGTCTTGCTTGCCAGTACGTTTATGTACTGACCCCTTTGGGGCTGTGGTTTCCGCAGACCTACGTTTCCGAGGATCTACATGGTGGCTACTACGTGGAGTATGACGAGACTGCTGACGAGTAGATAGCGGACCCGGGCAGGATCCGAGACTTCATGGATGGGCTCCGTCTGTTTGTTTCCGGCCTCTTAGGCCTATTTGGTTCTTGTCTGTACTCAGACATGTTGAATGCTTCCGCTGTGTTGTAACGATGTATTGTTGGGGCATGTGCCCTCTGAATGATTGTATTTGCTATCTCTGCTCTAATGAGAGCCATTTGCAAGTTATTTCAATCTTTTGTGTCGTAGAGATCTGTTGTGATATCACTTGTTAAACGCCGTTGACGTACCATGTGTGTATGGTTTGAAGTACGTCGACGGAAGTGCCTTTGATCTCTAGTGGATAGTTTACATCGACGATGGAATAGCAGGGCTTGTGTTGTCGCGCATAAGCGCAGGCCTACCAGGAAGCTGGGACGTGGGAGCAGTTATGCCCCATAATCCAAGCATCTGCTATCCAGTTCGTACGGTGAGTATCCCCTAGAAATCAGGGTGCGACAAGTATGGATGATTTTGATTTGAATTTGAATTTACCATTAGGGTGTTAATAAAAGGGGTTTTATTAACAAGCAATTTAAATAAACCAAATTCAAAACTATTGAAAACAATTTGAGTTGTTTAGCTTGCCATTTTTAATTGGGAACTTTGGACATGTTTGAAAGTTTAAATTGGTTTGAACTTTTTAAGTTGTTTTGAAAACAAGGTGCAATTCATAGGATGCATGTGATGCAATGCAAAAAAGAAAAACAACCAATTTTTCTAAATTAGGGAAAACACCCCAGGTGTTACAAACCAATTGCTTGGTTATGTTAGGTTAGGCCCAAGGAACACTCAATTCCGGGAGTTTCGGGCTAATCCTGGAACCGGCAGAGAGAATATGACGCCGGTGAGCCCTAACACAGAGAGCGTGGGAATGTTGGACATCCAAGACCTATGACACACTCTAATACACATGGTATGGCATAACATGGGATTTGGTGGCATTCAGACGATCTGGAGCCCCCTCTCCGGAGAAACCATAGCCCTGATGTGGAAAAAGACGGAATTGCCGTTCTGGCCACTCTACATGAGCAGGAAAGGGGTAGAAAAGTGGAACCAATTGCTTGTTTTTGTTAGGTTAGGCCCAAGGAACACGCAAGACAATGTTGGGACCACCTGTTGGCAAGATTCCCCGAGTTCCGTCGGTTTTGGGAGTTTTGGGCTCTAAGTAGTCCTTGAGCATGCCAGAGAGAATCCGACGCCGGTGAAGCCCTAACAGAGAGAGAGAGAATCTTGGGAATCCAAGACCCATTACACACTATAACACACATGGTATGGCATACCTTGGGATTTGGTGGGATTCATACGATCTAGAGGCCCCTCTCCGGAGAAACCATGGCCCCACTGGGGAAAAATACGGAACTGTCGTTCTGGCCACTCTATGTTAAGCGGAAGGGGGTAGCAAAGTGGAACCAACTGCTTGGTTGTATTAGGTTAGGCCCAAGGAACACCCAAGACAAGGGTAGGGCCCACCTCCTGGCAAGATTCCCGCCATTTCGTGAGATCTGGGAGTTTCGGGCTCTGAGTAGTCCTAGAACCCGTGAAAGAGAATGCGGCGCCGGTGAAGCCATAACACAAAGAGCGAGGGAATCTTGCGCATCCAAGACCCATTCCAAAATCTAACACATATGGTTTGGCATACCCTAGGATTGGGTGGGAATTCAGATGCTCCAGAGCCCCTCCCCGGAGAAACCCTATGTCTGCTGGAGAAAAAGAAGAAACTCTCGGTCTGGCCCCTCTACATGAGCCGGAAAGGGGTAGAAAAGTGGAACTAATTGCTTGGTTGTGTTATTTTAGGCCCAATTAACACCAAATAAAATTGTAGGACCCACCTCTTGGCAAGATTCCCCATGTTCCGTCAGATTCGGGAGTTTCGGGCTCTAAATAGTTTTGGAACCCGCGAGAGAGAATCCGACGCCAGCGAAGGCCTAATACACAAAGAGAGGGAATCTTGGGCGTCCAAGACCCATGAAACACTATAACACACATGTTATGGCATACCATGGGATTTGGTAGTATTCAGACGATCTAGAGCCCCTCTCCGAAGAAACCCTAGCCCCGCTGGGAAAACAGACGGAAGTGTCGTTTTGGCCCCTCTACGTGAGCCGGAAGGGGGTAGCAAAGTGGAACCAACTGCTTGGTTGTGTTAGTTTAGGCCCAGTGAACACCCAAGACAATGGTAGAGCCCACCTCTTGGCAGTATTCCCCCTGTTTCGTCACATCAGGGAGTTTCGGGCTCTGAGTAGTCCTTGAACCCGCAAGAGAGAATCCGACGCCTGTGAAACCATAACACACCGAGTGAGGAAATGTTGGGCATCCAAGACCCATGAAACACTCTAACACACATGGTATGTCATACCATGGGATTTGGTGGCATTCAGACGATCCAGAGGCCCCTCTCCGGAGAAACCATAGCCCCGCTAGGGAAAAAGACGGAACTGCCGTTCTGGCCGCTCTACGTGAGCCGGAAGGGGGTAGCAAAGTGGAAAAAACTGCTTGGTTGTGTTATTTTAGGCCCAACTAACACCCAATACAATGTTAGGGCCCACCTCTTGGCAAGATTCCCCGAGTTCCGTTAGTTCCGGGAGTTTCAGGCTCTAAGTAGTCCTGGAACCCGCCAGAGAGAATCCGACGCGGGTGAAGCCCTAACAGAGAGAGAGAGGTAATATTGGGCATCCAAGACCCATGACACACTATAACACACATGGTATGGAATACCATGGGATTTGGTGTCATTCAGACGATTTGGAGGCCCTTCTCCGGAGAAACCATGTATAGCCCCATTGGGAAAAAAGACGGAACTTTCGTTCTGGCCCCTCTACGTTAGGTGGAAGGGGGTAGCAAAGTGGAACCAACTGCTTGGTTGTATTAGGTTAGGAACAAGGAAAACTCTAACACACATGGTATGGAATACCATGGGATTTGGTGGCATTCAGACGATCTAGAGTCCCTTCTCCGGAGAAATCATGCATAGCCCCGCTAGGAAAAAAGACGGAACTACCGTTCTGGCCCCACTACGTTAGGCGGAAAGGGGTAGAAAAGTGGAACCAGTTTATTGTTTGTGTTAGGTTAGGCCCAAGGAACACCCAAGAAAATGGTTGGGCCCACCTGTTGGCAAGATTCCCGGAGTTCCATCACTTTACGGAGTTTCGGGCTCTAAGTAGAATTGGAACCCGCTAGAGAGAATCTGATGCGCCGGTGAAGCACTAACAGAGAGAGAGAGGGAACCTTGGGAATCCAAGACCCATGACACACTATACATGCACATGGTATGGCATACCATGGTGTATTTGGTGGCATTGAGACGATCTGGAGGCCCCTCTCAAGAGAAACCATAGCCCCGCTGGGAAAAAGACGGAACTGCCGTTTTGGCCCCTCTACGTGAGCCGAAAAGGGGTATCAAAGTGGAACCAATTACTTGGTTGTGTTAGGTTAGGACCAAGTAACACCCAATAAAATGGTAGGTCCCACCTCTTGGCAAGATTCCCCCCGTTCTGTGAAATCCGGGAGTTTCGGGCTCTAAGTAGAACCCACAAAACAGAATCTGACGCCGGTGAAGCCATAACACAGGGATTAAGGGAATCTTGGGCATGCAATACCCATGCCATACTCTAACACACACAAGGTATGGCATACCGTGGGATTTGGTGGCATTCAGACGATCCGGAGGCCCCTCTCCAGAGAAACCATAGCCCCGCTGGGAAAAAGACGGAACTGCCGTTCTAGCCCCTCTACGTGAGCCGGAATGGGGTAGAAAAGCGGAACCAATTGCTTGGTTGTGTTAGGTTAGGCCCAAGTAACATCCAAGACAATGTTAGGTCCCACCTGTTGGCAAGATTCCCCCCATTCCGTGAGATCTGGGAGTTTTGGGCTCTGAGTAGTCCTGGAACCCGCGAAAGAGAATGCGGCGCCGGTGAAGCCATAACACAAAGAGTGAGGGAATCTTCGGCATCCAAGACCTATGCCACAATCTAACACACATGGTTTGGCATACCCTAGGATTGGGTGGTAATTCATACGCTCCGGAGTCCCTCGCCGGAGAAACCCTAGGTGTGCGGGAGAAAAAGAAGAAACTGTCGGTCTGGCCCCTCTACGTGAGACGGAAAGGGGTAAAAAAAGTGGAAATAATTGATTGGTTGTGTTAGTTTAGGCCCAAGTAACACCAAATAAAATGGTAGTACCCACCTATTGGCAAGATTCCTCCTGTTCTGTCAGATCCGGGAGTTTTGGGCTCTAAATAGTTTTGGAACCCGCTAGAGAGAATCCGACGCCGGCGAAGGCCTAACACACAAAGAGAGGGAATCTTGGGTATCCAAGACCCATGAAACACTATAACACACATGGTATGGCAGATACCATGGGATTTTTTTTGGTATTCAGACGATCCAGAGCCCCTCTCCGGAGAAACCCTAGCCCCGCTGGGAAAAAGACGGAACTGCTGTTCTGGCCCGTGTACGTAGCCGGAAGGTGGTAGTAAAGTGGAAGTAATTGCTTGGTTGTGTTAGGTTAGCCCCAAGTAACACACAAGACAATGGTAGGGTCCACCTCTTGGAAGGATTCCCCCTATTTCATCACATCCAGGAGTTTCGGGCTCTAAGTAGTCCTTGAACCCGCCAGAGAGAATCCGACGCCGGTGAAGCCATAACACACCGAGTGAGGGAATGTTGGGCATACAATACCCATGGAACACTCTGACACACATGGTATGTCATACCATGGGATTTGGTGGCATTCAGACGATCTGGAGCCCCTTCTCCGGAGAAACCATAGCCCCGCTAGGTAAAAAGACGGAACTGCCGTTCTGGCCCCTCTACGTGAGCCGGAAGGGGGTAGCAAAGTGGAACCAAATGCTTGGTTGTGTTAGGTTAGGCCCAATGAACACCCAATACAATGGTAGGGCCCACCTCTTGGCAAGATTCCCTCGCTTCGCTGGAACATTGATCTGTTGACCAGAAGTCAACCTTTTGGTCTACCCCTATGACCAGCGTCGGAAGGGCGTAGACCTCAATACTATTTTGCTTGGTTGTGTTAGGTTAGACCTAAGATACATTAATAACCAAAATCTAGCTATACTTTTAACAATATTCCCTCCGATTTGCCTGAATGGGGGAGCATCGATGGTTCGAGACCTATAAGTGTAGTGCATAACCTTCCTATGTGATGCCGGTGAAACCAGTCACACCTATGGGTAGTATATTGGCCCCTCCCCACCTCGATCCCACCACAGGTTTATAAGTATTCTGAGTGCCCCACCATGGTTTACGTAGGATTCCTACACTTTAGAGCCCAACGCTTCACTAGAACATTGATGTGTTGACCAGAAGTCAACCTTTTGGTCTACCCCTGTGACCGCGACGGAAGGGGGTAGAACGCAATACTATTTTGCTTGGTTGTGTTAGGTTAGGCCATAACTACATTAATAACCAAAAATCTAGTTATACTTTTAACAGCATTCCCTCCGTTTTCCCCGAAAGGGGGGCATCGACGGTTTATAACAAAACTGGAGTAGTACATATATATTAGTAAGTATAGATCATTACATTCTAATTAAAAATACGGCGGGAAATATAAATTAGGCCTAAACTATCTAGACGCCGGTCCGGCCGTCCTCCTCGTCGTCGCTCGCTGCCATGCTGGCCTGGTCATCGTTCGGCGCCATGGACGGTGCACGCGTCCCGTTGGAGTAAATAGCGACGACATGCAAACCGCAATGACCCTGGCACCACTTGGGGAGCCGGGAAGACTGCATACCGCGTTAATGCTAGGCGTGCGGCAGAGGCGGAGCACCATCCCGCCGCCTGGTGCAGGTCGCGTCCCGTCTTTGCCATTACGCGCGGCAGGCTAACCACCACCTTCACGACGCCGTGTGCATGTCCAAGGCGTGTAAATGTAGAGGCGTGTTGGCACGTAACCACATGTTCGTCACCTAGGTTTCATACACATGGTAGTTGTGTTGGCACGTACCATTATTTGTAGTGAACTTGGCAAAGATTGGTACCACATTTCGCAAGCAAACACGTGCCATATCGTTTTGTACGCGTGCACGTATAAAACGGTATCCTCTTTTCTACACGTACGATAGAGTCTTTGATATTCGCTTACTTGGTGGGATGAGCTTTGTGGTGAATTTGGGTCACTGATTGGTGGCGCCGCGGCGTCTCGGGCCCCACTTGCCAGTGACTAAATGTCACATCATTCTATGTTGACTAAGTCAGCCGGCACGTTCCCACCATGCATGCATGCGCACACGACATGGCGACCAGTCGAAACGGGGCGGCCTCGAAACGACACTCTGTATATAAAGCTCTTGCCGCATCGCCTCCCCCCATCCATTCCCCCCCATTTCTAGCAAAAATAAATCCCACTCCGCATCGTCTCCTAGCCCTCCTTCTCTCCCAACTGCCGAGCGCACAACCGCGAGGCGGTTCCGCAGAATGGAAGGTTCGCAGTAGGAGAACGACGACGTCGTCCCTTTTGTTGTCGTTGCCGCAGGAGCCGCCCATGGAGGTTCCAGTTCGTCGCAGCCGCAGGATGTCGTCGCCACCGCAGGTTCGTCGACCGGCCATGGCGCTTTGAGTGCACCGCCTGCTCCTGCCGCGGTGGAGGCGCCTACTGTTTTCCCTCTCCTGGCAGATCTGGGTGATCCCTACGGGGATCACCCGGCGTTCGACGAGGACGTCGACGACCAGGACCCTGAGGTATCTATGTCCAGGCCGGCTTAGTTTATTGTCAAAGATCCAGGGTTTGTGCATGACTGCACGCAAGTTCGGGCTTCTAGTGTTTGGAGTTGCATGTATACTTTGGTTTTTTTTTTGTAAAGTTTGGGCTTCTGGTGTTTGCGGTTGCATCTGTTCTTTAGGGGTTCGAGGTTTTTTGTATTCGGGATTAAAAGGTTTGTAGTTAGATCTGTACCTAGGGGTTCGAGGGTTTTTTGTACACGCAAATTCAAGATTCGGAGGTCTGGTTGCATCTGTACATAGAGACCAAAGGGAAAATATTGTAGAAAAATAGACATGTACTAGACACTAAATTGACAATATAGATGTCCTGAATATAGATGTCCTGCTGTGAAACTAATAACATCTATGCATGAATAATTTTAAATGATCTTCTATATAGAGTTATGGATGATCAAATATAGATGAGAGTTGATTCAGAGGTTGTAGTTGCATCTGTACTTAGGGGTTCGCTGGTTTTTTATATTTTAGGGATTTAGAGGTTGTAGTTGCATCTGTTCTTATGGCTTCTAGTTTTTTGTGTGCATGTTAGCATGCATGTGAGTTAGAGATTCTACGTTTTTTGGAAGCATTTTCAATTTGTGTAGTTATTTTACCTCGCAAGCACTGTTGACATATTATGAATTTGTTGCAAAATCACATATTGTACCCCCGTGCATGATAATTACTTGATCCAGTTTATGCATATAATTAAAGAATGATTCTTGTATGATATTTTTGATTTTGTAAGGTATAATAACATGTCCTGATTAGAATATTAATCTGTTGAATGTTATCTTAGATCATCAATGAATTCTTGATGTGTTATTATCTGTTTTTGTGCATTAGTTCACCAAATATATATAGTGGAAACTGTAATGTTGTATAAAATTTGACACATTTTTCTCAACATTGATGTCCTCTTTAGGGCGCATCTGCTAAATAAGTTACTTGATTAAATGTATGCAAATAAATAAAGAACTATTTCTTTATGTTCTTTGTGATTTGGTTAGGTATATTACTCTTTTGCCAATAAGATTGTGTTGCTAACTTTTGTTTTATTGCAAATTTTCAGGAAGAAGATCCGGAAGTCGGCTCGGATGAGGACGATATGGCTGCGAAGAGCAGACATGTCCTGAGGAAGCTGCAGACGGGCACCATTCGGTACCGTCGTTACGGCAACTTGTTCTGTCCTTTCTGTGTCAGAAAGGTAGCCAACGATCGCAACAGGTTGATCCGACATGCCTTCGGTGTGGGAAATGGCTCCGAGTATCGTGCGCCCCATGTTAGGGCCAAGCACGCTGCCTACAACGTCTTCCTGAAGAAGCTGCTTGTGCAGGATATCCTCGGAGTTCTTGCGGAACCTCCTCCTCGGCCTTTCTCAAACGAGGCCATGAGGGCCGTGAAGGCTCGGAAGCGGGAGAACATGTTCCGCGCCCTTACTTCAACGAGGCCAGGAGGGCCATGAAGGTTCGGAAGCGGCAGAACATGATGTAGCTGCTGCTGGTGCGCTCATTGTTGCAGCTTCCACGCTGTGTTTGTGTTATTTTTTACTTCTGGTAGTGTCGTCTGGTGTGTGCGTAGTAAGAACTTTTAAAGAACCTCTATCATGTTGGTATGTAAGAACCTAATATGTATATTATATTAGTATATGCTTCTTAAGCCGATCATGTTTTAAGGATGTCAAAAGACTTATTAGTCATGATTTAGTAATAACTGGATGTGACAACTCATTGATCCGGTCGATCAATGAATTATCACATCCCTTTACTACTGGATCATGCCTAATAAGCCAATAGTTGGTGCAACATCACAAATGTGAGTAACAAGACTCGATCTTTGGTGTGTGGAAATGAGTCAGCTCCTCCCCCACCACTAGGCACTGTCTTATTTTGCAATTATTTGCTAACTAAAATAAAGAATAATCCGAAGAAGTAGAATAAAAATGCGATCAGATCCTAAGACTCTTTTCTTTTTGGTTCTTTTTTTATTTTTTATTTTTAATCCGAAAAACAAGAATAGATTATGACTAACAGCCGCACGCCAAATCTCCACGGAATCAGCCTCACGCAGGGTCCCACTCGCCAGCGTCTACGCGCCAAATCTCCACCACACCGCGTTCCTCGCCCACTCGACTACTCCTCCACTGAAAGCGACCTCCACTGAAAGCCTCCACTTCGCCCTCCCGCCCCAAGGGCAGCTTCCACGGCTTCGCCCTTCCTCGTCCTCGGCGTCATTCTCAAACAATGACTGGTAAGCCATGGTTCCCTCCCTTCCCCATCCTCAACCAAACGATGCGATGTAGGTTAGATGCAGACAGATCTAGGTTTGATACTGGCGGATGTAGGTTAAATGCCGGCGGATGTAGGTCACCGTTGATGTTTTAAGTTACCACTGGCCATGGATCTAGCTCCCGCTACCGTTACAGGGCCCTCGGAGATTGTTTCCCCCACCCAGATGGAGATCGACCTAAACAAGGCCTCGGAGCTCGTAAAGCCCCCTGTTATTCGGATAGCCGAGGTAAATAGCATATAAATTAGTCCTGTAGACAAATGTTCTCTTAAGATTCATCTATATCCTTTCGCCTTCGTCGACACTTCTTTGATTTTTATTCTTTTCGTATTTGGCTATAGGACCACAGTGCATGCTGTGACTTCTGCAGCATGCCGCGTACTGAAATTCAGAAATTGGTGCAGCAGTCAGTTGAGACAATTCAGAAATTGGTGCAGCAGTCAGCTGAGACAATTGAATCTCATCGTCTCTCTGAAGTTTGCAAGTTGGCTGATGATACCAGCACTGAGAAGCTAATTTGTTTCGTCTGCTGCGAGGACAAGCTAGACAGGGCGATGAAAGCTTAAAAAATGCTAGCACTCAAGTTGGAACTGTGGGAGCAAAAGAGAAGCTATATGATCATGCATAGTTTGGTTACTAAGCTTGATTCTGAGCTGAAGAGTGCAAAGAAAACTTTGAAAGTTTCCGAAGAGAAGTGCGACATGCTCCAGAGGGGAAAAGACACCCTGTTGGAGAGTGCGAAGGACACCAATGTGAAGTTGAAATACATTCTTAGTTTCTTGCAAGATCATGGAATGAGGTAAAACTACTTTGCTCTTTAATTAGATTATGTCAACCTGCAATTCTTGCCAATGAGTCTAGCTATTATTCATTTCTCTGTTTGGTTGCATGTGCCGATGATTAAACTGTGCAATGCTAAAATCCAAAGGATTACTCCCCAGTACCTAGTAGCGTTTACATGGACATTGTTTGTTCATGCTCCCTGGTCCTGTGGGGCTTGACCCTTTGGACTTTTTTTGCAATGTATGTACGAGGCTTGCTTATTTTTTGTTCATTCTCTGTTCTGTGTGCCGATGATTAAACTCTGCACCTTCTCTCGGTGAGATATTGGCACTTACCTAGTGTTGTGTACAACTACATTTGTTTTACATCTTCCTTTGTAAGTGTTCGATGATCTCATTGATTTTTGTGTGCTTCTTTACTATGAGGCCCCAATTATGATTTTATCTGTAATGCATGAGCCATATTGGTTCTGCATATTCCTTGGCAAGTGTTTGATAATTTCATTGATTTATGTGTGCTTCTTTACTATGAGGCCCCTATCTAGGCTTGGTTCTCTGCCGATGATTAATATGCAACAATGTCTCCAACAGTTGGCATACCATAGAAAAAAGAGTGCCATATTTGTGTTTGATCAGAGTGCCGATGATTAAACTGTGCAATGTTAAAATGCAGACGGAGACTCCTCTAGACCTAGTAGCGTTTACAAGGACCTAGTAGCTTGTTTATGCCACCGGGTCTAGCGGTTTATCACCTCTGTACTTGTGTCATTTGTACACGTGAGACAATTTTGTCACTCATCTTTGTATGTTTGGAAGTATATCTGCTTCTTTTTTGTAGATGTGCTAAACATGTATGACGCTTTTCTACTAGTGTTTCTATGGACGCGGTTTCAGAAATTTCCAGTGGATGATGTGAACCTCTGGATGTGGCTTCGGAATGCATGCTGGCATAGGAAAATGTCCGTTGGATGATGTGAAACTGTGGATGTGGCTTCGGAGTGGATGTTGGCATAAAAAAAAGTTCTGGTTAACTGTGGACCTGTTGTTGAACCTTTTTTTATGCTAATTTCAATTACTGTAAATCTCTTATGTTTCGGAGTGCATGTAACCGAGATGATGGCATGGAACAGACATCGAAGAGAGCGAGGAGGCAGTATATTAGTACTGGTAGTAGGGTATCCATTGTTGCAAATGTAAAACCATGTCAATTCATTTCCATTTTGGAGTGCATTTTATATTTTAGATCTCCTATATATTCGGTAATTTGGTTGACACTCGCCAAGTGGGATACCCGGTCAGCTCTCCTCTCAACTCCCAAACTGGGATAATGCAGCGGCTCCCCGTACGGGCGCAGAACGCT
Organism: Alopecurus myosuroides; assembly: GCA_028641055.1. Classification (NCBI taxonomy): domain Eukaryota; kingdom Viridiplantae; phylum Streptophyta; class Magnoliopsida; order Poales; family Poaceae; genus Alopecurus; species Alopecurus myosuroides. The sequence goes on from CM054059.1 coordinate 429,868,044, forward strand.
CTCCTCTCTACTCCCAGACTGTCCGTCTGTGCCACACCTCTATACTCCCCTTTGCTGTGCGCAGATCCACCGGTACCATATTTGGCCGTCGCGAGGAGGGCCGCCAACAGCAGATCCCCAGGTACTTTCCCCGGCGCATCATGCAAGGCACGGAGCGTGCGCGTGCCCGCGAGGCGTACCGGCGCGAGGTGCATCAGGCCAACTCGTCCCGCGCACTACCACCTCCGGCTCCACCCATCGCACCTTCGGACGTCAAGGAGGAAGAAGAGGAGGAGTATCTCGCCGTCGAGTACCACAACGAGGCCCTACAGTGGCCCCACATGCAGGCGGGGATTTTAGCGTCCTTAGAGAGTTTCGCGGCAGAAGAGCTCCGGCAAGCGAGGCTCGCCCGGCTTTTCACTGTCAAGCTAGAGGCCGACACTGCGGAAGCAATCCGCCATTTGATGCAGAATGAAGATGCGGCGGCGCTGGTGGAGGCGCGGCTGTGCACCTTGGCTAGGACGCTAGGTCTGATGTCTATCCTTTTCTTTTTGTGATTTGTTTCAGAAACGGCTTGTTCACTATTAACTGTGATGATTTTGAAAATTATGTGCATGCTTATTTACCGTGGATGACAAGTGGGGTCCAGGCATCAACTGGTCGGTTGTAGCCAGTCAAAGCAGTCAAACAGGACAGGATGTGTGGCCCCAAGAAAAGTTCGCGACGTTCTACGTGACCAGGCAAGTTTCGTCGAAGGCAACTGGGCTCTTAGTGGGTTACTGGGCCGAAGACGAAAATCCGAGACGTAAAACTAGCAAAAGGTCGAGCAAAACCAGTCTGCGACGGACCAAACCAATACTTCGAGAGCAAACTCCACTTTTTAGCCATTCGCGACGGAAATGCTCGACGTTATCAAAACGTTCCGCTCAAAACGTTCCGGATCACACGGAATTTGGTAGTGTTCTAGAGATAAACATGTTTGTGAAATAATTACTAGAAGCTGTGTTTCTACTTAGGACCCCTTGTATCTTGAAGGACATCCTAAAAGAATTGAACAAGAATCTCAACAACCTAAAAACAATAGTTCTTCTTCTAAGAAAAAGAAGAAGAGACATAAATTGTTGTAGAATCTCCTGAACCTGCTAAAGATCCTAATAGTATATCTATTTCTGATGCTGAAACTGAAAGTGGTAATGATAAAAGTGATGCTTCTGATAAAGAAGAACCTGTAGCTGAACTTGAAAAGCAAACTAAAACTGCAAAGTATACTAAGGAGGATTTCATTGCTATTAAACATGGTAATGAAAGAGATCCTTGGGTACAAAAAACAATGTTTTTTCCTAATAAGAAACACAAATCAAAGGAAGAAAAATATTATAACAAGTTTTGTGAACGGATGAAACCTCTGTTTTTACAAATCCATTTGACTGATGCTATTAAATTGCCTCCTTAGTCTAAATATGTGAAAGATATTTTCTCCAACAAAAGGAAAATTCCTAATGAGGAAATTTCCACTATGCTTGCTAATTACTCTTTTAATGGCAAGGTTCCAAAGAAGCTTGGAGACCCTGGTATTCCTACTATCCCTTGTTCTATTAAAAATAATTATGTTAGAACTGCTTTATGTGACTTGGGAGCTAGAGTTAGTGTTATACCTTTCTCTCTTTATAAGAGACTCTCTCTCTTGAAAAATTAATACATACTGATATATCTTTGCAAATGGCTGAAAACTCCGCTGCTATTCCTGTTGGTATATGTGAGAATGTTCCTATGCAAGTTACTACTAGTTGTTTGATATTAACCGACTTTGTTGTGTTGAAAATGCGTGAAGATGTAATATGTCTATTATTCTTGGGAGACCTTTTCTTAATACTGTAGGGGATGTTATTGATTGCAATCAAGGAAAAGTAACTTTTAATTTTAATGATAAAGAGCATACTGTTTATTTTCCCAAGAAGATTGATAGAAGATATGGTTTAAATTCAATTGAAAATATTGAGACTCTCAAGATTGGAGAATTTTATTGTCCCATTCGAGCACCACCAAAAGAATATGAAATCATTATGATTGGAACTATGTCTATCAAGGTTGAAGTAACATAATTATTTAGTGATTAGCAAAGTTTTGCTTCATATGAAAATTGTTCTGGTAACAAGACTTGATCACCCTTGTTACCAAAATGATTTTGAATGAAGAAGACAATGTTTTCACTATGTTTTCACCACCCATACTTTTGTTTTCACCAGTTTCACCTTTGTTTTATTTGGATATTTTTCCATTAGAGTGACATAGAATCTCCATAGTTCTGGTTGTGGTTTTGTTTTCCACCTTTCCACTTTCGTTTTCCTGATTTTTATTAATTATTAAAAATATGGAAATACCTCAAAAATAAAGTTTCTCGAAAAATTCCAGAAAAATTATAATACATTTTTACGTATAAAATGAGGTAGAGAGCCACCTGGGAGGACCCACCAGTCAGGCACACCATGGGGTGGCGTGGTCTGCCCCCTGGTGGCGCCAGCACATGGTGTGGGGCCCCCTGGCCCCTCACTAACTCTCTCCCCTGCAAAAGTCTTCTCTCTCCCTACCAACCTCAACACATTTCCCGGAACCCGAGTTCTTGCTATTCTTCCTCGAAATTTTTCGATCTCTTTGATCAGCCCATCTTTTGTGCTGAAATCTGGTGCATTTGGTCTCCGGTATGTGACTCCTCCGATGATCCAAGTAGAATTTTATTGGGTTAAGTATTTCTTGAGTATTTTGGTACTGTAGGTGACAGCTTATGTGAGTTTGCATGCTTGATTTGAGTATAAATAATGTAGTTTTGATGTATGTTTAGCTCTCATATAAGTCCCTATGGTAGTTTCCACCTTATAGTTGCTTGAAATTAATTTTTATGATGATTGTTGAAAAATTTCAGAGATGGATAATTATAATTTTGGAGAGATATTTAGGAGTGATGCTCCCAGAAGGACAAGGCCCTCACGCTCATCCACTTTAGTGAGGCCATCGTACAATGAAGACGTTATTGCATCGACTATTGACGATGCGGGAGGTGATAGTATCGTTAACCCATCTAGCTTTTCTTGCATTACATATCTAAGAAGTGCAGGTTTATTAGATGACTTTCGTATGCTTATTGAAAGAGTTGGTCTAACCAACTTTATGGAGGATGAAAGCCCTCAGTATGCCACTCTCACAAAAACTTTTGTTGAGAGCTTTAAATTTCAGAACACACATTTTGGTCCAACGGTTGCCTTCAAGTTATATAGTAGTACCGTTTCTTTGTCCTTGGTAGATTTTTGTGCTATTATAGGTATCAATGCATCCAGGACAACGAGTAGGATTCAGGATAAACCAGCAGATCTCCAGGGGATCTACCGAGAAATCACCAATGATGATGGTCGTTCATCTCGTGGAAAGATAAGGAACATCCAACTTCCTGCCCTTAGATATTTTACTTACTACCTTGCTACTAGTAGCCTGGGTAGGGAAACACTAGTAACATTTCTAGTTATCACCTTGCTTTCATTGATGCTGCATCGAACCTTAGCACGAAGTATAGTCTTGGTGCACTTGTTCCATGCCGACTTGCTGCTACTGGGCCTATTTTTGGGGGCATTATTGCTACATGTGTAGCAACTGCTTTAAATGTTTCAATTGCCCATAATGATGAAATAATTTATCCATGTAGGCTTAATATCGCTGCCATGAAGTCACATCACTTTGTTACTGCTAACTCTACTGCTGAATGTTTAGTATATAGAGTTTTATATATAGATGGAGAGGAGCGAATAGTTACTTTGCCGCAACCTATTTTGTTTAAGATTGACAGGTCACCATGGTCGCTCTCTAAGGAGGAGGTAGACGAGAATCTGAGCACAAAGGAGTTTCACAGGCAGCAGGAGAGGCGAGACGCACCTCCGGAGGACCACAACACGCAGTACACCGCATCCTCGAGCACATATCACGAGAAGGGTTCCTCCTCCGCATACTACGGGGACGCCACCTCATGGTCCCCTTGGTGATTAATCTCCACTTAGGCCAAAAACCTAAGCTTGGGGGGAGGTATACCGATATCACACTCATTTATATATCATGTTCGGTCGGTTCTTTGTATATCCATATTTTCGTTTCTTTCGTTTGTTTTTGTTTTCTTTCGCTTCTTTCGTTTCTCTTTGTTTATTTGTTTTGTTCTTGTTTTCCAAAACACAAAAAGAGCAAAAATATTTTTATTGTTTCCCTTTGTTTGCTTCTTTAGTTTCTGTATTTGGTTTTCTTTCTTTTCTCATTTCGGTTTAGTATTCAAAAATCCAAAAATATTTTGCTTTATTTGCTTGTTTCTTTATGTTCTTGTTTTAAATCGAAAAATCGAAAATATTTGTTGTTCTTCTTTGGTTTTGTAAAGTTTGTTGCAGAGTTCACCGGACTTCCATGTCTCCATTGGAGCTTGATTGTCATTCTATATTATTCAATCCACAAATGAAGAGCAGTAATTATGATTTGTGACAATCCGAGTTGTGGTGAGAGGCTGGTATGAACTCTATTTGTTTTATTTTTGTACACTAGCAAAATGCCCGTGCGTTGCAACGGACGACAAGATTTTAGTATCTCCTTGTGTTGCTACAGGTTGATATTTAATGAATATAAATTTCAAAGTTTGTTATCATAGTTGTTGCACGCCCAAAAATGATCCAAACAAACTGTCTATTGAACAACATTTTTACCACAAGAAGTTTAGCGGGCTAGAAATTATGATCTTGCCATTTAGTCTAACTAAGACCCTCACACATATGGTGTACATGAGATCCCTTATTTATTGATCTAGTTATTTGTTCTTTTCATGTTAATCTAGTTAAATAATAAATGAAGATGTTGAATTCCTAAATACAAAGTGTAATGGAAAAACTTGGGTTACAAGGAGAATGCATGACCTTTTGATTCGGGAGAGCAATGATGTCTCTTAGGGTCAGGACATGTAGGTTTTCTCCGGAAACTTGCTGCTCCAAGTGTTGTTTGAGCAATGTCCGTTCATGTTGGCCTGAGCCTTTTGCTTAAACGACGACCATTCTAGAATGCGTGCGTGCTGGCCTGAGGTAGCAAGCGACAATCCAACGACTTGCCCCGCGACATTGGGGCTGCAACCAAAGTATTGGTGGGCATATTTATAAGCAATTAGAGGCCACCTATGAAGAAAAGAAGAATAAACAATCGATTACCCGGAGGGCTTCATATTTAACACGCCGATCTATAGCTGAAATCCCTGCAACTACAAATGAGAAGCATGGCTAACAGGACGGGTTTGAGAACTGACGGGGAGGAAGAGTGGACGGTAGTCCGTAGCGGCATTTGGTCGAAGAGCTCTGCTGCAGCGCGTGAGGATGGCCGGTGTCCGCACTCCGCACTGAATGGAACATGGGTGGAGGGGCGTGAGTGAGGATGCCTCAAGCAACCTCAGCACTCAGCAGCGCAGATAAATCATCCAGAACCATCGGCGCCCGTCGCCAACTCGAACTTCTCCTACCCGATGAGCTTTCTGATGTGCGTGTGGTCAGCTTGCCAATCTCCCAACGTCGCACCCCTCATCCGCTGAAAGCCACATCGGTATCAATCTTCAGAAAAAATTGGTGGTAGCAATTGGCCACGACGACACGGCATTTGGATGCGAGCATTGGCCGTTGTCGTGCGTCACGCGACACAAAACCAGTGGAGGGACGATGGTGGTAGCCGGAGGACATTGTCGTGCCGCGCGCCGTTACCGATGGAGCTGATCGCGCAGTTGCTATTGGAGTCGAACGGAGGCGCTGGGATCTGGTCTCGTGCGGCTGATGGTTTCTTTTCCGGTTTTTTTGCTCATGACCTGGGTCGTCCCTGGTAAGTTCTCCGTTTCCTTTACGAAGCGGTACGGATTTTTAACAAAGTTTTCACGTAACGAAGCATTTTGCTTTTTTCTTTTTGACAAAACTTGACGTATCAACCATCACCACATGAAGAGAAATTATATAGTAGATAGAAGAAGAAGATAGGTACAACTTACCGGTGACAAGATGGGTAATTTGTGTCAACTTTGAGGGTAGTTTCAATGACCTACCAAACCAAACCAAACCAAATCAAGGAACCCTTAACATCTTTATTATTAGGTATATATAGATATAGATATACTCGTTGTGTGAACATGCTTAGTCCATTCATGTAAGGTGTATGTTATTTAATTGATACTTGATAGTTCGTGCTCTCACGTGTTAGTTCCAACTTATTAATATAAGATAGCATGTCGTATGAATGTTTACTTGCATTGTTTTATTCATAGAAGGGTATGTCATTGTGGTATCTCCCTGTGATTGTTTCGCTTGAATCGACTTGGCACATGCTCACACATGCTATGACTGAAAACAAAAAGTCAATTTAAGCCTCGATGATTTATTTGGCCTCAGAGTATTTGTATCATTTTTATGTCCCTGTTAATTTTGTTTTGTCGCAAGCATGATTATGACAATTGTTGCTCTCTTGATTGTCGCTTCCCGTCTATTGCTAGCCTCCACCTATACTGAGTATGAGCTCTACTCGTGCTTCCAACTCCCAAAAACCAAAGTTTGCCAAATGTGTCCACCATACCTACCTATATATGTGGTATTTAACAGCCACTCCAAGTAAATTTCTCATGCGCTACCTTTAAAACCTGCTAAAAATTATTCCTATTTTGTGCCCCTGTTTTAGCTCATGAGTACGTAAATAGAGAATCTTTATCTCACTTGTTGATTGGATTTCACACCCTGGACTAGTGGCTTCATCCGCTTATCCAATGATTTATCAGTCATTTTGCCCCTGATTTATCAGTCAAAGCATAATTTTGTAAACAAAAGAGAAAGAGGGATGACCTTCTACCTATATGCGTCTTTCTATGGGAGCTGCTCTTGTGAAGTCTAGTTGGCTTGTGACGTACTATATTGTTTGTTTACCATTCGTTGACACAAGCATACACCTCTCTCAAAAATGTTTTCAATATCTCTGTTTAATAAAATAAAAAGCTCTAGCACATGAGTCAATCCCTGCTTCCCTCTGCGAAGGGCCTTTCTTTTATTTTTATGTTGAGTCTTCACCTTCTCGCTTTATGCACCTTCTTGAGAGCATGGTTGTTATTCTTAGTGTAATGTGCTTGTCCCAAAAAAGGTTGATAGTGGTATAACTTTGATGCTTGTATCTTTGATATCTATATTTCTAGTCTTCATTTGAACTTCAGAGGTGCCCTGGCATTTATGTTTTTCTCCAGTATTAAGGGCAAGCGAGTACACTTTATCATACCCTATTATGAGCATTGCAATCTTGTAGATTGAAGTACTTCATGTTGTCTATTATTAGTTTGTTGGCATATTTTCATGGTTTGCATAACTGTTGGGTGACTTTTATTTTCCATATATTTTATTATAATTTGCCTCAGCACTTGATCATATAGTGAGTATATTTACATCATATGAAAAAAATGTGTTCGTAAAAGTTTTTTATCGCACTCAGTTGTCACTGAATTGCCTGAGGACAAGCAATAAGCTAATCTTGGGGGGAGTTGATACGTCGAAAACATATTTCCTTTTCCGAACACTTTTCTTATTGTTTTCCTCTAAACTTGTGACTTTTGGATACCACTAACATAGACAACGTTGTTTTTAGCAGAATTACGTTGGTGTCGCGTTTTTGTGGAGAAAAAAAAATCAACTTTCAGGAAATTGCTCAGAAAAGACCCCATTGGTCTTAAAACACCGGAAGACCTCGGGAGTTAGAAGGGGGCGAGGAGAGGGGCCAGGAGGGGGCCACACCACCCCCTGGTGCGCCCCCTAGGTCGCGCCACCTGGTGGTGTGGGCCACCCAGGCACCCCCTCAGACTCCCCTTTCGACTACATATTGCCTTCAGCCCTAAAACGCGAGGGGGTTCGTCATATTCCACAGAAACACAACAGAGCGCCGTCGCCACCCCGAACCTCAATTCGGGGATCAGAAGTTCATGTTCTGGCGTCCTGCCGGGACGGGGATTCAAATGAGATCATCGCCATCGACACCGCCACCTATTCTCCATCAACCATCCATGTTTCCCCGTCCATGTGTGAGTAAACACCTCTGTAGGCTGATAGAGATGAAAGGGATTGGATGAGATTGATCATATAATAATGCCAGATTGTTAGGGCATAGTGCCTAGTATCCATTTTTAGTGTTTACTACCGTTGTTGCAACTTGTTATGCTTAATGCTTGTCACTAGGTCCCGAGTGTCATGATTTCAGATCTGAACATGTTATTTTTTCCTGAGTATAATATTGTTTCTTGATCATACCTGCAAGTTGTTTTACATATGCCATTGTCTGGAACCCGAGGCCCAAAGTGACAAAAATTGGGACAACCAGAGGGGATGGCTGTGAAGTGAGGATCACATGTGTTCACGGGGTGTTAATGCTTTTCTCCGGGGCTTTATTAAAAGGAACACCTTAATTACCAGTAGTTTCCCTAGAGGCCCCGCTTCCACGGGCTGGTAGGACAAAAGATGTTGTGCAAGTTTCTCATTGCGAGCACGTATGACTATATTGGAACACATGCCTATGGTTTGCCTACATGTTTGATGCTTTATATTATTATCTGCAATGCCCGTGTTAGATTATTAAATGACCTATGTTATCCATGCAACGCCCGTCCATCCATTCCCTCTATGCCTACGGTACTTCTCATCGTGTTGTTATCCGCGATTGCTACTGCTGTTATTTTATTTCTACTGCTGCTATAAAACTGTTACCGCTGATAAATTGTTGCGAGCAAGTCTACTTTCAGGTGGAGCTGAATTGATAACTTAGTTGTTAAGGCTAATAAATATTTTTTGACTCCCCTTGTGTTGAATCAATAAATTTGGGTTTTACTTCCCTCGAGGACTATTGCGATCCCCTATATTTGTGGGTCATCACTGCCATCCGGGAATTTATGATTTACTAAGAACTCCATGTATGTCTTTGTCCAATCCGGGGTTACGGTGATGATGGCCAGTGATGACTATATCAATGGGTAGTCTGTACCATCCCTACTTTTGTGTAATAAAGAGAGGTGTTGTATACATGGCATGCATGCATGAAAAATGGACCCAAAATTTGCATTTTAAAATTTAATCAGTGAATTATCAGAAATCACTTAATCTAACCTTACCCAAACTTGTTCTACAAAGTTCTTCAATATGAAACAACCATATGTTAGAAATGTGGCAAATTTGAAGAGCTTTCCAACAAATATTTTTGTGCAATTTTTGCTTCACAAAAAGGCCCTCAAAACTTGCTTTTGGTTCTGTTTTTAAAGTGAAAAGGACCTCTTGGTAATTTCTCCAGAAACTCCAGGGTGTTTTCCGCGAAGTCGTTTTTCTTTTCGTTTCTTCCTTGTCGTCGGCCAGAAGGACGAGATGCCGTCGGCCGCCACCTCCTGCTTGCCTCCTTTGCGACGTGGACGCCCCGCAGGTCCTCAAGGAGCCGTTCGGATCGAGCAGAGCTCGCAGAAGCCCCAGACACCCTCCTCTCTCTTCCTTTGTTTCTCTCTCCCGCGCCCAAACCCACCTCGCCGTCGATCCGCCGCCGCTGGTGTTTCACCGCCTCCCCTCCCTCCCCGAGTAGCTCGTTGGAACCGCGTCGTCCTCCTCCTTCACCTCGAGCAGGCACGGAGGCCGGGATGCCGTAGGCGCGGCGAATCGCCGCCTTCTTATTCCCCTCCGGCCGCCGGGAAACCTCCACCGCGCCGCCGTTCCCCTTCTTCTCGGCCCCGCCGACCGCTCCGTTAAGCTCACGGTGAGCTCCTCTCCCTCCCAATCCCCTCTGTTGCCCTCCTCGCGCTCGGATTCGACGAAACCGATGGAGCTCGACGACCCCCGCCGGCGTTCATCGTCGCCGGCTCGCCTCCGTTGCCCCCCCAGCAAACGAGACCACCCTCCCCGGGTTCCTCTTGACGAGAGGAATCTAACGCGACAAACGGCGCGCCCGGGGACCGCCGGAATCGCCACCGGCGAGCGCGTCAGTCCCCGGCCGGCCATCGTGTGGCGTCATGGTGACGTCATCGTGACGTCACCTGCCCACTTGGCGCGCGAGGTGTTTTCTTTTTTGTTTTTAAACTAAAACGTGGGGCCCGCAGAAAAATGAAAAATAACAGAAATTAATTGAAATTTGTAAATTAAATAACTTTCTCATCCATGTTTGTTAAAGTTCAAAATGAGGCCATATTTGGAGTTTAATTAAATTCATTTAAATATTGAAAATAAAGTTTTAAATCAATAAAATTAGAAAATCAAGTGTAATATACCAAAATGACAAGTGAAACAAATGCAACCTATCTGTGGGGTTCCCAAAGTCATTTGAGCAAGTAATCTTGGACACACCCCTAAACTAGGGTTTTCTCCTCCTCCGGTGATCTTTGTTCACGGCGTACAACCCTAGCTTTCTGTTCTATCTTTCAAGTCTTAAATCAACTGCATTGTTTTAATCATGCATACATATTGTGCATTGCATGGTTACCAAGTATTGATTGTTTGCCTTCTTTCCGGTGTTGCTTGTTATCGGTAGACCGAGATCCGGAGGTTGATCCGGCCTTCTACGACAACCCCAGCTCCACCTTCGACGAGCAAGGCAAGCACAACCTCATGGCTCCACCCATGTTTGAGTCTTTTCAACCTCTTACTCATGCATGCGATTCAACTTAGTTTCGAGTCTGTTACAGTTAACCTATCCACTGCATGACCCCCTTATATGTCACCTTTATACCTGTTTACCCTCCTAGTATGACTAGGGTTGTTTGAGTAACGTAGAGCCTTGTGTGTTCAATGCTTAGACATGCTTAGTCTTATGATCTGCTTCATCCGGTTGATGAATGCTGACAATGCGTGAACCTAGTATGAAAGCTGTTTATGCTTTGATATGATTGATTAACATGATTAGCATGGCATGGGTGTTGAGGCCACTGTGGGTTGTGGTTTTTGTCTCGTTCATGCCCCTAGGTGCGAGTTCTCGCCTTCGAAGCCAAGACTTAACGTGCAACCACACGCGGGCCAATGAACCCTGCTCGGCTAACTAACTTGTCTAGTCACTTCCATGGGTCACGTAGATTGAAGTTTCCATTTGAGGGTGTGTCATAAAATGTTTTGGAGAAAACTAGAGCGTGACCGGGACCAGTGATGGACGTACACGAATCTTGTCCCGACTCACAGAATAGGTGCCGCCAGGAGGTGGCCAACTCCCTGTTGATGGGGTGGCCCTGTTTGGGTTGACTCATGGATAGGGCTAAGCAAGGTAAAGGCCGTGGTCGACCACACTCTGTCGCGCTCTTAGATAGGAGCCTTACCGCGTGGCGTTAAGAGTCAGTTGACACGTGTGGGTAAAGTGTACCCCCTGCAGGGATAAATCTCCTCGAGAAGTCGTGTCCACGGTTATGGACAACTTGGCAACTGATTCTTTGATCATAGAAAACCCTAACGGAATGACTAAAACTTGTTCACAATGAATGAAGGATGCCTCCTCGACTACGTCGAGAGGGGTGATTCTTGTAGTATAAGGTAGTCTAGGGTTGAGAAAGTACTGGTGGACAAAAGAACATGATGATCTCAGTAGTTGAGTAGATTCCTCTTCTATTTTAGAAATGCTCTATTACACGTGCTTCTTCTTGCTCGACTTCAGAAAACAAAGATGGCTTTACGCAAAAGAACTTAAAAGCCAAGTCTTGCTAAGTACCTTTTGTACTCAACCTTTCCTCGTTGTTGTTTTGTTTCAGACTTCGGTGATGCAGCTGAAGAAGGGTTCTACCTCGACGTTGATGAGTAGTTAGGGGTTCCCAGGTGGAAGACTGGTATCTGTAGTATGGGTTTGGCTATGTTGCTTATGTTTCGGACTCTTAGTCCTTTTGTAGTCTTGTTTTATAGAAACATATTTGCTTTTGCTGCTTGTTGTAATGTTGGGTTGCTTGACCTATGTTGGTCGTGTAACCTTTGTGTGTAAGCTACTCTAGTATGACTTGTTTAATATAACTTTCATGTATAGAGTGCTGCTTTGATCGATTGTTGGTTTCGAGCCGTTGTTATACAGTTTTGGCTATGTCTGCATAGTTGTCGGAGTCGACGGGTTGTGGAGCCGATGATCCATGCCGAGCCCGCCTGCCAATGTGATTCGGCCTAGGGCGAGGTAACCTCAGTAACCCTCGATTGTTGTTGCACTTTCTGGACACATAGCATCTCTGTATAACTTTGGTCCCGTTCCTTCAGTTTCATCCGACTCGTGGACGCTTCGGTATGCATAATTGGTTATGACTAGCATGGATACAAGGAGTAGTAGACTGGGGATCCGGACTACGTGCCGATGAATCCGGTCTGCCTGCCGTTGTTTGTTGCGGCCAAGGCTGGTAACCCTGAAGCCCTAATGAGTCCATGGCTAGGAGCACATAACAGTATGTATATCTCTGGGTCCGGGGTCTGACATAGTCCACGGCTCCGCCTTTAATGGATGGTGCCCTTAGATGCTCCAGGAAGATGCCAGGGGATAACTCCTTGCGTTCGGAACCCATCCTTGCCAAAGCGTCTGCGGCCCAGTTTTCCTCGCGTTTGATATGCTTGACCTCGAATCCAAGGAAGCAGATGGCGAATTCCTCCACAGTTCTTCTATATTTTTCCATAATGGGGCTTTTGGCTTTCCATGTTTGATCCAATTGGTGTTGAACCAGAGCTGAATCACCATAACATAGCACCCTTTGGGTGCCAATGTCTTTTGCGATGTTCAAGCCATGTAACAGAGTTTCATACTCTGCCACGTTGTCTAAGGCATTGAAGTGAATTTGTAGTACGTAGCTCATAGTTTCTCTCATTGGGGATTTGAGGACTACACCAGCCCCCGAGCCTTATTTCATTTTGAATCCGTCAAAATGTAAGATCCAACAGGGGGTTTTGGGACGACTGTTGTGTCCACGACTTCCGTCCAATCTGCGACAAAATCTGCCAAAACCTGGGCTTTTACCGTTGTCTGGGGTTGATAGTTTGTGTCAAATGCTGCTAGTTCGATGCCCCATTTGGCTACTCTTCTTGTAGCATCCAAGTTATTGACTACATCCCTTAGTGGTTGATACGTCATAAAAGGATCCTTAATTTCTGATGTTCCATGTTGTTTCTATGTTGTTTCCCACATGTTTTCCTTACACTTTATGTCATTTTTATCGATTTCCCAGGACTAACCTACTGACAAGATGCCAAAGAGTCAGTTCCTATTTTCTGCTGTTTTTAGTTTCAGAAAATTTGTTTTGGAAATATTTTCGAAATTGGACGATTCAAAAGCCAAAAGTCTTAGAAGTCCCGGAGGGTCGAGGAATTCCAGAAGAGCCACGGAGGGGGGGGCCACACCATGGGGTGGCGCGGGTCCCCCCCCCCCCGACATCGCCCTTTCGCCTATTTATACTCCCCCGAGGGAAAATCCTAAAAGAATTGACCTTTTTCACAAAATACATCCATAGCTCCGCCGCCGCCGCCGACAAGTTTTGGGGGACAGATCTCTGTTCAGGCACCCTGCCGGGACGGGGAAGTGCCCCCGGAAGCTTTCTCCATCGACCCCACCGCTATATCTATCGCCGTTGTTGTCTCCTATGATGAGGAGGGAGTAGTTCTCCCCCGAGGCTGAGGGCTCTACGGGTAGCTATGTGGTTCATCTCTCCCCCCCATGGTGTGATCTATATGTGATCGTGAGCTTTGTAATCTAGTTGAATAAGCAGATGTTACTCTTCATCTTGTGCTACTCAAGTGTTTTATTAATATGAACTTTGCAGTCACCTTGTCCCGCGATGTGAAGGTGACAGTGTGCACATCGTGTGTGTCTCCTCTATGAATTGTGGTGTTTGTCTAGTACCTTCTAGGGCGCTCATAGTGACATTGTGGGGTTAACTAGACATGGGAATGCTTACTTTAAGGAATGCTTTTTGCAGCCCTACGCAATGATTAGTGTTCATCATCCAACCGGAGAGGTTTAAGAGTAGCATAGTGAAGAGAAGATATTTAGTTATTCAATTATGTGATCATTATTGAGAGTGTCCACTAGTGAAAGTAGGATCCCTAGGCCTTGTTTCCAAGCATTGAAACACTGTTTTCCGCCTGTTCTGCTACATGTTTGCTTGCTGCCATATTTATTTCAGATTTCTATGATTACTTATAACCATCCATATTACTCGTATTTCACTATCTCTTTGCCGAACTAGTGCACCTATATACCTGACAAGCATATTGGGTGTGTTGGGGACACAAGAGACTTTTTTATCTTAATTGCAGGGTTGCTTGAGAGGGATATCTTTGACCTCTACCTCCCGAGTTCGATAAACCTTGGGTGATCTACTTAAGGGAAACTTGCTGCTGTTCTACAAACCTCTGCACTTCGAGGCCCAACACTGTCTACAAGAATAGAAACATGCGTAGACATCAAGCTCCTTTCTGGCGTAGACATCAAGCCTGGTATCTGTAGTATGGGTTTGGCTATGTTGCTTATGTTTCGGACTCTTAGTCCTTTTGTAGTCTTGTTTTATAGAAACATATTTGCTTTCGCTGCTTGTTGTAATGTTGGGTTGCTTGACCTATGGTGGTCGTGTAACCTTTGTGTGTAAGATACTCTAGTATGACTTGTTTAATACAACTTTCATGTCTAGAGTGCTGCTTTGATCGATTGTTGGTTTCGAGCCCGTTGTTATACAGTTTTGGCTATGCCTGCATAGTTGTCGGAGTCGACGGGTTGTGGAGCCGATGATCCATGCCGAGCCCGCCTGCCAATGTGATTCGGCCTAGGGCGAGGTAACCTCAGTAACCCCAAGCTTATGTCTTTCACCATTCTTGGATGTCTTGAGGCGCAGCTCCTCTATTCCCTGTGAAAAAAACTTCACAAAACATGTTTCTTCTATTCTTTTTCTGTGGGGTGAGATTAGCAAGGACAAACAAATCACATGCTTGATGTGCAATATTCCAAATCAAATGCTCCAGTAGATAGATAATAAGGTTCATTATGTTGTATGTTCACTCTCTTGCTTGAAAGAATCATGGAAATTCGATTCCCAAGCCCAAAGAGTGCATAAAACAAAAGAAGCCATAATCTGTCCAGAAAAGCAGCAGCAGCAAAACGAATGTTTTTCCCTAATCTAGACTCGTCAAAAAATTAATCCAATTTTTGTTCTTACAGAGGACAAAAAGTGTCAGAACATACTAAAAAATTAGCTCAATCAGACATACCAATAAAAAACGTAAAATCATACGGTGAGCAGACTCGTGCTGAAACAGTTTTCATGCACTAGGATAGCAACTTATAAGTCCAAATAGGTTTGACTTGACTCTTTATTGAAAACTCCAGAATTAAAACAAAAAAACTAATCTATTGAGACAGCAAGAGGACACTATAAAATCCAAAAAAAAACAACCGGCTTGCCTCCCGTAAAGCGCTTTCTTTATAGCCATATAGCTAGGCTTTACTTACTTTATAATCAAGAGGGATAAAGCTCATGAGTGAGCTTGTTCTTCAGCGTGCCCCTCTTCCTTGGGAAGTGCTCCATGCTTTTCTTGTGAGGGAACTTAAACTTGACATTCCCTTCCTTGGAGTCTATGATTTCACCTGTAGTACGAAGAAAAGGTCTACCCAAAATAATAGGACTAGGGGATTTATCCCCCATATCCATAATAATGAAATCAACGGGTACGAAAGTCATGTGCAATTCAATCATAACATATTTTACTTGTCCTACAGCATGTTTAGTAGAGTTATCAGCAAGTACAAATTCACTTGAGCACTTTTCTAAATTTTCTAGTTCTAGCAATTCATATAATTCTTTAGAGAGTACCGATACACTAGAACCTAGATCTAATATAGCATGGTGAATTTCTTTTCCAATTGAAACTAGCACCTTGGGGATCCATGCATCCCCAAGCTTAGGAGGTATCATGGCCTCATTCTTGTACCTAGCAATTTTTTCTTGCAAGACATGATTAGCAATATAAGATCCAAAGCCAGGTTGATTAACATTTATAGTGGGATCACTAGCAAATTTTTGTAGAGTAGCAATAAGTTCTTGCAAGCTACTTTTTTCTAAATCAAGCAATGGATCCTTAATTTAAGTAAGCATCATAATTTCCTCTACTTATTCTCTAATTTAGCTAGCATGCTTGATTCATGAGGACTAATTTCATCTTTGCTAGCAAGATAAGACATATATGGAAGTAAATATTCAGGGTACTTCACTATTTCATTCAAAGTTTCTTCTAAGCTAGTAGGGACATGCTCACTTGTATTCTCAGCAATATGATCAATATTTTCAATAATAGGAGCAGCAATAGTAATAGAATTCATTCCTACACTAGGTTGTGCTTGTGGCTTTCCTGCTGACATGCTTAATAGAGTTGCTTGATTATCAACTAATTTTGACATTGCTTTATCCAAATTCGAAGATTGAAGTTGAAATCCTTTAATATCACTACTAATGGATGCAATAGACTTATTTAACTCATGTATCATAGCATTGTGACTATCAACTTGTTCCATAAGCAATTTATTAGATTCAGAAATTTCATTAGAAGGCTTCCACTTATTTTAATTAGCATTAGGATATGGAACAAAAGGTTTATTTGGCACATAAGGAGGTTTACTATAAGAATTGTAAGCATTACCAAAACCATTGCTACCATAATTCCTAACAAAATTAACATCCACACTTTCAGAATTACTACCAACTAGCTCCTGCAAAGGCACATTCTCCATATTTTGTTTATTAATAAAGGCAAGAATAGTGTCCATTTTAGAAGACAAATCATTGGTTTCTTCAATTGAGTTTATTTTCTTAGTGGGATTGGGTGCTCTTTCAGTATTCCATTGACTATAATTTTGCAATATGCTTTCTAATATGCTCTTAGCCTCTCCTACAGTTTTACTCATAAAGGCACCTCCAGCAGCAGAATCAAGTATATTTCTAGACATGTAGTTTAGACCATTATAAAAAGAGTGTAGTATGGTCCATTCATTTACTCCATGTGATGGGCATGTTCTAAGCATTAATTTAATTCTATCCCATGCCATGGCTACATGTTCATTATCATTTTGCCTAAATGAGAGGATATTATTCCTATTTTGCAAAATTTTAACGGGAGGATAATATTTCTTAATGAAAGCTTCTTTTAAATCATCCCAAGACTTTATACTAGCTGTAGGTAGTGAAAGTAACCATTCTTTAGCCTTTCCTCTAAGTGAAAAAGGAAATCATTTCAGTTTTAAAACACTACTTTCCACATTTTTAAATTGTTGCATATTACATATTTCCATGAAATCATGAAGATGCATAGAGGCATCCTCCATAGCACTACCACCAAATTGCTCTCTAGTAATTAAATTCAATAAACTAGGACTTACTTCATAGCTTTCAGCTTGTATTTCAGGTGTAGTAATTGGCCTAGCAATGAATTGGTCATTGGGTGTATTTGTGTAGTCGCTTAATTTAGTTCTATCACCCATTTTAACAGTTTTTATGTAGTTTTTAATTTTTATGCAAAACAAAAGTAAAGTAACTAAGCAAATTCGAAATACTAAAATAAACTAGATAACTAAATGCAAAACTAAAATGCAAATTAAAATAAAATATGCAAGACAAAACAAAAACAAGAACAAAAACAAAACAAAAACAAAAACATGACAAGAAACAAAACAATGTACTTGAAAGAAGGTGGAGATAGAAAGGACGGTACTCACGTAGGTGCAACCTCCCCAAGCTTAGGTGTTTGCACACCTTGTTGGTGATGAAGACTTCTTGTGAGCTCCCTTGGATAACTCCTTCACCTATGGCTCCCCGGCAACGGCGCCAGAAAAACGCTTGATGGCTAGGTTGAGACTCCAAATGCAGAGTGTGTAGCTAGTGGCAAGCCTTCTTCCCCACGAGGGTGACTCGAGGGTTTATATCGAACTCTAAGGGAGCCAGTATTTCAGCAGTTGTCTTCCAAGCTTCCTCCAGGATCCTGCAAACAAGTAGAGAATTTTGTGCCCTCAACCTCACCAAGTGGTTGTCAAGCACAAGGTGTGAGACTTCTAAATTGCAATGCAAAACTGAAAGTAAATGCGCAATAATTAAATCTACTACTAAATGCAAATGAGAAAATAAATATGCAATGGATTGTTTTTGTATTTTTGTGATGCAAGTGGTGATGGAGATAATGTAAATTCGAATTGGAGATGCAAGTAAAGTAAAGTGCAAGTAAAGTAAATTGCAGCAAAGTAACTAGAGTGTTTTCTTATAATTAAAATAGGACCGGGGTTCATGGTTTCACACTTGCATTCTCTCAAATAAAGTGGTAGACGGTGGACATAAAGAATTACATGTGAGATTACAATAACATGTTTAAGATTGAGTACTTTCATATGGGCATCACGTCCTAGCATAGAGATCTCTACGGTCATACTGATCCCTCTTATACTCCACCAAGATGCGAAATAAGTCATAACACCTCGATAATTAAGGAAAAACCAGAGTGTAGCTTTAAGCAATGTGACATGAAGTTGAAGTAAGAACTTGCTAGATCTAGTCATGGAGATTGATTAGTGTCACTTCAAATCCCCGGTAACAAGGTACTCCTTTTTATCCCTAGTGAGGTAACTAAGGAAGGTTTAACAAAACCTAAGTGGATCGCTGAACTTCTGTCACTTTCACAGCACTAGCCACCCCCCGTTACTCCAACTAATGCACCCATCACCCCACACACGCTCTCAAGAACTAGATTGATCAAAGCTAGCAAATAAGAACGGGGTACATAAGATACATCTACTCAAATAACTCAAGAGAAACAATTGCAATCTCAGATTCAATAACTCATAGAAAAGATCCACCACATAGGAATTACAACGGTGCCCGTAATCATGTGAGGCAGCTCATACGGATCTAATTAGTGAAGCACATAGAGAGAGAGATACAAGTGCTACTTCCACAAACCCATAGCCCTGAGGTGGACTACTCCTTCTTCATGGAGATGTCGATGGAGATGACGTTGGAGGGGTAGGAGATCACACCGGCGGCGCCCCGCCGGAGTTTTCCCCCTCCAATCTGGAACTTCTGGTCTCTGTTTCGGTGTTTCGGCGACGCTCTTCTCCGCAAGGGTACGGGGGACCCTTTTTATAGTCGGTTTTAGGTCAAGACGGAGTCGGTAAGTCGAAGATGGAAGGAATTGGGGCCATAGGGGCCAAAAGGGGGCCTCTCACGCGGCCAAGGAATCTGGCCGCGTGGAGGGTCCTCTTTTGGGCATCCTTGCCCAATTCTCGTGGATCCTTCGCCCGCAAGTCTTCTCCTTCCAAGAAAATGACCCCCGCAGATTTTCAGGTGATTTCGTGGAAGTTTGCCCCTTGAAACGTAAAAAATATAGAAAACGGGGTTTCTGACAGGCAGGGTTAATTCCATAAAAGTTGGGGGACTTTGTAATTTAACCCCAAAATACTATAAAACATTGAATTATACCCTTATATGATGCAATATGTAATAGAAAACCATGTGAAAATATGCAAAATTCATCTATGCATTTTACATGCATCACTAGTTGAAAAGGCTTTAAAGAAAAGCGCTTGCGGGAGAAAACCTGTTTTATTTCTCCGTTTTCGGTCCATTTTCTTTCAGTTATTTTTGTTTTCTTTGCACCTGGGTGTTGTATATTTCCTTAGCAACCCCGATGTATCTTTTGTTTTGTATCTTTGTGGAGCCAAGTAAAGTCTCTATTGGAAAGTTGATACTATATTTCGGATTTCTGCGCAGGAAACAGATTTCCTCTGTCCACTGTTAAATTCGTATAAAATTACAGAAAATTAAAAATGACCTGAGTTTTTTGTGCGTAATCCTGTGATATGTACGCAACTTTTATTAGTTTAACACTTTTTGATTTGAGAAACAGAAGATTTTCGGAAAAAATCATCTCTATCTGCTGTTCTGTTTTGACAGATTTCTGCCAATAATTGCATTTGCATCTTAACCTCTTTCTTTTGGTTTTTCTTTTGAGAAAAAGAGTTTTAAAAGAAGTTGTGACAGTAGCTTATGTGTTTTTGAGTGTTAGGCTTGTGTTGAAACTAAACCATGTGAATTTATTATTTCGATTGCACTAACGTTGCTAATGAAGATAGTGAGAAATTTGGTGTGAAGGAAGTTTTCAAGGGTCAAGAGAAGAGGATGATATGATGTGATCAAGAAGAGTGAAAAGCTTAAGCTTGGGTATGCCCCGGAGGTACATGCCAGCAGATTCCAAGAGGACTCAAGCGCCTAAGCTTGGGGATGCCCAAGGCATCCCCTTCTTCATCGACAAATTATCAGGTCACT
This sequence comes from Alopecurus myosuroides, assembly GCA_028641055.1. NCBI lineage: Eukaryota > Viridiplantae > Streptophyta > Magnoliopsida > Poales > Poaceae > Alopecurus > Alopecurus myosuroides. The sequence continues at coordinate 429,888,358 of CM054059.1, forward strand.
TCTAGTGAAACTATATTTTTATTCGGTCACATCTTATGTGCTTTACTTGGAGCGTCTTTATTTTTTATTTTAGTTTGTTTTTATTTTTGCAATAAGCTTGGTTGGACCCCAGAATTTTTTTATTGGAGAGTGACACGCTCCGCTTTTTCATGGGAATACTTTGTATTCTTAATCTTTGTCTAGATGCTCCATTTATTTAGCTCCTGTTTTGCATGCATCTCCTATCTAAGAGCTGTTAGTTTTAATAGTGTTATGTGAGTGCTCTCATGTTTTCTTTCTGTATCATGCAGATTATTTTTGTTAAAACATATCTTGTATGGTGCTTGTTGGGAAAAGAAACTGCTGCTTGAAGTACAATTTTAAATGGTGCAAGTAGAAGCTTGTATAGACTGTGGCTAGAACTTTTTCATATCATGCTAAATGTTATTTTAGTTTTAAAGCCTTGTGATTATTGAGTAGCATTATTAGCCTCAAATAGCTGAGAGTGTTTAATGTGCCATTGAAAGATTCATGAGTTGTTCTTGTCATACTGAAGCATAAATTTATGGTATACTCTTTCGACTTATTTATTTGGTTGACTTGGCGCATGCTCACACCATGTTTATGACTATGAACCAGTCACTAATAGCCTCTATGATCATTTGGTTTTTGAACTTGTGATACCTCTTATGCTTTGATTAATGATGTTTATGTCGCTATGCATGATTATGGCTCTTATGCTCTCTTGATTTGTCGCTCCCAGTCTTTTGCTAGCCTCCATCTGTACTAAGTATGGAATTCTACTCGTGCATCCAACTCCCTAAAACCAAGTTTTCCCACTGTATCCACCATACCTACCTACATCTGGTATTTAATTGTCACTCCAAGTAAATTTCTCATGTGTTACCTTTAAAACCTTCAAAAATTACTCCTGCTTTGAATTCCTGTTTTTGCTCATGAGGACGTAAATAGAGAATCTTTATCTCACTTGTTGATTGGATTTCACACCCTGGACTAGTGGCTTCATCCGCTTATCCAATTGATAGAAGAGATGGCAAAGGGGTGCCCAGCCCCAAATTAATACACACAAAATCTCTTCACTATTTTCCCCCCGATTTATCAGTCAAACCAGTTGCGTCCTTCATATGGGAGCCACTCTTGTGAAATCTAGTTGGCTTGTGACATACTGTATTTTATGTTTACCATTCATTGACATTAGCATACATCTCCCAAAATATAGACACTCAGTGTCAAACTTTTTATACCTCTGTTTAATAAAATAAAAAGCTCTAGCACATGAGTGATCCCTGCTTCCCTCTACGAAGGGCATTTCTTTTACTTTTATGTTGAGTCTCCATCTTCTAACTTTATGCACAGTTGAGAGAGCATTGTTCCATTCTGAGTTTTATGTGCATTTGTCCCAAAAACATTATAAATTGATTCATGATGTATTATTGCTTGTTCTCAAACTATTTGTTCTAGTCTTCCTCATGAACTTTGAAGGTGTCCTGGCATTTATGTTTTGCCCCACTCTTAAGGACTAGCGAAATACCAATTTGCCATGATTTCTCTATACTTGAAACAAACATATATCTTCCTTTGCATTGTTATTCATGATCTTTTATTTGAGTTACTTCTCATGATGCAAAGTGATTGCTATGCTTTATTATTAAAGTTCTATTTATCATGTTTCTGTTAAAAGTTCTATGATCTCAGCTTACATATGCTTTTACATATTATGATCAAGATTGTGTGGTAGCATGTCACCTCCGAAATTATTTTGTTTTATCGTTTACCTACTCGAGGACGAGTAGGAACTAAGCTTGGGGATGCTTGATACGTCATAAACGTATCCTTAATTTCTAATGTTCCATGTTGGTTTCATGTTGTTTCCCACATGTTTTCCTTACACTTTATGTCATTTTTATCGATTTCCCGGGACTAACCTATTGACAAGATGCCACAGAGCCAGTTCTTGTTTTGTGCTATTTTTAGTTTCAGAAAAGTTGTTCTGGAAATATTCTCGGAATTGGACGATTCAAAAGACAGAAGTCTTAGAAGCCCCGGAGGGTCCAGGAAGTCCCGAAGAGCCCCGGAGGGGGGTCACAGGGTGGCCACACCATGGGGTGGCGCGGGTCCCCCTGGTGGCGCCACATAGTGGTGTGGGCCCCCTGGCCACCCCCCGGCATCGCCCTTTCGCCTATTTATACCCCCCCGAGGGAAAACCCTAAAAGAATCGACCTTTTCCACAAAATACATCCGTAGCTCCGCCGTCGCTGCCGACAAGTTTTGAGGGACAGATCTCTGTTCTGGCACCCTGCCGGGACGGGGAAGTGCCCCGGGAAGCCATCTCCATCGACTCCACCGCCATCTCCATCGCCATTGTTGTCCCCTATGATGAAGAGGGAGTAGTTCTCCCCCGAGGCTGAGGGCTCTACCGGTAGCTATGTGGTTCATCTCTCTCTCCCATGGTGTGATCTGTATGTGATCGTGAGCTTTGTAATCTAGTTGAATAGGTAGATGTTACTCTTCATCTTGTGCTACTCAAGTGTTTTATTAATATGAACTTTGGAGTCACCTTGTCCCGCGATGTGAAGGTGACAGTGTGCACATCGTGTGTGTCTCCTCTATGAATTGTGGTGTTTGTCCAGTACCTTTTAGGGCGCTCATAGTGACAGCGTGGGGTTAACTAGACATGAGAATGCTTACTTTAAGGAATGCTTTTTGCAGCCCTACGCAATGATTAGTGTTTCTTATCCAACCGTAGAGGGTTAAGAGTACCATAGTGAAGAGAAGATATTTATTTATTCAATTATGTGATCATTGTTGAGAGTGTCCACTAGTGACAGTAGGATCCCTAGGCCTTGTTTCCAAGCATTGAAACACTGTTTTCCGTCTGTTCTGCTACATGTTTGCTTGCTGCCATATTTGTTTCAAATTGCTATTATAACTTACAACCATCCATATTACTCACATTTCAGTATCTCTTTGCCGAATTAGTGCACCTATATACCTGGCAAGTATATTGGGTGTGTTGGAGACACAAGAGACTTCTTGTATCTTAATTGTAGGGTTGCTTGAGAGGGATATCTTTGACCTCTACCTCCCTGAGTTCGATAAACCTTGGGTGATCCACTTAAGGGAAACTTGTTGCTGTTCTACAAACCACTGCACTTGGAGGCCCAACACTGTCTACATGAATAGAAGCGTGCGTAGACATCAGTGGTGCTTTACTAACAACTGTTATCGAATGACCTTGGAAATAATGGCGAAGCTTCGTTGATGTGAAGAATACACCGTATACCAATTTTTGGTAATGATGGTATTTTTGCTTTGACTCTAAAAAGACTTCGCTTATAAATTATACCGGATGTTGATCCGGAATATCTTTTCCGTCTTTCTTTCTTTCCACCACCACGACCGCGCTTATTACTCTGCTAGTTGTTGCTAGACACAGCAACATGGGTTTGCCTTCCTATGGGGCTGCCAAAACTGGCGCCTCTGTCAGGGTTTTCTTGAGATATCCTAATGCAGCATCTGCTTCCGGCGTCCAGACGAATTTGTAGGACTTTTTGAGTAACTTGTATATCGGAAGCACTTTGTCGCCTAGCCTTCTTATGAAACGACGAACGTTGGCAACTGATCCTGTGTCGCACCCTGGGTTTCTAGAGGATACTCTCCGCACGAACTGGAAATCAGGTGCTTGGATTATGGGGCATACATGCTCCCACGTCCCAGCTTCCTGGTAGGCCTGCGCTTATGCGCGACAACACAAGCCCTGCTTCCACCGTCGAAGTAAACTATCCGCTAGGAACCTAAAGGCACTACTGTCGACGTACTTCATAATCAAACACGCACGGTACGTCAACAGTTTGGTACGAATGATAACACAGAATGTCTCTAAGACACAAAAGAATGAAATAAGTGCAACTGGCCTTCACTAAGGCAGAAAATATCGAATACAGTCATCCAGAGGACACATGTCCCAACATATCATCCATTACAACAGCGGAAGCAATCAAAGGGGTCTGAGTACAGACAAATCCATGGCTTAAGAAGCCTGAGAACATAAAGGAAAGCGAAGCCCATCCACGTAGGTCTGGATCCTGCCCTGGTCCAGCTAACTACTCGTCTGCAGCGTCGTCGAACTCCACAAAGTAGCCATCCTGGGAAGCATCGTAGTCGTAGTCGTACTCTGCGTAAACCACAGCCCCAACGGGGTCAGTACATCCAAGTACTGGCAAGCAAGACTCACAGTTCATCAAGGAGTTACCCGTCAACACAAGCTTTGATGCTTGGGATCAACGGAAGAAAGGGGTGATATAAACGTTGCTGCTGGCTGCTCTAAACAACTACAGAATATAACTACAAATTCCGGCTAACAGAAAAGATAAGATCGAGGATTGTAACCAACTGAAAGATAACTTCAACCAAACCCATCCTGGATCTCGCCCCTTATCCGAAGAAGCAATCCGAGGATAACTCACACAGTTGTGATAAGGTGAATCAAGTTATTGTGTGAATAACCTATTACTAGTCAAGTTATTAATCATTGGGTGAAACATGATTGATCAATATGTTGAAGTTGTCCTGAGTACTTGTTAGCCAGTACTTTCACCAAGTAATCCATAACCGCGGAAAACACGGCTTCTCGAGAAGATTATCCCTGCAGGGTTGCACCAATTTGGCCGTACACTCAAGAATAACCCGCCAGATGGGAAGCTAACCCACCAAGCGGGGTACTCTACACAACCAACCATTCTCCGCATCAAGCCCAAAGCACCTTGGGCGCACGGCTAATCGAGCCCAGAAGAAAATGGACCCTCATAGCACTCTAAGAACGTGTCCCCCTATATGCCGACTACAAAAGTTCCACCCTGCGCTGGGCTCGCAAAAACATGCATGCGGCAAATGGAAAACACGAACTAAATGAGGCGATTTGGACGAGATGCGAATCAGGTCAAGTTGAGGGGGGCGCCCATACTCGCTTCCCAAATGCGGGTAGTGCGCTCATCATGGATCAGTAGACAAGACCCTTTTCCTATTAGGGTCGGCACTAGCAGGCTCCAAAACCACTCATGGGCCTCCTGCCGGTGCCTTATCATCAAGTTATTATTACCATTAGCAATTAACAGGATTGATTGATTAACATCGAGCCCCCGGTACAGATAATAAGATAGTAACAGTAGTAACCGACAACAGACTCGAGTAAAAGCAACCCTAAGCATGCTGGATAATAACAGGCTCAAGCAATGGCTGTAGGTATGGAGGTGGTGGCAATATCAGGGCTCAAGGTATCATGTGATGGGTTCGGAGAACAAGCAACGATACATAGGGCTAGCAATAGTAGACAAAAAGATAGTATCGACAACAAGTGTGGAAAGGAACTCAATGATTCATGTGAGTGATAACTTGCCTGGCAGCTCAGCCTCGTACTGGGCTAGGTCCTGAGTAGTGGTGTCGTAAGGCTCGTCGGTACCAACGTCGTCGTCTAATCGAGAAGAAGCAAAAACAACAACGAAGGAAGACGGGCAATCAATACATGGCATAAGTGCACAAACATTGGATGATGCATGTCATGTTTAATAGATGCATCGAAATAACTTGCTTGACATGAAACACAAGTTTAAATGGATTCCATATGCAAAAGGGTGCATATGGAAGCCCATGCTTGGAGTTGAATTAATTGTTCTATCACTAAGCATTAGGTGTGGTTGAATTAGTATGAGGCATGCATGATGAGGAACAATAAGATAACAACATTAGATGCAATTGGAATAATAGTTAACAATTTAGAAAGGCATTTATCAAATTTGGAATTTTGTTACTTAAACATGGCACACAAGTAGATGTTGTTATCATCAAGTTAAAGTGTGCAAAACAATTTACAAATTTTATATTTGAAAAGTTTATCAAATTTTAGTTGGATTACATGTTTCACAATTTGAAATTGGACTTTGGATTAATTAGTTATGAATTAAACAATATTAAACAATTTTTTAGTTGAATTAAACAAGATTTAAATAGTTTAAGCAATTTAAATTGTTCAAACCAGAAAACAAAATTTATATTTGAATAGAGTATTCAAAAAGGTGTGAAAAACATATTTTATTTGAATTATTTGAAAACAGTATGAATTAGTTATGAATTATTTCAATTTGCATTTGAATTATTCAAATTTGAAATTTAAATGAATTTTGAATATTCAAAACAGAACACAAATTGCATATTTGGAAAGATTATGAAATTTGGATCAAGTTTCATATAAAGTTTGTATTTGTTGGGTTTATAAAACAAAAGATATTGCATTTTAAAGTTTATTCCTTAATCTGCTATTTTAAATAATTAGAAAACAAAAACAGAAATTGTTTTAATCTTTTTATACGCACAGAAACACACACCCAGCCACTGCCAGGGGGGCCCAAGTGTTGCTGTGCCTACGTGGCCACATGAGTGACTGACAGGGGGCCCTCCCTGTCAGCACTCGGGAGAAAAAAAGGTGGGATTTTGCGGGTGCTGGGGTTCGAACCCAGCACCTCTCCCTCGCGCGCGCTCGACTGAACCAACTGCGCTGTCGCGCTGCGTTTGTCAGATACAGACGCGCAAGGAGGATATGTTTCAGAAACACGTTACACTGACGAAACTGAAGAACGCGTGCGTGCTCGCCTGACAGAACTCAACGGCGGCGATCAACGTCGATGTGCTCGTGCTGCGGGGCTGCTGTGATGCTGGATGCGTTCGGAAACAACAGAGGGTGAGAGGGAAGGAGACGGTGGACGCTCACCGGGGTTGTAGAGAAGCAGAGAGGCGACGATGACGAGCTGATGACGCCGGGGTGACGACGGCGCGGCAGACGGCGGTGTCGAGGACGGCGTGGTCGATCTCGTGCTTCTCCGCGGGCGATCAGGGGTCCAACGTGAAGCAGGGATGGAGGCGGTGCGGTTCCAGCGCTCAAACGGCGTCGAGGGGACCTGCAACGGCGACGCGGTGGTCGGATTCAGAAAAACGAGGCACGGTGGCCGGAGAAGAGAAAACGGATCGCGTCCTCGATCTGTTGCTCACCGTGGAGCTTGCAGGTGTCCAAGGGGAAGATAGCGTGGAGGCGACTCGATTACAGGGCAGAGGTGGCTAGTTGGGAGCTGGACGCGGCGGCGCCATGAAGATCTTCAGAGGCTCGCCGGCGGGGTAGTTGCAGAGAGGGGGACAGCTCGAGGAGGAGGCGATTTGGCGGCGCTGCGAGGAACCCTAGAGCTTAGGGGGGTACAGGGGTGCCCTAGGCTCGCTTATATAGGGTGGAGGCGCTGCGGTGGCCGCCGTGGTCGCGCGCGGTCGCCGTGGAGGCCTCCGATGGGCGCCGTACGGGAAGAAGACGAAGGAGAGCGCGCGCACGAATCTCTGCGCAGCATCGAAACGGTAAGTGGGGTTGATGGGTTGGGTTGCTGCGCGCCGGGAAGAAAACGGGCTGGGCCTAGATAGGGTTAGTTAGGTGCCGCTCGCTGCTGATTTTTATTCTTTCTGTTATTATTTTTTTTTTTGTACTTTTGCTTTTGGAAGAAAACTGTTAAGGTTTTATTTGAGAAAAATTATAGAAAAATTAAGTTAAGCTTCTTAGTTAATTAGAAACCATATTGTAAACTTGGATTTCAAAAATTGAAATTTGAAATTATAGTTTGTGTTTGAATCCAAAAGTGGGGAATTTTCATATTAAATTTCTTTATTGAAAACAAACATTTGAATTGGGTTATCCCTAGGTTAAAAATAAATGAGTTTAGGACCCCAAATTTGTGGTGAAATGTGATGGTTTAAAAATAGGTACTGATTTGAACTTGGTTTGGGAATTTAAAAGGTGATTTGAGAATTATTGGTTGGATTTAAAGCAACAACTTAACAAGTGAAAACAAGGAATAAAAGGGTTGTTTTTATTTGTTATTTTGGTTCCAAAAGTTGTAACAGAGCAAGTATGAAACCATGTTTGAAAAAGGGTTTGAATTTGAGTTGTGAAAACATGATAAAACAGAAGGAAAACAAATGCAAACAATAAGTAAACATGATGACATGATGCATTGCTTGAAATAAAACAAAGGACAAAGCATTCTAGGGGATTTTCATACTTGGGATGTTACAAAACGCCCCCCCTTGAAGGAATCGCGCCCCGAGATTCCCTACTGAGAAATGAACAGGTCCGGATACTTCTTGCGAAGATCCTCCTCGGTCTCCCACGTTGCCTCTTTATCAGAATGATGCGACCATTGGACTTTCAAGAACTTGGTGCTCTTGTTGCGAGTCTTACGCTCGGTCTCATCGAGAATACGAATAGGGTGCTCCTCATAAGATAGATCATCTTGCAGCTCAATGGAATCATGATCAACTGCACGATCTGGATCTTTGAAACACTTCTTGAGTTGTGACACGTGGAACACATCGTGCACTTTGGAAAGTTTTTCTGGAAGTTCAAGACGATAAGCATTCTCTGCACGTCTTGAGAGGATGTTGAAAGGGCCAATGTATCTTGGTGCAAGCTTTCCTTTCACACCAAAACGATGAGTGCCTCTGAGGGGAGTTACACGGAGATATGCCTTATCACCAGGTGCATAGACCATATCTCTGTGCTTGCTATCATAATAGCTCTTCTGACGAGACTGAGCAATCCTGAGATTGTCACGAATGATACGAACTTTCTCCTCGGCTTCCTTAACAATGTCAGGGCCTAAAAGTGAACGTTCACCAGCTCCAGACCAATTGATTGGACTCCTGCATCTGCGACCATACAGTGCCTCAAATGGTGCCATGCCTAGGCTTGCCTGGTAGCTGTTGTTGTAGGAGAATTCAGCATATGGAAGGCAATCCTCCCATTTCATGCCAAAGGAGAGACCACATGCTCTGAGCATATCCTCGAGAATCTGATTGACTCTTTCGACTTGCCCTTGAGACTGAGGGTGATAAGCTGTGCTGAACAGAATTTTAGTGCCCAATGCTTCTTGAAAGCTCTTCCAGAAATGAGAAGTGAAGATACTTCCACGGTCTGAGCTTATTTCCAATGGAACACCATGAAGGGGAACAACCTTTGCTGTGTAGAGCTCTGCTAACTGGCTAGCTGAGATAGTTTCCTTTACAGCATAGAAGTGAGCAACCTTAGTGAGACGATCAATAACAACGAAGATTGCATCGTTGCCCTTTTTGGACTTTGGAAACCCAGTAACGAAGTCCATTTCAATCATGTCCCACTTCCACTCAGGAATTTTCAGAGGTTGGAGTAGACCTGCTGTCTTCTGATGGACTGCCTTAACACGTTGACAAACGTCGCATTCAGAAACGTATTGAGCAATTTCACGTTTCATGCCAGGCCACCAATACAGAGTCTTGAGATCCTGGTACATCTTTGTACTTCCAGGGTGAATGGATAGAGGAGTTTCATGAGCCTCCTTGAGAATGATATCCTTGAGACTTTGAATCTGAGGGACTGCAATGCGTCCTTCGAAGAACACAGTTCCCTTGTCATCAATTGAGAAGGACTTGAACTTATCATTGCCCTCCTTGATGTGATCCACAATCTTCTTGATTTCATTATCACGAAGTTGTTCAGAACGAATCTTGTCCTCGAGAGTTGGGCTGGCTGTCAAGCTAGCAAGGTATCCTTCCGGAACAAGACCAAGGTTCAGCTTCTGGAATTCTTCATGAAGTGGAGGTTGGCTTTCCATGATCATGAGATTATTGCAATAGGATTTGCGACTGAGAGCATCGGCCATAACATTAGCCTTGCCTGGAGTGTAAGAAATGGTGAGATCAAAGTCTTTAATCTTCTCAATCCATCTCCTTTGCCCGAGGTTCAGATCTGGCTGAGTGAAGATGTATTTCAGACTCTTATGATCGGAAAAGATTTCAGTTTTGTTACCCAACAAGTATTGTCTCCATTTCTTGAGGGCAAACACAACTGCTGCAAGTTCAAGATCATGAGTGGGATAGTTTTGCTCATGTGGGTTCAACTGACGTGAAGCATAAGCCACAACTTGACGTTCTTGCATAAGAACTGCTCCTAGGCCTTGGAGAGATGCATCACAGAATATCTGGAAAGGTTTGGTGGTGTCGGGGCCAACTAGAACAGGTGTGGAAGTGAGTTTAGTCTTCAGGAGGTTGAAACTCTCATCACATTGTGGAGTCCAAACGAACTTTTTGTCCTTCTTGGTGAGATCAGTGAGAGGTTTAGCAATCTTGGAAAAGTTTTGGACGAAACGACGGCAATAGCTAGCCAAGCCAAGAAAACTTCTGACTTGCTTCACCGTCTTAGGGGGTTTCCAATCAACAATTGCCTTAACCTTTTCCGGGTCAATGGCTATGCCTTTGGCAGAGATGATATGACCAAGATATGCAACTTCTGGAATCCAGAACTCACATTTGGAAAACTTGGCATACAGACGATGCTCGCGAAGTTTCATGAGAGTGAGACGAAGGTGTTCTCCATGCTCTTCCTCGGATTTTGAGTAGACTAGAATGTCATCAAGATATACCACAACGAACTTGTCGAGGTATTCATGGAAGACAGAATTCATGAGTCTTGAGAAGGTCGCCGGTGCATTGGTGAGACCAAAGGACATGACGGTGTATTCATATAGACCGTACCTTGTGGTGAAAGCTGTCTTAGGAATATCTTCCTTTCTGATCTTTATCTGATGGTAACCCATCCTCAAATCCAACTTTGAGAATATTGAGGCTCCAGCAAGTTGATCAAAAAGATCATCGATACGAGGAAGTGGATACTTGTTCTTGATGGTTTTCTCGTTGAGAGGACGATAGTCAACCACGAGTCTCTTAGTTTGATCCTTCTTGGCAACAAACAGAGTTGGGCAACCCCAAGCGGAGGAACTAGGCTGAATGAAACCTTTGTCCATATACATATCGATTTGCTCCTTCAACAATTTCAGTTCAGGAGGAGCTATCTTGTATGGATGCTTAGAGATTGGAGCAGTACCTGGCTCAAGCTCGATCACGAACTCAACTGCTCTGTCCGGAGGCATCCCTGGCAACTCTTCTGGAAAGACGTCAGGGAATTCACAAACCACCGGAACATTTTCAATTGCCGGAAGGGGTTTGGCATCAAGGCTGAACAGCTGAGCAGAAGTTGTTCCATATGGAGAATAGACTATCTGGCCTGAAGTGTGGGAGAGAGTTATTGACTTTTGAGCACAGTCAATTTTTGCTTTGTGGGTCTTCAACCAATCCATACCCAGAATGACATCAATGTCAGAATTTCCCAGCAACATGAGTGAAGCAAGGAATACACGACCTCCAATTAGGATCTCATTGTCCATGCTTATCTTGGAAGTCAACATTTGCGGTCCCGGAGAGTGAACAGTCATTTGATTGCTTAGCGGAACCAGAACTAGATTGTATGCTTTTGCAAAAATCTTTGACACAAATGAATGCGATGCTCCAGTATCAAACAACACTTTAGCTGGAATAGAGTTTACGGGTAATATACCGAGAACGACGTCAGCAGCCTCTTCGGCTTTGTCGGCCTTGATATGGTTCACCCTCGCGTTCCTCCCGACAGGCCTATTGTTGGAGTTGAAGGCTTTAGCCGGAGGAGCACGAACCATAGCCTGGTTGGTGTTGGGGCGAGGAGGTAGGGGTAGCTGCTTCTGAGTGCACTTATCAGCATAATGTCCAGTATCCTTGCACTTGTAGCAAGTGACGATACGAGAAGGACCTGGCCTTGGCTGCCCCATCGGAAACCTCTGACCCTGCATCTGAGATGGGTTGGGTGGGCGGGGACCAAAGCCTGGAGAAGCTTGGGCATTTGGAGCCCGAGTGACAGCACCATTTGGCACCCAGATGCGGCGCTTCTGCGGAGGGGTGGTCATGTTGGAGGAGGAACCACCCTCACGCGAGTGCTTGCGCGACTCTTCGAACGCCTTGCGCCCATTCTCCTCATTGAGCGCGGTGTTCACAAGCTCGACGAAGTCCTTGCACTTGATGTTTGTGAGAGCGTACTTTAGTTCCGGGTTAAAACCTCGGCGGAACCTCGCCATCTTCTTGGCTTCGGTGGACACTTCGTCACCAGCGTACCGAGCGAGACGATTGAACTCGTTCTGGTAGCCGAGAACGTCCAGCTTGCCCTGTCTGAGAGAGCAGAATTCCTCACGCATCCTTTCCATGAGACCATCCGGGATGTGGTGCTTCAGGAAGGCATCTCTGAAACATCCCCAGTTGATAGGAAAGCCAGCCCTCATGGCCTGGTAGTTCTCCCACCAAGTAGCTGCCTGACCCTTCAGTAGGTAGGTGGCGTACTTGACCTTATCCTCTTCAGCCACATGAGCTATCTCCAGAGCTCTTGCTACGTCACGGATCCAGTCATCAGCATCCAGGGGCTCACGTGTTGCCACGAAAGCTTTTGGGCCCAAGCTGAGGAAGTCCTTGATGGTGACCCTTGGAGCATTCTGGTTGTGTTGCTGGTTAGCCTGGATCTGGGCCATCTGTGTCACCACTTGGGTCATCTGAGCCAACAGCTCCCCCATTGGTGGTGGCGGAGGCGGGTTGTTCCTGGTTGGAGGCATCCTGAACAGAAATTCATTTTAGCACAACAACAGAAAAGGATAGACTTGGTAACCGAAAGATAGATTATTCCGACGCATGAATAGATAACCAACAGGTACATCATCACATGTTCAAATACATCAGAATATCCAACAGACCAATACATGGTTCGAAAACGAAAGGATAAACTAGACACAGCTAGTAATGGATACAACGGTACTCCCATGCTCATCACGCAGGACGGCGGTGAGTAGTACGACGAGAGATACGGTGAGGAGGAATCCCACGGAAGTAGGTATCACGACGATCCATGTAGATAGGAACTGCTCTGAGAGCAACTCTCGGTGTCGTGAAGTAGGAAGCGTCGTATCCCTGTGCTCCATAGCGGGGAATCCCTGTGTAACCAGCTCCGAGATCGAGAAGTGGACCTCTGATCGGCTCGTAACCTCCAGCATCTGGCAACGGAAGACCAGCTGGCTGAACGACACGTGCGAAGCGCTCGTCTCCAACAAAGTCTGTGGTGTACGTCGCCAGACGAGTGAGAGCAAGGTGGAGCTGCTCCCTGACTGAGGCTAACTCCTGAGAAAGTGCAGAAGCAACGGCATCACTGTGACTAGCGAACTGGGCAGTGACCTGAAGCCTGGAGCTATCAGTCTCGTAGGTATCCATGTCGCGGTGGATAGTGAAGTGAGCTCCTGCTGCCGTGATGTAACCACGGGGGATGTGACGAAAACTGGACTTATCAAACCCCCAGTAGTCAGCACGGAGAACGGTGACACTCACGTACGCTGCCTGCTGCACTGCCATATCCACTGTGGACCCTACTGCCTCGTACTGGTGTGCAATGCTCCTGCCATCATCCGACAGAATGTAGACGATAGCCCGGTAGCAAGTCTGGTCACACTCTCGCTGGTGCTCGTAGACCTGGTACTCTGGTGCCCAACGGAACCCCAGAAAGGTAACCATGTCTCTCAGCAACTCCGGAAAACCGGCGGTGCTCTCACAGCGAGTCATGCGAACCACCTGCGGATAGTAGTTGAGACCCATCTGCAGATTATTTGGAAGGTTTTGATTAGACTCCGGTAGATGAAAAAGGATGTGGAAAACAACAACAAGGTTCAACGGATGATAATGATGTTGAAAAGAACATGATATCGAAGCAACATCGGGAAAACGAGACCAAAAGTCCTGAGGTACTACAGAGAACCCAAAACACGTGAAATCCTAACTTGAAAGTTTAGGTGAGAACAGAAAACAACGTTTCACTTCCTTACCAGAAAAGGGTGGGTGGGTGGGGAAAGAAGAAAAATGGCAGAATTCCTACTCTCACGTTTCATTTTTCCTATATAGCTACAAAATAGTTTCTAGACTCAACTGCGACCAGTAAAAGGGATCCTACAGGCAGACAGGCTCTGATACCATTTGTCGCACCCTGGGTTTCTAGAGGATACTCTCCGCACGAACTGGAAATCAGGTGCTTGGATTATGGGGCATACATGCTCCCACGTCCCAGCTTCCTGGTAGGCCTGCGCTTATGCGCGACAACACAAGCCCTGCTTCCACCGTCGAAGTAAACTATCCGCTAGGAACCTAAAGGCACTACTGTCGACGTACTTCATAATCAAACACGCACGGTACGTCAACAGTTTGGTACGAATGATAACACAGAATGTCTCTAAGACACAAAAGAATGAAATAAGTGCAACTGGCCTTCACTAAGGCAGAAAATATCGAATACAGTCATCCAGAGGACACATGTCCCAACATATCATCCATTACAACAGCGGAAGCAATCAAAGGGGTCTGAGTACAGACAAATCCATGGCTTAAGAAGCCTGAGAACATAAAGGAAAGCGAAGCCCATCCACGTAGGTCTGGATCCTGCCCTGGTCCAGCTAACTACTCGTCTGCAGCGTCGTCGAACTCCACAAAGTAGCCATCCTGGGAAGCATCGTAGTCGTAGTCGTACTCTGCGTAAACCACAGCCCCAACGGGGTCAGTACATCCAAGTACTGGCAAGCAAGACTCACAGTTCATCAAGGAGTTACCCGTCAACACAAGCTTTGATGCTTGGGATCAACGGAAGAAAGGGGTGATATAAACGTTGCTGCTGGCTGCTCTAAACAACTACAGAATATAACTACAAATTCCGGCTAACAGAAAAGATAAGATCGAGGATTGTAACCAACTGAAAGATAACTTCAACCAAACCCATCCTGGATCTCGCCCCTTATCCGAAGAAGCAATCCGAGGATAACTCACACAGTTGTGATAAGGTGAATCAAGTTATTGTGTGAATAACCTATTACTAGTCAAGTTATTAATCATTGGGTGAAACATGATTGATCAATATGTTGAAGTTGTCCTGAGTACTTGTTAGCCAGTACTTTCACCAAGTAATCCATAACCGCGGAAAACACGGCTTCTCGAGAAGATTATCCCTGCAGGGTTGCACCAATTTGGCCGTACACTCAAGAATAACCCGCCAGATGGGAAGCTAACCCACCAAGCGGGGTACTCTACACAACCAACCATTCTCCGCATCAAGCCCAAAGCACCTTGGGCGCACGGCTAATCGAGCCCAGAAGAAAATGGACCCTCATAGCACTCTAAGAACGTGTCCCCCTATATGCCGACTACAAAAGTTCCACCCTGCGCTGGGCTCGCAAAAACATGCATGCGGCAAATGGAAAACACGAACTAAATGAGGCGATTTGGACGAGATGCGAATCAGGTCAAGTTGAGGGGGGCGCCCATACTCGCTTCCCAAATGCGGGTAGTGCGCTCATCATGGATCAGTAGACAAGACCCTTTTCCTATTAGGGTCGGCACTAGCAGGCTCCAAAACCACTCATGGGCCTCCTGCCGGTGCCTTATCATCAAGTTATTATTACCATTAGCAATTAACAGGATTGATTGATTAACATCGAGCCCCCGGTACAGATAATAAGATAGTAACAGTAGTAACCGACAACAGACTCGAGTAAAAGCAACCCTAAGCATGCTGGATAATAACAGGCTCAAGCAATGGCTGTAGGTATGGAGGTGGTGGCAATATCAGGGCTCAAGGTATCATGTGATGGGTTCGGAGAACAAGCAACGATACATAGGGCTAGCAATAGTAGACAAAAAGATAGTATCGACAACAAGTGTGGAAAGGAACTCAATGATTCATGTGAGTGATAACTTGCCTGGCAGCTCAGCCTCGTACTGGGCTAGGTCCTGAGTAGTGGTGTCGTAAGGCTCGTCGGTACCAACGTCGTCGTCTAATCGAGAAGAAGCAAAAACAACAACGAAGGAAGACGGGCAATCAATACATGGCATAAGTGCACAAACATTGGATGATGCATGTCATGTTTAATAGATGCATCGAAATAACTTGCTTGACATGAAACACAAGTTTAAATGGATTCCATATGCAAAAGGGTGCATATGGAAGCCCATGCTTGGAGTTGAATTAATTGTTCTATCACTAAGCATTAGGTGTGGTTGAATTAGTATGAGGCATGCATGATGAGGAACAATAAGATAACAACATTAGATGCAATTGGAATAATAGTTAACAATTTAGAAAGGCATTTATCAAATTTGGAATTTTGTTACTTAAACATGGCACACAAGTAGATGTTGTTATCATCAAGTTAAAGTGTGCAAAACAATTTACAAATTTTATATTTGAAAAGTTTATCAAATTTTAGTTGGATTACATGTTTCACAATTTGAAATTGGACTTTGGATTAATTAGTTATGAATTAAACAATATTAAACAATTTTTTTAGTTGAATTAAACAAGATTTAAATAGTTTAAGCAATTTAAATTGTTCAAACCAGAAAACAAAATTTATATTTGAATAGAGTATTCAAAAAGGTGTGAAAAACATATTTTATTTGAATTATTTGAAAACAGTATGAATTAGTTATGAATTATTTCAATTTGCATTTGAATTATTCAAATTTGAAATTTAAATGAATTTTGAATATTCAAAACAGAACACAAATTGCATATTTGGAAAGATTATGAAATTTGGATCAAGTTTCATATAAAGTTTGTATTTGTTGGGTTTATAAAACAAAAGATATTGCATTTTAAAGTTTATTCCTTAATCTGCTATTTTAAATAATTAGAAAACAAAAACAGAAATTGTTTTAATCTTTTTATACGCACAGAAACACACACCCAGCCACTGCCAGGGGGGCCCAAGTGTTGCTGTGCCTACGTGGCCACATGAGTGACTGACAGGGGGCCCTCCCTGTCAGCACTCGGGAGAAAAAAAGGTGGGATTTTGCGGGTGCTGGGGTTCGAACCCAGCACCTCTCCCTCGCGCGCGCTCGACTGAACCAACTGCGCTGTCGCGCTGCGTTTGTCAGATACAGACGCGCAAGGAGGATATGTTTCAGAAACACGTTACACTGACGAAACTGAAGAACGCGCGCGTGCTCGCCTGACAGAACTCAACGGCGGCGATCAACGTCGATGTGCTCGTGCTGCGGGGCTGCTGTGATGCTGGATGCGTTCGGAAACAACAGAGGGTGAGAGGGAAGGAGACGGTGGACGCTCACCGGGGTTGTAGAGAAGCAGAGAGGCGACGATGACGAGCTGATGACGCCGGGGTGACGACGGCGCGGCAGACGGCGGTGTCGAGGACGGCGTGGTCGATCTCGTGCTTCTCCGCGGGCGATCAGGGGTCCAACGTGAAGCAGGGATGGAGGCGGTGCGGTTCCAGCGCTCAAACGGCGTCGAGGGGACCTGCAACGGCGACGCGGTGGTCGGATTCAGAAAAACGAGGCACGGTGGCCGGAGAAGAGAAAACGGATCGCGTCCTCGATCTGTTGCTCACCGTGGAGCTTGCAGGTGTCCAAGGGGAAGATAGCGTGGAGGCGACTCGATTACAGGGCAGAGGTGGCTAGTTGGGAGCTGGACGCGGCGGCGCCATGAAGATCTTCAGAGGCTCGCCGGCGGGGTAGTTGCAGAGAGGGGGACAGCTCGAGGAGGAGGCGATTTGGCGGCGCTGCGAGGAACCCTAGAGCTTAGGGGGGTACAGGGGTGCCCTAGG
This sequence comes from Alopecurus myosuroides, assembly GCA_028641055.1. Classification (NCBI taxonomy): domain Eukaryota; kingdom Viridiplantae; phylum Streptophyta; class Magnoliopsida; order Poales; family Poaceae; genus Alopecurus; species Alopecurus myosuroides. The sequence continues at coordinate 429,905,922 of CM054059.1, forward strand.
CTCGCTTATATAGGGTGGAGGCGCTGCGGTGGCCGCCGTGGTCGCGCGCGGTCGCCGTGGAGGCCTCCGATGGGCGCCGTACGGGAAGAAGACGAAGGAGAGCGCGCGCACGAATCTCTGCGCAGCATCGAAACGGTAAGTGGGGTTGATGGGTTGGGTTGCTGCGCGCCGGGAAGAAAACGGGCTGGGCCTAGATAGGGTTAGTTAGGTGCCGCTCGCTGCTGATTTTTATTCTTTCTGTTATTTTTTTTTTTTTTGTACTTTTGCTTTTGGAAGAAAACTGTTAAGGTTTTATTTGAGAAAAATTATAGAAAAATTAAGTTAAGCTTCTTAGTTAATTAGAAACCATATTGTAAACTTGGATTTCAAAAATTGAAATTTGAAATTATAGTTTGTGTTTGAATCCAAAAGTGGGGAATTTTCATATTAAATTTCTTTATTGAAAACAAACATTTGAATTGGGTTATCCCTAGGTTAAAAATAAATGAGTTTAGGACCCCAAATTTGTGGTGAAATGTGATGGTTTAAAAATAGGTACTGATTTGAACTTGGTTTGGGAATTTAAAAGGTGATTTGAGAATTATTGGTTGGATTTAAAGCAACAACTTAACAAGTGAAAACAAGGAATAAAAGGGTTGTTTTTATTTGTTATTTTGGTTCCAAAAGTTGTAACAGAGCAAGTATGAAACCATGTTTGAAAAAGGGTTTGAATTTGAGTTGTGAAAACATGATAAAACAGAAGGGAAACAAATGCAAACAATAAGTAAACATGATGACATGATGCATTGCTTGAAATAAAACAAAGGACAAAGCATTCTAGGGGATTTTCATACTTGGGATGTTACATCCTGTTAGTCTCTGGACACCCTTTAGGCATGTTGGCTATTTGATGCCCAGGATGGCTTTTGTCTTTTCTTGGTTTAATTCAATGCCTCTGTGCGATACGATAAAACCCAGAAGCTGGCATGCGTGAATGCCGATCACGCACTTTAGCGGATTCAGCTTTATGTTGTACTTGCGCAAACTGTCGAAAGTTTCGCGTACATCATCAAGGAGCGTAGCCTTTTCCTTGGTTATTGCCGCAATGTCATCTACATATGCGTGGACATTTGATCCGATTTGTTTGTGCAAACACTTTTGCATGCAACGCTGGTATGTTGACCCAGCGTTCTTCAAGCCAAATGGCATGGTGATGTAACAGTAAGTACCGTACGGTGTTACGAAAGACATTTTGATTTGATCCTTCTCTTGCATTCGGATTTGGTGGTAATCAGAGTAAGTGTCCAAATAGCATAAGAGCTCGGATCCAGCTGTTGCATCTATTATTTGATCGATCGTTGACAAAGCAAAAGGATCTTTGGGACACAGTTTGTTTAACCCTGTATAATCTATACACATTCGTAATTCTACTGTGTTTTTCTTCGGGGCTAACACTGGGTTGGTGATGCACTTTGTTGGGAACCCCAGGAGGAGGGTATGATGAGCACAGCGGTAGGAGTTTTCCCCTTAGTTAGGAACCAGGGTTATCAATTCAGTAGGAGAAAGAGAATCTTCGGAAGGTTGATGCCATTGACGATGGTGCTGGCGCTTCACCGGTGTCAGCAACAACGTGGAACCTGCACACAACACAATCAAAATACTTTTACCCAACGATACAGTGAGGTTGTCAATCTCACCGGTCTTGCTGAAAACAAAGATTAGACGTATAGTGTGGAAAAACAGTGTATGCTTGCAGAAAGTATAGAGAGCAGGAAATTGTTGTGGGTTGTTTAACAGTGTGGAAGAATGGAACGGGGTTCGTAGTTTCACTAGTGGTGTCTCTCCATAAAAGATAGCATCCTGGATGAACAAATTACAGTTGGGCAATTAAAAAATAAAGGTTGCACCGTAGTGCACAATATGTCATGAAGATTACTATGTTATTTAGTGCGGGCATTACAACAAGATACATAGACCGACATCCATCTGCATCTATGACTAATAATCCACCCTCAGGTTATCATTCGAACCCCGTCAGGTATTAAGTTGCAAGCAACAAATAATTGCATTAAACAAAGTGTGTAATGTAAGCAATGATTATGCACGCGGGCACTCTCACCGCTGTTTTCTCCCTAATGGCAACAACACATCCTCCCCCTTCACGTTTATGTCACTCGAGCAAGGCAACAAGGAGGCATGAACCCACTATTTAGCATAAATACTCCCTCTTGGAGTCACTAACAATTACTTGGCCAGAATAACCACTAGCAGTGGAGAGCATGCAAGATCACAAATAACACATGCAAATAAAGACTATAATCGACTTGGCATAAGGTAAAAATTCATTGGATCCTAGCAAACACAGCATAGAGAATTACATAAGATCAATCTCGATCATGATAGACAGCTCACGAGATCTAAACATGGAGGCATAAGAGGAGAAGACAACCATCTAGCTACAACTACGAACCCATAGTCCAAGGATGAACTACTCACACATCACTCCGGAGGCAGGCATGGTGATGAAGAGGCCTCCGGTGATGATCTCCTTTCCGGCAGGGTGCCGGAAACAGCTTCAGAACCCCCCGATCTAGGGTTCACAGTGACGGTGGCTGCGAAACTTTTTCGGGGATTTTGATCAGGTGTTTAGGGTTTTCCATCCCGGGGGCTTAAATAGGCGAAAGGGTGAAGCCGGTGGCCCTCCAGGGGGCCCACAACCCTAGCTGGCGTGGCCAGGGGGCGCGCCACCCTATGGTGTGGCCCCCCTGCTGCCCCTCTTCGGTTCCTCTTCGGTCTTCTGGATGCTTCCGGGGAAAATAGGACTTCTGGGCTTCGAATTTTCCAATTCCGAGAATATTTACAGAACAACTTTTCTGAAACTAAAAGAAGCAGAAAACAGGGAACTGGCTCTGTGGCATCTTGTTAATAGGTTAGTCCAGAAAATGTATAAAATGCTATAAATAAGGTAGAAAACATGTAGCAATTGGCAAAATATGATCATGGAGCATCAGAAATTAGGGATACGTTTATGACGTATCAAGCATCCCCAAGCTTAGTTCGTACTCGTCCTTGAGTAGGTAAACGATAAAACAATAATTTCTGAGGTGACATGCTACTAACACAAACTTGATCAATATAATGTAAAAGCATATGCACGCTGAGATCATAAGACTTTAAACACATGCATGATAAATAAAACTTTAATAATAAAGCATAGCAATTACTTTGCATCACGAAAAGTAACTCAAATAAAGGATCTGAATGGAATATGCCCGAGAGGCAATAATAAAATGGTTAGTATCTTATTCCTTGTTTATGATGAATGTTTATTTATCATGCTAGAATTGTATTAACTGGAAACGTTGATACATGTGTGTTTAATAAACTAACAATGGTTCCTAGTAAAGCCTCTCTTTTAACTAGCTCGTTGATTCATAGATGATCAAGGTTTCGTGATCATAAACATTGGGATGTTGTTAATAACGGGGTTATGTCATTAGAAGAATGATATGATGAACATATACCCAAAGTGAATATAGCAATGCGATCAATTCATTAGGTTTACATTGTTATATCAAACATACGAAGTAACTTATTCCTTAGACCATGAGATCATGTCAATCACTGATACGGGAAGGGTGCTTTGATGTCATCAAACGTCACACCGTAACAGGGTGACTATAAAGGTGCCGTTAGGTATTCGGAAAGTATTAGTTGAGGATCATGGATCAAGAGTGGGATTTTTCCATCCAATATGATGGATAGATATACTCTGCGCCCTCTCGGTGATATCACATCGACACCGCTTGCAAGCACGTGATATGATCACAAGGATGTTATATCATGGGAACGAGAAAAGAGTACTTGTCGGTAACGAGATTAAACAAGGTATGGTTGATACCAATGATCGAATCTCGGACAAGTAAAATATCGCGAGACAAAGGGTAATATTCACGACGTTGATGGTTCACACGATCACGAGAGTCATCGTTGAATATATAGGAGTCATCACGGATCTCCAGGTCCCGCTGTTGATTATTGATCGGAGAGGAGTCTCGATCATGTCTATCTTATTCACGAACCGTAGGATGACACACTTAAGGTTCGATGACGTGTTTGAGAGGATATAGAATATCGAAGAATATTTTAAGCAGCACCGAAATTGTTTCAGGGAAAATTGAAATAGTTCAAGGGCTTTTTCGTCGAATGGTTGTTAATAGAATTAACAAATGATTCGAGGTGCTATATGCAGAAGTTTGTTAATAGAATTAACAAATGCTGAAATAAAGAAATAAAAATGTTTTTTTATTTATTAAAGAAAAACTCTTGGATTTTCTAAGTGGAGTTTTAAGGGAAAATGAGTGGGTGTGAGTGGAGTGTCCACTCACATGATGAAGGAAGAGGTGGGGGCACACCATGGGGCTGGCCGCACCCCCCTTGGGCTGCCTCCCCCCTCTCCAATAAATAGAGGGAATGAGCTCCCGCTCTCTCACACACTTGCCCACTTCCTTTTCCCTCCACCCGCTTCTCCATTCCATGGTCTCAGGCTTGGCGAAGCCCTGACCGTGGGATTCTTCACCACCACCACGCCGTCGTGCTGCTGGAGTTCCGAGGGATCCTCTACTTCCGCGCCCCGCTGGATCGAGGGAACGGAGGTCTTCATTAACCGTACGTGTGACCGATCACGGAGGCACCACCGGATTGCGGTGCACATCTTGTCGCTATTGGGATCGGTGTGAGTATGACTACGCCAACAACGAGATTTGATCTCGTAACACTTTGTGTCTTCAAGGGTATGTGTTCTCCTTAACCCTCTCTTTGCCCGTTACACTTCGTCTCCTAGATTAGATCTTGGCCTTTCGGGTGTCTCTCGCGTAGGATTTTTTTTGTTTTCTATGCAACGACCCCTTCAGTGGTATCAGAGCCGGATCTATGCGTAGATGTTTTGTACGGGTAGAACACATAGGTGTATGTGGGCGTTCATGATCATGTTATTACCTCCTTGATTATTTTATGATCTTAGTGTCATAGTGGAATAAAGCGGCCCAGACTAACCTTACATGTCCACGTACATGAGACTTGTTCCACAACTGACATGCAACTTGTATTGCATAAGTGGCTTGCGGGTGTCTGTTTCTCCTACTATAGTTAAGATCTAATCTACGAAGGGTTGTTAAAAATGTGTTTATTAACGTTTTGGTTGATGTTCATAGGTATGAACGGTTCTATCCTCAAAATCCCTAAGCCACGTAAAATATGCAAACATAATTTAGAAGCGTCTAACTAGTTTTTGCTGGGCATGTGAATTAATATGGTCAATGTTACAAATTTGATTATAAGATGATCTCTTTTGTAAATTTTTGATATACCGGAAGGTATCCATATGATTGTATTATTATTGATGGACAATCAAGATTGGGGTGCCAAGGTACTTGGTACCACGCCGATGGAATGATGGAGATCATACCATAATGCACATGATGAAGATCAAGTGCAAGAAGGACCATATCATATCACGTTATCCTTACATGTGATGTCTGTGATGTTAATCCTTTTATGCATCTTGTTTTGCTTCGATAGCGACGGTAGGATTATAAGATGATCCCTCTCACTTAATATCAAGATAATAATGTGTTCTTCCTGAAGTATGCACCGTTAAGAGAGTTCGTCGTTTCGAGACACCACGTGATGATCGGGTGTGACAGACTCAACGTTCGCATACAACGGGTGTTTTTCAAGCCTAGCATGTACATACATGGCCTTGAAACACACGCAATACTACGGTTCTACTTGGCGAGCCTAGCATGTACAGACATGGCCTTGGAACACGTAACCGAAAGGTAAAGCATGAGTCATATGGAAGATATGATGAACATGTCGATGTTTGCCTTTGAAGCTACATCATCTCACGTGATGATCGGTTTTGGTGTAGTGAATTTGGTTCGTGTAATCACTAAAGACGACTAAGAGGGATGTTGTTTTTGAGTGGGAGTTCATGGCATAATTTTGAATTAACTTGAACTTATTTATCATAAACAACCAATGAAAGTGAATTTGCACAAATTGTAGTATTCATTGGCATCCACATAACTACCTTACACTTAGATTGTTGATTGAGATATAACTGTTATGATATGGTAAAGATCATTTAAGATTGGTACCGTATTAGTGAAATTTAAAATTGAGTCCTATTGTAGATTTTTGGTATTTCCTACCTAGCTCCATATGGTTAATGATTGATTGATCTAAAGAGCAACCAATTCCTACTTAGAATCTAGAGTCATGGTTGCTTCCATATTACTTTATCTTCAAAAGAATGTTTTGTTGATCAAGGTGATTTAGGAACTGAAAAGAGTTGTTTTCAGAAACAATCAAGTGAAAGATATATTGATATCTAGAAACTTATTTGTGGCAACATGACTGAGTATAATTTAGTGTGACAATGTTTGCTTATATTATCTGAATATATGCAATGATTGAAGACGCTAGGCGTTTGAATATTCCAAGAAGTTGGGCGCTAAAAATTATCCTCTAAATTCCTTCCTTCGAGCTACAGTAGCTTAATCATAAAATTGTTATGATGGGATGGATTAAAAGTATGGGTAAAGTCGTTTACCTTACTTGGAGATTTTTAAGAGTGGAATCTAGAAGAATACTATTAATATGATGATATTAGTAGAACAATCAAACTCAAAGTATGACTCAATGGGTGATAGTACATGACTAACACGCCAAAGAAACTGAGCTAGTACGACTAGCATTGTTTGATGTTGAATGATTCTTCCGTAAAGGAAATGGAGTATTAAAAATAGAATTACAAAAAGTTATATGGCAGAAAAAGAAGATAACTGGAAAAGTCCAACTCAGGAGTATATGCTTGATATACAAGTTATAGATGTATTACTAGTTAACAAAGTATTTTTTTGGTATTTTGATACCACATTAGTTAGTATGAGTTTTCATACAAAGCAACACAATGCAAGAAATACAAGGGCCTAAAAGGAACTAGTAATAGATGTTAAATCGATTATGACAAGAACAGAAATAAAGTGTTATTGTGTTCATTGTCGTATCGAACCAAACATTCAAGATTTATTTTCAGAACTTAATAAGTTGTTATTTTGTTCTGGTCTTTTGTGAGAACAAATGATATTGTTCAAACTATGACCATATTCCATAATTGATGGATATGTTAATATAAATCATGTTGGTAAAGTAAACATCTATAAGACTAAATGCTAAACGTTGCAAGACATAAAAGAGTTTCACTTAAATTGTGACACCACCATTTTTAGTTCATATCGGAAAGGAAAACATGAAGGAACTCCATATTGATGGACTTCCGGAGTCATTTTGTTTTGAATAAATTGACGCTTGCGAGACCTCTTCCAAAAGATGAATAGAATTCCGTTCTTAAGCCAAAGTAGAATGGACGACTAATTTAGTGGATATTATACGTATTGATGTATGTAGTCCATTATGTGTAGTCATGTATGTAGGATTAATTTTTCCTTCATAAAATTCTGTCGATGATTTGAGTAGATATGTGAGTATATCTATTTAAAGAGAATGGAGTTTGACATTTTGAATTGGTTCAAATGGTTGTTAATATGAAGTAAAAATCATTGTAACAAGACAATCAAGTATTGATGATTGCATCATAAAGGATAAAGTTTGAGTTACAAGTTTAGCAAAACATCTGAGAAGTTGCAGAATTGTTCTACAACTTATATTACTCGAATTACCCCACATTAGTTTAGAGTCCTCGAGAGACAAAATCAAACCTTGTTTGACATGGTAAGATAAATAAAAATGCCATTATAATTTTGTAGTTCATACATTAAGGACAACCGCTTTTACACTGAAAAGAGCACCATCATGATCCGTTGAAATTGACAACATATAAGATATGGTTTGGGTAATGACCCAAATTTTCATTTTCTTAAGTTTTGGTGTGCATATCATGTGTAAAATGTTTACAACCAAAATAGGATAAATATATGTTTATAAGGTTATCCCAAATAAAACATTGGGTATTTCTCCTATCACCAAACCAAAAGACAAATGTTGTTTGTCAGAAAGGGTTGATTTCTCGAGAAAGTAGTTCTTGCAAAACAAGTGAGTTGGAGCACAGTACAAACTCAAGTGAGATTAGAGAATCTTCGTTATCATGTCAAGAGTAGCGCAACACTGGAAGTTGTTCCGGGGTTTGCTATTTTGACAAAGTAGATGAAACTACATGTGTTGTAGATACTTCAGATGAGTTTGCGTATTGAACCACAAAAGTCCTAAAACTTTGTACTTAGACCAACTTGTGGTTTAAGTGTAAAGTGTTGTTTTGACAAGAAAAGAACCCGGACCTTATAAAGGAAGCAAATGATGGGCCCTGACTTCGTAAAATTGACTATGAGTCATTATATCCGCCATAGTATCCTTGTATGAATATCAAGTATGTGACTTGGTAGTCCTTTCGATAGGCTTGATGCCTAACGATAGCAAAAGGGTCACATGGATTTTAACATCCTTTGAAAGTTGTACTTAGTGAAAAGTTGTTTTTGACGAAGTTCAACGAGTTGACTACTACAAGATTTTGATCTTCCGTAGTGATGTTTTTAGTCTTTGCAGATAGTTCTAGCAAAAGTTACATATTATGATATGGCAGTTGAATAACAAAACCAACTCTCCTCTCGAGGAAGTTTGATCAAAGATCTGTACTTGACACAGTCTGAAAGTTTTGTAAAAATTCAAAAGGTTGCTAGAAAGGTATGCACACTTCAATAGTTGAAGTGATCATACCGAAGTTGAAATCTTTACCTTAATGAAGTTATAAAAAGAGTTTGATTCCATCATGAACGATAAAGATGCTTGTAGAGTTACAAGAAATTAAGTGGGAGCGCTATGACATATTTCCAATACTTTATGTAGATGACATATGGTTGATTGGAAATTGTGTATTTTAAATTAACACGGTTAAGATTTTCTTATTGATGAAAGTCTTAGAAGATATTGGGCATCGATATCTATAATAGATGGATTGAAGCGTCTGGTATGATTGAAGCCAAATTACATAGATAACATATTGAAGTAAGTCAATATCGAAATGACAAGAAGGAGTTCTTGTCACATGGAAAATAATTGAGCAAGATTCAAGTGTTTTGAAACATGATGAGCATCATTGAAATTGAGATTTATAAGTCATGTATCCATGCTATGTACACAACCAGATGAGTCCTATGCTATAAAAATGTTATAGCAGGATAATTCATATGATTATTAGACAACAGTGGGAGAGATCCTTGTGTCATTTTAGAAATGATAAGGATATGTTTTCCTATGTAGTAATGACAAAATCTTAGTTGTAATATGTTACACTAATAATCTTGTCATATATTCAAATAAATTTATCTCAATTAAAATACGTGATGAATGGTAGCACAATAGGCTGGAAGAAAGTTCCATGCCGGATTTGAAAGAGTTTCAAAATTAAAATATTGTGACAGATACTACAACAAAGGCTAAAGTATATCGTTGTGTTGACAACTCATAGTAAGTGTATTTTGTGTCAAGGAGTTCTTTATTGAACTTGGTGAATTTCCAAGAATGCTAACACTATGAAGCTACATTTTCACAATGTTAGTGACATCGGTTTAAGCTGAGGAATTAAGGTTTCACCGATTGACCATATATATACAAAGCCAACTCATTAGAGAATGAGTGATGCGTGTAGACGCAAAGAACATGCAAATACAATAGGAACTGAATAGTTCAGATCTTTTTTATGATGGTTACCACATGCGGAGCATGGTAATAACACTGGAACGCCATATGTGTTAAGTGCTTATAGACTAGATTATTGACTCTAGTGCAAGTGGGAGACTGAAGGGAATATGCCCAAGAGGAAATAATAAAATGGTTATTATCTTATTCCTTGTTTATGATGAATGTTTATTTCTCATGCTAGAATTGTATTAACCGGAAACATTGATACATGTGTGTTTAATAAACAAACAATGGTTCCTAGTAAAGCCTCTCTTTTAACTAGCTCGTTGATTAATAGATGATCAAGGTTTCCTGATCATAAACATTGGATGTTGTTAATAACGGGGTCATGTCATTAGAAGAATGATGTGATGAACATATGCCCAAAGTGAATATAGCAATGCGATCAAGTCATTAGGTTTACAATGTTATATCAAACATATGAAGTAACTTATTCCTTAGACCATGAGATCATGTCAATCACTGATACCGGAAGGGTGCTTTGATGTCATCAAACATCACACCGTAACCGGGTGACTATAAAGGTGTCGTTAGGTATACGGAAAGTATTAGTTGAGGATCATGGATCAAGAGTGGGATTTGTCCATCCAATATGATGGAGAGATATACTCTGCGCCCTCTCGGTGATATCACATCGACACCGCTTGCAAGCACGTGATATGATCACAAGGATGTTATATCATGGGAACAAGAAAAGAGTACTTGTTGGTAACGATATTAAACAAGGTAGGGTTGATACCAATAATCGAATCTCGGACAAGTAAAATATCGCGAGACAAAAGGAAATAGTCACGACGTTGATGGTTCACACGATCACGAGAGTCATCGTTAAATATATAGGAGTCATCACGGATCTCCAGATCCCGCTGTTGATTATTGATCAGAGAGGAGTCTCGATCATGTCTATCTTATTCACGCACCGTAGGGTGACACACTTAAGGTTCGATGACGCGTTTGAGAGGATACAGAATATCGAAGAATATTTTGAGCAGCACCGAAATTGTTTCGGGGAAAATTGCAATAATTCAAGGGGTTTTTCATCGAATGGTTGTTAATAGAATTAACAAATGATTCGAGATTCTATATGCAAAAGTTTGTTAATAGAATTAACAAATGCTGAAATAAAGAAATAAAAATGTTTTATTTATTTATTATAGAAAAACTCTTGGATTTTCTAAGCGGAGTTTTAATGGAAAATGAGTGGGTGTGAGTGGAGTGTCCACTCACATGATGAAGGAAGAGGTGGGGGCACACCATGGGTCTGGCCGCACCCCCTTGGGCTGCCTCCCCCCTCTCATATAAATAGAGGGCATGAGCTCCCTCTCTCTCACACACTTTCCCACTCCCTTTTCCCTCCACCCGCTGCTCCATTCCATGGTCTCCGGCTTGGTGAAGCCCTGACCGTGGGATTCTTCACCACCACCACACCGTCGTGCTGCTGGAGTTCCGAGGAATCCTCTACTTCCGCGCCCCGCTGGATCGAGGGAACGAAGGTCGTCATCAACCGTATGCGTGACCGATCACGGAGGCACCGCCGGATTGCGGTGCACATCTTCTCGCTATCGGGATCGCTGTGAGTACGGCTACGCCAACAACGAGATTTGATCTCGTAACGTTTTGTGTCTTCGAGGGTATGTATTCTCCTTAACCCTCTCTTTGCCCATTGCACTTCGTCTCCTAGATTAGATCTTGGCATTTCAGGTGTCTCTCGCGTAGGAAATTTTTTGTTTTCTATGCAACGACCCCTTCAGGATCATGAATATTAATACAAAGAAAGGTAAATGTTTATTTCAGGTATAGAGAAAGCATGGCAAAGTGATATTTCGATAGTCCTTAAGACTGGGGCAAAACATAAATGCCAAGACACCTTCAAAGTTCAAGAGGAAGACTAGAACAAATAATAACACATCATGAAGTAATTATTGATGCTTATGGGACAAATGCACATAGAACTCAAAATGGCAAAAATGCTCTCTCAACTGTGCATAAAGTTAGAAGATGGAGACTCAACATAAAAGTAAAAGAAAGGCCCTTCGCAGAGGGAAGAAGGGATCACTCATGTGCTAGAGCTTTTATTTTATTAAACAGAGGTATTAAAAGTTTGACACTTGTAGCGCCCTCACATTTAATAATGTAAGAACTACTGTGTTAAGTGCTAGTCCCTGGATCAATGCTAGCACCACAGAACAAAATGTAATGTATCACTGCAGAAGTATCAAAACTTATTACAAAGGATCCAGAATAGCCAAGTATAGCTTTATTACAAACTGCATAGTCTTGAAAGACTAGCAAAACTCAGAGTTCTAAACAGCAGAAATAAAGGTAGCAATGAGCCTCCATCTTCAGTCATGCGCCACAGGCATTACATGTTGGGTGTAGACTCGAGTCCAAGCACTTAATCAAACTTCATCCTCAGAATTTCCTGCACGTTGGAATATGCAGCCCCCGAAGGAGATTCAGTACAAACAATGTACTGGCAACTGACACTATGGTGGATATAAAATGGCAAGTCTAAACTACATGCATATCTGACTTGGTGAAGTTTAGGCTATTTTGCAGAAAGCAAGTTTTTCCCTAACACTTTTGAAAAAGAGTTTTCTTTCAAAGATTGGCACCATGGGACACACCCATGAGCACCACAACTAATATTTCCTTAGCCAAATTTTACTTCTTCAAAACGGTGTTGAGATTCTTCTGTCCATCCTTGTCCAGCTGCTCGAAGTTGTCCTTTCCGGGAACACGGCTATGATCATAGTTTCTAACTCTGCAGAGGTTGTGCACTTTCACCCTTTGTCTTCAATTAGCCCAAACATCCTATACACCCGGAGTGCATCAAGGAAAGGAGAGAATTGAGACGAGATCTTTCAGAAGCAAGAATTCAACCCAACCAGCAAGACCCGTTCCACCTATAATTCTGCTACATCTTCATGTCAAGCATGGGTTGAACTCTCACAACTTAGTTGATCAAGACAGAGCCCATATGTCAAAGGGCTGAACGGAAAGCTACTAAACTTAGAGGGACTTAGGAATCTCTTTGTTCCTGGGTGGCCATCCACAAGTGTACTCCTTCGGTGATAAACACCATTGATATGGCCCTAGGGAGCCACTCAACATAATCCAATCACATCCAAAATCCACCCAGGTGTTTCATTGGGAGTTTATACTTAGAATTTTTCCACAACATTGAGTAAAACAAATTTGTAGCAAGGCTAAGCATCAACTAATTACTAAGTCTCCAAAATATCAAGTCTAAAGGATGGCTACACACTACTTGGGATTTTGCATAGCATATAATAACTTAGTAAAATTTCCTATCATGCATGCTACTCAAAAACACTAATAATGCATAGTAAAATATGGGAGATTTGATGGTGTGTCACTTGCCTTGGCAATAGGATGAACAATCACAACAAGAATAACAGCAACAAGAGTAGACTTGCTCCTCTTCACAATCTAAACAAGCAAAACAAGCCACACATAAACATACAACACAATCATAACATAGAAAACAATACAAAAACATGTATGCATGTTATGCAATGATCAAATTAATGCACCAAATTCACAACTAGCAAGAACTACTAACAATGATGTTCTCTGATGTTAATAACATGATTATGATGCATGCAAAACAAATTAATTATCAAATTATAATTATAAGCATTATTAGGGTTTTAATATAGGCTAATATGAAGATTAATAGGGTTTCTGTTACAAAGTTGCACAATTAATTTTTCCAACGCATCTACTGGATAGAGGACATCAAAACAAAACCATAGAAATTTATTTCACCTAAAAAGGATTAATAGATTAAAAGTTATGCCCAAATTAGTGATTTATAGAGATCTACTAATAACTTTTGATTGCACGGTTCAAAATTGAAAATTGAATAGCCTAGATTAATCTACACAATGTGCTGATTCCAAAAAGACAAAAATCACCTAAATCGGAGTTACAGAACAAAAGTTATTGATTTTACAAGTTTTAGATATTTTCTGGAATTTTAATTCAATTTAAATCGCGCTGACTCGCTCTGCTGACTGGGATGCCCACGTGGCGCGCAGCGATTGGTGCGGAGTGGCGTGGCGGCTGACGAGGCGTGTGACGAGGCAGGCGACAGGTGGCGAGCTCTTATTCGCCGAAACCGATTCGCGATGGGATCTAATCTGGGGCGCTCGATCGGGATCCTACGGTCGCGGATGAAGGGGAGGGGGTTTGACTTACCCGCTGTGTTCCTCGCCGGAGATGAAAACGACGGCGACAGCGGCGTACGGGCGTGGATGGCGGCGACGCTCCGGTGCTTCTCCGGCCTTGGAGATTATGGCGTTGGGTGCGGCTCCTCTCGGCGATCCCCCTCGTGCTCTTTATTCCGCTCCTCGGGCCTCCAATCGACGACGGCGAGTAATCCCCGAGCTCGGGATCCCAATGGAGGCGGCGGTGTTTTCCGGCGAGATTGAACGAGGAAGCGGCGGGTGCGGATTCTAGGGTTTTCGCGACGCACGGACGTCAAGGTGTTCCCCCTTTTAAGGGGCAGAGACGTGGAGGAGGGGGCAAACCGAGGCGGCGCGGCGTCGGAGTTCTTGTCGAGCACGGACGTCGATGAGTGGACATCACGCGTGCGTCATGCTGACGTCGGATGTGGGGCCACGGTGTCAGCGAGAGAAGGGAGAGAAGGGCGGCCTGTCGCATTGCTGGGCCAGGTTCGCGGGCCAGTTAGTTGGTTGTGCGTCGCGCGCGCGAGAAATAGCAGAGAGGGGCGAGGGAAGATGGGCTGGGCCCGAGGGGAGAGGAGAGAGGGATGGGCTGCGCTGCGTTTTTTTTTTTGTTTTCTTCTTTTCTGTTCTTTTTTTTTTACAAATGATTCAATTATAATTCAAAACTGTACCAAAATCAAATCAGAAAAATACAACAAAATATGTTTTGGAAAGCTTCTGAAAAATAGAAAATTTTGGTACTATTATTTCCCAAAAATTAAATACTTACTTTAGGAAATTGGTTTGAATACAAAATATGGTTTAATAGCTAATAACACCTAAATTTTTGTGTTTAGCAAAATAAAAGCCAAATTATATGCAATAAAAATGCAGGGATGCTATGATGATCATGAATGCATGATGGTTTTGAATTTTTCAAAATTTTCAAAATCCTGGGATGTTACAGACTACCCCCCTTAAAAGGAATCTCGTCCCGAGATTCGAGAATTCTAGCAATTAGGTTGGAAGAGTTTATGGGGTGGGCTATCCCCCTTAAAAGGATATACTGAGATTGAACTTCCACCATGCAATTGGGGTAATGGAATATGTGATGGAATAAAATGAGTTAGGGGTTACCATTCACCAAATCCATGTTGATATGATTCACATGCCCCTTCTTAAATGGGTTGGGCTTGGCAGCTTCTGCAGTCTTCTCCTCTGGGCAATCAGTTGCATAATGTCCCTTGTTTCTGCACTTGAAACACATCACTTGACTAAGATCCTTCTTCTTCTCATGATTGTGGTTGTGGTGTCCATTGCCATTTGAGTGACCATTGTTGTTACCATTGGTTTCCTTGAGTCCTTCAACATGATCATGACCATTCTGAGTGTGTCCATTCCCACCATTGTGATGGTTCTCATGTTTATGGAAATTGTGTCCTCCATTGGATGTGTGCCTCTTATATGAGGGTCCAGATTGGTATTTTCCACCATTACTGTACTTCCTCTTCCTGTTTTCCTCCTTTGTCATGTTGTTATCCAAGGTAGTGGCTTGATCCAACAGAGTTTGATAATTTGGGGCATATGCTACAGACAAAGGTATCTTCAGTTCTCCTTTAAGTCCATTGAGAAATTTCTCCTTCCTCTTGGCATCAGTGTCAATGTCCTCTGGTGCATACCTTGATAAAGAATGGAAATCATCCATATACTCCTTTAGGGTTCTACCTCCCTGCTTCAGACTACGAAACTCCTCCTTCTTGAGGTTCATTATCCCAGATGAGATATGTGCATTGCGGAATCCCTCCTTGAAATCATCCCAAGTCATGCCTTCCAGTGGATGAGTCACTTGGTAAGTTTCCCACCACATTGCAGCAGTTCCTTCTAACAGATGTGCGGTGAATCTCACCTTCTCCGCATCAGTGCACTCACAAGTTACTAAGTCCTTGTTGATTGAACGAAGCCAGTCGTCTGCCTTAATAGGATCAGTAGCATATGAGAACTTGTTAGGCCTAAGTCTCAGAAATCTGGTAAGTCTATCCATTGGGGGTGGTGGTGGAGGATTGTTGTTGTTGTTGTTGTTGTTGTTGTTGTTGTTGTTGTTGTTGTTCATTGCTGCTACAAACTGAGTCATCATCTGCAGAAGTTGGGCTTGGGAAGTGAGCATCTGCTGTAGGGCATCATTGTTGTTGTTGTCCTCATTGTTGTTGTTGTTGTTGGGGTCGCGACGAGGAGGCATCTGTGGGTTTTCAGCATAGATGAGGAAAAGATAGATAGAGCTATGAGGAGAAAATTTTCCTACCCATGCACAATACAACAAGACAAACAATCAATGGAAAAATAACAACTTAAAATATTTTAGCTCTTAACCAAATTTCGAAATTTGGACTTAATTTTTGAAAAACTTAAGAAAAACCACTTAGTTCAAACCAAAACACTCTATTATTGCCATATCACAAGTTGATAGGTCAATACTCAAACAATACTCTAGCTAACGCATTCTGCCATGGTGGTCAACTACTGGGATGGATCATAACTCTTCACAATGATCTCTATGTTCTTGTACATCTTCAACTCCTTTTCAATGGCGTTGATCTCTTCTTCAGCTTCCTGGAGATCCTTCTGAGTGTGATAAAATCTCCACGTAAGTCTTTCTCCAAGTTCTATGATAGCCTCCCATGCAGCGCATCTAGCTGACTCAAAGAATGATGTGTATTGTTGTGGGTTGGTGAAGATGTAGTCCCCTTGTGTCTTGTGATCATACTCCTTGCTTCTGTATAGGTGAAGTTGAACCCACCAATACTCTTGGCCATCTTCAATGAAGGGAAAACCTTTGTAGAGTGGTGCTCCTCCAAATCCTAATTTTGTCATTAGGTTCTTCAATGCCTTTGGGAATTCAGTCTCACAATCTAGAGTCATGGTCATCAATGGGCCCTTCTTGAGTGATTCAAGGAGGTTGGTCATCTATCAAGGAGATAAGATATTAGAATATTGAACAAAGGTAGAAGTACTAGAAGAAGAGTTGTTCTAGCTATGTTAGAGTAGAATAAATGGTCAATCCTAGGGTCCTTGAAGTCCTCGGTGGTGGTGAAGTTGCAGCTTTTCATCTTTGAGTTGGTAGTCCTTGGTGATTGCGAAGTTGAAGTTCCCTCATCTTTGAGTTTTGAAGTGTAGGAGAAAACATAGGTCATAGAAGCATAAGGTAAGGAGGTACTAGATACGAGATGAGTAAGAGTACTTTGAAAATATTAAGTCTTCTCCCATGATGATCATCTCATTAACAACTTATTGAATTTTGGATATTCACTATAGTGAGAGAGACTGGCACCCGCAAAGCCAATCAGGGAACCGGTCTCATGTACGTGGACATGTAATGTTGGTCCGGGCCGCTTCATCTAACTATGCCGCTAGGATCCAAAAATACTCAAAGGAGTTAATAAATTTTGATCAAAAGGGTTTTCCAGACCTAAGGGCTCGATTCTACAGGCAACACTTAGCTCTGATACCATTTTGTAGCGCCCTCACATTTAATAATGTAAGAACTACTGTGTTAAGTGCTAGTCCCTGGATCAATGCTAGCACCACAGAACAAAATGTAATGTATCACTGCAGAAGTATCAAAACTTATTACGAAGGATCCAGAATAGCCAAGTATAGCTTTATTACAAACTGCATAGTCTTGAAAGACTAGCAAAACTCAGAGTTCTAAACAGCAGAAATAAAGGTAGCAATGAGCCTCCATCTTCAGTCATGCGCCACAGGCATTACATGTTGGGTGTAGACTCGAGTCCAAGCACTTAATCAAACTTCATCCTCAGAATTTCCTGCACGTTGGAATATGCAGCCCCCGAAGGAGATTCAGTACAAACAATGTACTGGCAACTGACACTATGGTGGATATAAAATGGCAAGTCTAAACTACATGCATATCTGACTTGGTGGAGTTTAGGCTATTTTGCAGAAAGCAAGTTTTTCCCTAACACTTTTGAAAAAGAGTTTTCTTTCAAAGATTGGCACCATGGGACACACCCATGAGCACCACAACTAATATTTCCTTAGCCAAATTTTACTTCTTCAAAACGGTGTTGAGATTCTTCTGTCCATCCTTGTCCAGCTGCTCGAAGTTGTCCTTTCCGGGAACACGGCTATGATCATAGTTTCTAACTCTGCAGAGGTTGTGCACTTTCACCCTTTGTCTTCAATTAGCCTAAACATCCTATACACCCGGAGTGCATCAAGGAAAGGAGAGAATTGAGATGAGATCTTTCAGAAGCAAGAATTCAACCCAACCAGCAAGACCCGTTCCACCTATAATTCTGCTACATCTTCATGTCAAGCATGGGTTGAACTCTCACAACTTAGTTGATCAAGACAGAGCCCATATGTCAAAGGGCTGCACGGAAAGCTACTAAACTTAGAGGGACTTAGGAATCTCTTTGTTCCTGGGTGGCCATCCACAAGTGTACTCCTTCGGTGATAAACACCATTGATATGGCCCTAGGGAGCCACTCAACATAATCCAATCACATCCAAAATCCACCCAGGTGTTTCATTGGGAGTTTATACTTAGAATTTTTCCACAACATTGAGTAAAACAAATTTGTAGCAAGGCTAAGCATCAACTAATTACTAAGTCTCCAAAATATCAAGTCTAAAGGATGGCTACACACTACTTGGGATTTTGCATAGCATATAATAACTTAGTAAAATTTCCTATCATGCATGCTACTCAAAAACACTAATAATGCATAGTAAAATATGGGAGATTTGATGGTGTGTCACTTGCCTTGGCAATAGGATGAACAATCACAACAAGAATAACAGCAACAAGAGTAGACTTGCTCCTCTTCACAATCTAAACAAGCAAAACAAGCCACACATAAACATACAACACAATCATAACATAGAAAACAATACAAAAACATGTATGCATGTTATGCAATGATCAAATTAATGCACCAAATTCACAACTAGCAAGAACTACTAACAATTATGTTCTCTGATGTTAATAACATGATTATGATGCATGCAAAACAAATTAATTATCAAATTATAATTATAAGCATTATTAGGGTTTTAATATAGGCTAATATGAAGATTAATAGGGTTTCTGTTACAAAGTTGCACAATTAATTTTTCCAACGCATCTACTGGATAGAGGACATCAAAACAAAACCATAGAAATTTATTTCACCTAAAAAGGATTAATAGATTAAAAGTTATGCCCAAATTAGTGATTTATAGAGATCTACTAATAACTTTTGATTGCACGGTTCAAAATTGAAAATTGAATAGCCTAGATTAATCTACACAATGTGCTGATTCCAAAAAGACAAAAATCACCTAAATCGGAGTTACAGAACAAAAGTTATTGATTTTACAAGTTTTAGATATTTTCTGGAATTTTAATTCAATTTAAATCGCGCTGACTCGCTCTGCTGACTGGGATGCCCACGTGGCGCGCAGCGATTGGTGCGGAGCGGCGTGGCGGCTGACGAGGCGTGTGACGAGGCAGGCGACAGGTGGCGAGCTCTTATTCGCCGAAACCGATTCGCGATGGGATCTAATCTGGGGCGCTCGATCGGGATCCTACGGTCGCGGATGAAGGGGAGGGGGTTTGACTTACCCGCTGTGTTCCTCGCCGGAGATGAAAACGACGGCGA
The DNA here is from genome assembly GCA_028641055.1 of Alopecurus myosuroides. Taxonomy (NCBI): domain Eukaryota; kingdom Viridiplantae; phylum Streptophyta; class Magnoliopsida; order Poales; family Poaceae; genus Alopecurus; species Alopecurus myosuroides. The sequence goes on from CM054059.1 coordinate 429,925,534, forward strand.
CAGCGGCGTACGGGCGTGGATGGCGGCGACGCTCCGGTGCTTCTCCGGCCTTGGAGATTATGGCGTTGGGTGCGGCTCCTCTCGGCGATCCCCCTCGTGCTCTTTATTCCGCTCCTCGGGCCTCCAATCGACGACGGCGAGTAATCCCCGAGCTCGGGATCCCAATGGAGGCGGCGGTGTTTTCCGGCGAGATTGAACGGGGAAGCGGCGGGTGCGGGTTCTAGGGTTTTCGCGGCGCACGGACGTCAAGGTGTTCCCCCTTTTAAGGGGCAGAGACGTGGAGGAGGGGGCAAACCGAGGCGGCGCGGCGTCGGAGTTCTTGTCGAGCACGGACGTCGATGAGTGGACATCACGCGTGCGTCATGCTGACGTCGGATGTGGGGCCGCGGTGTCAGCGAGAGAAGGGAGAGAAGGGCGGCCTGTCGCATTGCTGGGCCAGGTTCGCGGGCCAGTTAGTTGGTTGTGCGTCGCGCGCGCGAGAAATAGCAGAGAGGGGCGAGGGAAGATGGGCTGGGCCCGAGGGGAGAGGAGAGAGGGATGGGCTGCGCTGCGTTTTTTTTTGTTTTCTTCTTTTCTGTTCTTTTTTTTTTTTACAAATGATTCAATTATAATTCAAAACTGTACCCAAATCAAATCAGAAAAATACAACAAAATATGTTTTGGAAAGCTTATGAAAAATAGAAAATTTTGGTACTATTATTTCCCAAAAATTAAATACTTACTTTAGGAAATTGGTTTGAATACAAAATATGGTTTAATAGCTAATAACACCTAAATTTTTGTGTTTAGCAAAATAAAAGCCAAATTATATGCAATAAAAATGCAGGGATGCTATGATGATCATGAATGCATGATGGTTTTGAATTTTTCAAAATTTTCAAAATCCTGGGATGTTACAACACTCATCTCATCCATCTTTCACAAACCATGGCTAGCCGAATCCTCGGGTGCCTGCCAACAATCACATACCGTGGAGGAGTGTCTATATTTTGGGAGATGTATGCTAATGTCAATGAATGGTAAACAGAAAATAGAGTACGTCACAAGTACCCTGGATTCACAAGAGTGGCTCCCATGGTGAAGGACGCAACTGGTGTAGAAGGTCATCCCTGTTTCTCTTTTGTTTACATAATTATGCTTTGACTGATAAATCAGGGGCAAAACTAGTGAAGAGAATTTGTATGCATTAATTTGGGGCTGGGCACCCTGATGCCAGCTCTTCTATCATTTGGATAAGCGGATGAAGCCACTAGTCCAGGGTGTGAAATCCAATCAACAAGTGAGATAAAGACTCTCTATTTACGTTCTCATGAGCAAAAACAGGAACATAAAGCATGAGTAATTTTGAAATTTTAAAGGTTACACATGAGAAATTTATTTTGGAATGGCAGTTAAATACCACATGTAGGTAGGTATGGTGGACACAATGGGAAAACTTTGGTTTAAGAGAGTTTGGATGCACGAGTAGATCTCATACTCAGTACAGGTGGAGGCTAGCTAAAGACTGGGAGCGACAAATCAAGAGAGCATAAGAGCCATAATCATGCATAGCGACATAAACATCATTAATTAAAACATAAGTAGTATCACAAGTTCAAAATCTAAGTGGTCATGGAGGATATTCATGACTGGTTTGTAGTCATAAACATGGTGTGAGCATGCGCCAAGTCGCCAAATAAAACACTCGAAAGAGAATACCATATATTGATGCTTTACTATGACAAGAACAACTCATGAATCTTTAAATACATATTAAACACTCGAAAGATATTTAAGGCTAATCATTCTACTCAATAACCACAAGTCTTTAAAACTAAAATAACATTTATCATGGCTTGAAAAAGTCCTAGCCACAGTCTATACAAGCTTCTACTAGTACTGTTATAAATTCTACTTCAAGCAGCAGTTTTCGTTTCTCCCAACAAGCACCATACAAAACATGCTTTAACAAAAATAATCTTTATGATACAAAAAGTAAACATGAGATTACTCAAATAAAACTACTAAAAATAACAGTTCTAACAAGAGATGCATGCAAAACAGGAGCTAAATAAATGCAGCAGTCAAACAGAGACTAAGAATATAACGTATTCACAAGAAAAAGCGGAGCGTGTCACTCTCCAATAAAAGAATGCTAGGGTCCAACCAAGATTATTAAGAAAGTTAAAAAACTGAAAGCAAAAGAAAAAGAAAACTAAAAACAAAAATAAAAGACGCTCCAAGTAAAGCACATAAGATGCGACCGAATAAAAATATAGTTTCACTAGAAGTGACGTGACAATTTGTTGATGAAGAAGGGGATAACTTGGGCATCCCCAAGCTTAGACGCTTGAGTCTTCTTGGAATTTGCTTGGATCTAACACCGGGGCATCCCCAAGCTTAGACTTTTCACTCTTCTTGATCACATCATATCATCCTCTTCTCTTGACCATTGAAAACTTCCTTCACATCAAAATACTCACAATCTTCATTAGCAACATTTTTTTTTGAAATTATCTTCATTAGCAACGTTAGTGCAATTGAAATAATAAATTCACATGGTCCATTTTCAACACAAGTCTAACACTTACAAACACATTAGATACTTTCACAACTTATTTCAAAACTCTTTTTCTCAAAAGAACTCCAAAAGAAAGAGATTAAGATGCAAATGCGATAAATAGCAGAAATCTGTCAAAAACAGAACAGCAGGTAAAGATCGATTTTTTCAAAAATCTTCTGTTTCTCAAATAAAAAAGTGGTATTCTATAAAAAGTTGCGTATATAACTCAGTACTAAGCACAAAAAATCTCAGGTCAATTTGAATTTCCTGTGATTTTTAACGGAATTTACAATGGACAGCAAAAATCTGTTTCCAGCGTAGAAATCCGAAATATAGGCTCGACTTTCCACTAGTGGCTTTACTTGGCTCAAAAAAACTCAAAATAAAAGATACAGAGGGGTTGCTAAGGAAATAGACAACAAACAGGTGCAATCACACCAAAGAAAACAAAGGAAAACTAAAAGAAAACAGAGAAATAAAACGGGTTGTCTCCCGGGAGCGCTTTTCTTTAATGCCTTTCAGCTAGGCATAGAAAAATCAACTCAAGTATTTTCAAGTGAAGCATCATCTATACCTTCCTCTAAATAATTATTTGCAGCAATAGACACTTTAGATGTTTTTTAAGATTCAACATGAAGGTCATTCTTAGTCTCATTAATTGTTTTAGCAATTTTCAGCACATATTGAGATTTGGGTTTGGCCATCTTAGCTCCTTTCCCACAAAGGCTTTGCTCCTTTCCCACAAAGGCTTTCTCATTTTTGAATTTAAGAGACGAAAAGGTTGATATTAAAGCTCCCATGGCATCGTCTAGTTTACCAATCCTAACACTTTGATTATCATGAGTGTTGCTAGCTTCTAGAGCAGTGATTCTTTTATCAATAGTAACTAGTAATTCATTAACTTTGCTAGCATTATCAAGGAAGACTGATAAGTTCATTTCCAAAGAGTTTATTTTATCAATAACATCCTCCAAAGTGATCTCAGTTTTAACAGTTGTGATTGGGGGGGGGGGGTGCTCCTACTAAACTTTCAATCAAATTGCAAGCTTCCAAAGCAGGAGTTCCTAGAAAATTTCCACCCGTAAGAGTATCTAACACATGCCTATACCAGCGAGAAATACCAACATAAATTTCTCAGGAGTATCAAGGTAGAATATTTATTTGTGCACATCTTATGAGCATTATTTATTCTGTACCAAGCATCTTTTAAACTTTCTCCCCCTTGTTGCTTAAAAGAACGAACCTCTACTTCAGGAATACTCATTTTAGCAGAATAAAAGCAAGCAAATAAATAACAGCTATGAACTAAACTAAATTTTTTGTGTGTTTTCAATATAGAGAAATAAACTAATTTTTTTTTGTGTTTTTGATATAGAGAAATAAAAACAAGACAAAAATAAAAACAAAATAAAGAGATTGAGAGTGAGAGACTCCCCTTGCCAGAAGACTTCCTTCTCCCCGGCAACGGCGCCAGAAAAATCCTTGATGCAGTTTGTTGGGAACCTGATGGAGGGATGATAACCCGGTAGGCCAACGCCAAGGAGTAACTCGGCCCAAAGGTCGCTGCACAAGACCCGGCTTAAGATAAAGGAGTTTCTAGAAGCCCAGGAACGTAGGCCTCGTAACCCGGATTGTGGGTTCCGATAAGGAAGTTTAGGGTTTGAAAGCAGTGTCCGGGTAGGATTCAGAGTGCGCCTTGGAGAGTAGGCCAAGGGGTCCAGATATTATATAAGCCGGCCCCTAGGGTTAGACGAGAGAGATCCAAGAGTTTGAGCAATATCGCTAGGTATCGAGTATCCAGTGTAATACGAGAGTTGAGTTAATATATCTAGATCGGAGACTCGGCGACTTGATTGCCAGCTACCAGATCGCGTATCATCATGTTTTCCCTTGAGCTAAACCCTCTCCCAAACACCAGAGTCGAATTGCCCCAAGATAAGTTACCCTCGGTAACGTCTGCCGTGATTATCCCACGACAGTTGGCGCCCACCGTGGGGCCTACGTCCAAGGGTGTTTACATCACGGGAGAAGCTCGGAAGAACATGGAGAACCTTGTCATCGGCGAGATCTACACCGACTACGAAGGAGAGAAGATGGTGGACGATTCCGGCTGGGGACCAGAGTCGGATCTGCTCGAATCCGGATCTGTCGTGACAATCGGCCAGATCAACGTCTTCATCGGCATGGTACGTACGTCCGGTTCAATCCCTGACGATTTCGGATTTGATTCTGTGTCAGGAGAAGCCACCTACGTTCAATCAGATGGGGAAGAATCGGTCAGGACGGTAGATCCGACAGAAGAGCCCCCCACAAAGAGGGAACAGCCGGAGGAGCCGGCATGGACCCCGCGTGGCCGGGTCATGAGGGAAGATGATACCGAGTCCATCTTGCATTTGCTGGAGGACCGGTACGAGGAAAATAGCAGCGAAGAGGAAGAGTACGAATCTGCGCCAAGCATTACGCGCCAGGTTGCGGTTTACACGGCCCCGGCGATCACTCTTAATCAGGGGAACGTGACCGCGGCCACAGTCGGAACAGCACCAGCATTGGCCCAGCAGCAAGGTCCGGTTGACGGAAACCCGGTTCCCACCCGAGTTGACGGAGAATCGGCATCGGTTACCAGCCACGCGGCGGACAACGAGTTGCAGGCAAACATGTTCGGATATCTGGCAAACCGGACGCCAGGGGCGGGTCCTTCAAACCCGCAACACCCGGCCCTATTCAACAACAACTTGATTCTGGATCCAACCGTTTTAGCTACAGTTATTACTCCGGAAAACGCGGCGGAACGTGTCAGAGATCTGGACATAGTCCGCCGTGCATTGGAGCAACAGAGAAGGCAAGTAGAAGCAGAAAGGCAGGGGATGGCCACCCGCCAACGTGAGCTGGATGCATTGGAAACCCGGCTCCGAGAAGAGACAACCAGGGTGTGTCAAAGGCACCAAACCATGTTACCAGCAACGGGTGGAGTTATAAACCCGACCAACCTATTTATCACACCTCAGGATCAACCGATTCCGGCAGCAAACCAAGAAATCGTACAGCAACCTGCAACTGGAGGAGCACAGCCGGCAAACATACAAGCCGGGTTACCCACATTGCAGACTGGAGCCACTGCCGGCAATACATTACCGCCACCGCCACCATCGCGATTTCGCACACCAGCAGGTCATTACAACAACCCCATGGATAATGTGTACGCAGCAACACTCGCATTGAATCAAATCCCCGTGAGAGAGTCACCCCACGCAGAGGAGACCCGGCGGGCGATAGATCTATTGCGCACTGCGGTAGCGCAGCAAGTTAATTACCCGGATCACAGAAGTGGAATGCATGGGACACCATATATCAGCCAGCAACAAGGCAATACCGGCAATATCCAGACAAGTTCAGCGCGGCGGAGGGAAGAGCAGCAGCAAATGCCGCCTCCTCCCCGCGTTCAGGCAGTACCAGCAGCATCAGCAACACAAGCTATCGTAGACAGTTCCAGAGCCAGGAGGGCCGCGGTCGGGTCTGCGGTGCATGGGCCACCAGCCGTACCGCGTCCAGCTACACCTCCCGCAGGATCACATGTTTCCCGGGTGAGACCAGTTCCGACTAATCTCGCTGGGCCTAAGTGTCTGTCGGATAACATCAGAGCTGAGCCTTACCCGGATAAGTTCAAGGAACCGGGTAAAGTTGTGAATTATGAGCCGACTATGGATCCAGAAACATGGTTGAGCAGTTATGAGATGGCTATGTCGATTCGCAATGCATCAGAAAATCTTCAAGCCAAGTTCATGTACTTGATGATGTCAGAAGGAGAAGCAAAGTTATGGTTCAATAATTTACCGGAAGGATCTATCAAGTCATGGGAGGAGCTGAAAACTGCGTTTATCAAGCACTTTCATGGGACGTGCAGAAAGCTATTTACTATTGATGACTTAGAGCGATGTGTACAAAAGAAAGGAGAATCGGCGCGCAGCTGGGTGCGTCGGGTTATGGAGATACTTCACTCATCTACGGATATTCAGCCCAAAGATGCGCTACAAGCTATGGCGAAGACGTGCAAGTACATACCTTTAGTGCAAAAGTTAACACGCATGAAATCTAGTCGAAATGCTTCAGAGGTTACGATGGGAGAGCTAATGGATGCATGCAACAAACACGCTGCAACAGATACTACAGAAGAGGATGTCCATGACAAGAAAGCAAAAGCAAATACAAATAATAGTGGAAGAACCGGCAATGGATCAACGCCGGGTAACAATGGAGGTAACAATGGGAACAACCAGAACAAGCGCCCGTTTAAGGGAGGCTCCGAGTTTGTCGCTAGCACAGAAGCCGGGTCTTCGAGACCTAGGGCGGAAGGAAATTTCAATGCAGGAAACCACAACGGAGGAAATTATCAAGGACCGCCGAGGACGGGTAACAATTGGGATATCTTCAGAATGGCGTGCCCAAAGCACAGCAGGAACGGTAGGCCGGCTAACCACTCATTGGATCAGTGCGCGGACCTACAGAGATGGAAGAATGAGGAGATAAACAAGGCCATGCGAGGTGCTGGTCGGGGAGGAGGACCGGGTCCGGGTGGAAACCCGGGCAACGGCCCACCCCCAACCGGTAACCCGGCAGGCTGAAATCCGGGTAACAACCAAGGGGGAGCTGGAGGTTTCCAAGCTAACCCCAAGCAATTGGGACAATATCACATGCATACCACGGGAATTTCTAACAAGGATAAAAAGATACTGAAACAGGCGGTAAACTCGGTTTCTTCGGCTGTCCCGAGATACCTGAGATGGTCAGAGCTGGACGTAACATGGAGCAGAAGAGATCACCCGGAAAGGATAGAACACCCGGGAGTCTTAGCATTGGTTGTGGCACCTCAGGTTAATGGTTATGAGCTGAAAAAGGTCCTAATGGACGGTGGAAGTAGCATCAATATCTTGTATTGGGAAACCTTTCTACGCATGGGTCTCAAGGAGTCTCAGCTACAGAAGAGTTCAACGGTTTTTCACGGGATTGTGCCGGGTCACTCAGCGTGCCCCGAAGGAAAGATCACATTGGAGGTAGATTTTGGAGAATCAAAGGATAATTATCGATTCGAGTGGCTTACTTTCGAGGTGGTTAAGTTGCGCAGTCCTTATCACGCGCTATTCGGAAGGCCGGCTTATGCCAAGTTCATGGCCAGGCCGTGTTATGTGTATCTACAACTAAAAATCCCGGGGCCCAAGCAGACCATCACCATACACGGGAGCCGGGATATAGCAGCTGAGTGCGATAAAGGAGATGCAGCCATGGCGGAGCAAGCTTGCAGAAAAGAGGAACTCAAGTATTACCGGTCTCAAGTAGACCCGGATGACAGAACAGCGTTAAAAAGACCAAATACTGAAGATGAGAGAGCAAAATTCAAGGCAGCACAGGACACCAAGATGGTAGCTTTTGTCGAGGGTGATCCCTCTAAGCAATTTGCTATAGGATCTAACTTGGACAGCGAGCAGGAGAAAGCACTTGTGGAGTTCATTCGTTCAAATCAGGATGTGTTCGCCTGGACGCCTAGCGATATGCCGGGTATCCCCACAGAGTTGGCAGAGCACAGTTTGCACGTCGATCCCAAGTCCAGACCCGTGAAACAGGGCTTGAAAAAGATGAATGAGGAAAGAAGGAAAGCTATAGGGGAAGAAATTGCTCGGCTGCTGACAACCGGCTTTATTATGGAAGTGTTTCACCCGGACTGGTTAGCAAATCTGGTTCTCGTGATGAAAAAGACCAATGAGTGGAGGATGTGCATTGATTATACGAGTCTCAACAAGCATTGCCCAAAGGATCCGTTTGCTCTACCAAGGATAGATCAGATCATAGACGCAGTAGCTGGCAGCGACCTATTATGTTTCGTGGACGCATATTCCAGGTATCATCAGATCAAGCTCAAGAAGGAGGATTGGGAGAAAACATCGTTCATAACCCCTTTTGGGGCCTTTTGTTACAAGACAATGACATTCGGATTAAAGAACGCTGGCGCAACCTATCAACGGTGTATTCAAAAGTGCTTCGAGGACCAAATTGGACGAAACGTACATGCTTATGTAGACGATGTGGTGATCAAGACCAGAAAGGCGGAGACATTTATTGACGATCTAAAGGAAACGTTCAAGAACTTGAGAAGGTATCAGATGAAACTCAACCCGACAAAGTGCGTTTTTGGAGTTCCAGCCGGGAAATTACTCGGCTTTATCGTTTCTGAGAGAGGAATTGAAGCAAACCCGGACAAAATCAAAGCTATCCAGAGCCTGAAAAAGCCGGAAAATTTGAAACATGTTCAGAAGCTCACAGGGTGCGTGGCAGCGCTCAGCCGGTTTATATCCAGACTCGGAGAAAAGGCGATACCCTTGTACCGGCTCCTGAAAAAATCTGATAAATTCGTATGGGATCAAGAGGCGGACGAGGCGTTCGAGGCACTAAAAAAGCAGCTATCTGAGGCACCAGTCCTAGCAGCTCCGGGTCCTAAAGAGCCTATGTTACTATACGTTGCAGCAGGGCCCCGGGCGGTTAGCGCGGTGGTTGTTGTCGAGCGAAAAGAAGATGGAAAAGAATACCCGGTCCAGAGGCCGGTTTACCACGTCAGTGAGGTACTATCAGAGGCAAAACAGCGTTATCCACATTGGCAAAAGCTGGTTTTCGGGGTCTTCATGGCCAGCCGGAAATTGAAGCCATATTTTCAGGAACACCCCATAACAGTGGTGAGTTCTATACCAATGTCGGATATCATCAGAAACTCGGATGCAACAGGTAGAATAGCCAAGTGGGCGATCGAGATGGGGGATTATCACATCAACTATGAGCCAAGGTCAACAATCAAATCTCAAGCCCTAGTCGATTTTATTAACGATTGGACGCACACAGGCATGCCCACCATGGCTCCAAACTCCGAGTCTTGGATCATGCACTTCGATGGCTCCAAGCAATACGAGGGGTCAGGAGCTGGAGTGGTACTAACATCACCCAAAGGAGACAAGTTGGGCTACGTGCTGCAGATTCACTTTGATTGTTCCAACAACGTGGCCGAGTATGAGGCCTTATTGCACGGCTTAAAGGTAGCCAAGGAGATGAATATTAAAAGGATACGATGCTTTGGAGATTCGGACCTTGTGGTACAGCAGGTCTCAGGAACTTGGGATAGAAAAGATGCAACTATGGCAGCATACCGCAGAGAGGTTGATAGAGTTGCCGGGTGTTTCTCCGGGTACGAGGTGGAGCATATAGACAGAAGAAAAAACGAGGCAGCAGATGCACTCGCCAGACTCGGCTCGCGCAGAGAGCCGGTTCCACCTAATGTCTTCCTGGATGAACTATGGCGACCGTCAGTTAAAACCGAGTGTGAGGAAGAATTGGCAAATCAAGACCCGGATTTGGAGCTCGTGGCCACAGTACGTGCTGTTCCCGAGTGGACAGAGCCGTTCTTGGCCTACCTATCACGGGGCGAGTTACCACAGCAGGAAGTATTAGCAAGACAAATTCTGAGGCGAGCAAAAGGATATTCTATCATCAATGGAGAGTTATACAAGAGAAGTGCAGCAGGAGTCTTTTTGCGCTGTGTAGCACCAGAAGAAGGCCGACAGATCCTCAAGGAAATCCATGAAGGTGATTGTGGGCATCATGCATCCACAAGATCCCTTGTGGCCAAAGCTTATCGACATGGTTTTTTCTGGCTCACGGCCCTAGCAGACGCGGAGCGCTTGGTGGCAAGGTGTGATGGATGTCAAAGGTACGCTCGCCAAACCCATGTGCCGGCTATGGAACTACGGACTATCCCGTTAACTTGGCCGTTTGCTGTTTGGGGTATGGACATGGTTGGCCCCTTTCACATGTCACCTTGCAAAAAGACGCACCTCTTGGTGGCCATTGACAAGTTTACCAAGTGGGTTGAGGTTATGCCAGTTACCAACTGTGAAGCAATTACAGCAGTCAAGTTCCTGAAAAGGATTATCTATCGGTTCGGGTATCCCCATAGCATAATTACCGACAATGGAACCAATATGTCCCTTGGCGACATGGAGAAATTTTGTGGTAACAATGGAATCCGGCTTGACATAGCTTCCGTGGCCCATCCACAGGCTAATGGACAAGTGGAGAGGGCAAATCAAGAGTTGCTTCGTGGATTAAAGCCACGATTGCGAGTTCCGTGTATCAGAGCTGCTGGTGCATGGGTCGAAGAGTTACCTGCAGTGGTTTGGGGTATAAACATGTCGCACCCTGGTTTCTAGGGGATACTCATCGGGCCGAACTGGATAGCAGATGCTTGGATTATGGGGCATAACTGCTCCCACATCCCAGCTTCCTGGTAGGCCTGCGCTTATGCGCGACAACACAAGCCCTGCTATTCCACCGTCGATGTAAACTATCCACTAGAGACCATAGGCACTACTGTCGACGTACTTCATACCAATCACGCAGGGTACGTCAACAGCGTTAAACAGAATGATACCACAACACATCTCTAAGACACAAAAGATTGAAATAAGGTTGCAAATAGCCTTCACTAAGGCAGAGATAGCAAATACAATCATCCAGAGGACACATGTCCCAACATAGCATCATTACATCAGCGGAAGCAAACAAAGGGTCTGAGTACAGACAAATCCAAATAGGCTTAAGAAGCCGGCAATGAAAAGGAAGACGGAGCCCATCCACGAAGTCTCGGATCCTGCCCGGGTCCGCTATCTACTCGTCAACAGCGTCGTCGTACTCCACGTAGTAGCCTCCATGGGGATCCTCGGAATCGTCGTCTGCGTAAACCACAGCCCCAAAGGGGTCAGTACAACAACGTACTGGCAAGCAAGACTCACAGTTCACCAAAGTGTAACCCGTCAACACCAAGCACAGATGCCTTGGGTTCAACGGAAGAAAGGGGTTATAAAAGATGCTGCAACTGGCTGCGCTAACCAACTACAGAAACACTACCACTTCCAGCTAACAGAGAGGAGATAAGATAGCGTAACGTAACCAACTGTTGTGGACCATCAAACAAACCCATCCTGGATCTCGCCCCTTATCCAAAGAAGCAATCCAAGGATAACTCACACAGTTGGATTAATGATGGTTCAGGTTATTGTGTCAATAAACCTATTACTAGTCAAGTTATTATAGTTAGGTGTAAGTTGTCTGAGTACTTGTTAGCCAGTACTTTCACCAAATCGTCACATAACCGCGGACAACACGGCTTCTCGAGAAGATTCATCCCTGCAGGGTGTGCTCCAGTACCCGTACACACTCAAGCCACCAACTAAAACTTAGGTGGACTCGACACGACTCGAACCATCACTACAGCCTGTCCTAGGAGCCACGGAGCTATAAGGTCCCAGCCACGCAGCCGAATACTCAGCGCAGGTGTGCAAAACTCCCGCAGGACACAACACCCCGGCACTACAGGCCTCGCCCTATATGTGTGCGTCATCATCATCATCAGTAACCATGGGAGCGACCCATTTATGCGTATGAGCCAAATGGAACACCCGAACTAAGTGTGGCTCTTCGGACAAACTGCGGATCAGATCAAAGCCGAGGGGGGTTCCATACCACCACCCGGATGCGGTGAGCACGCTCATCATGGATCAGTAGACAAGACCCTTTTCCTAATTAGGGTCGACACTAGCAGGCCTCAAAACCACGACGGGCCTCCTGCCGGTGCCTTAACATCAAATTATTATTACCCAAGCATTAACAGGTTGTTGTTTACACATCGAGCCCATAGAACCTAATAGAAATATGATAACAGAAAGTAACGGGTAACAGACTCGAGCAGAAACAACCCTAAGCATGCTAGTAAGACACGGGCTCAAACAACGGGGTTATAGGACTGGAGGGAGGCAATATCATGGTTTCAGGGTATCATGTGATAGGATCGTAACAGAGGCAACGATACATATGGCTAGCAGAAATAGACAACGGAAAAGTATCGGTAACCAATGTTGAAAGGAACACAGTGGTTCATGTGAGTGATAACTTGCCTGCAAACCCAGTAGCCTGGTACTGAGCTAAATCCTCAGAAGGGGTGTCGTAAGGATCGTCGGACTCAACGTCGTCGTCTATCCGAGAAGAAGCAAACAAACAATGCAGAAAGGGGGTAGACAATCAATATCATGGCATAGTGCACAATCATGGGGATGATGCATGTCATGTTAATAGTTGCATCAAAATAAACTAGTTGACATGGTAACACAAATTAAGTGGACACATATGCAATTTTGAGTTGCATATGAAAAGCCCATGAATTTTGGGTTAGATTATTTGTTTTCCAACTAATCAACAGATGAGGGTGAATTAGTATGATGCATGGATGAGGAAAACAACAAAATAACAACAGTAGAACCAATTTGAAATAGGGTTTACCAATCTAGAAATTTATTTAGTAAGTTATGGAATTTTGGTTCCTTAAGGGATTACACAAAGTAGTTGTTGTTTTCACCAATTTAAATTGTGCAAAACAAATACCAAAATTCATATTTGAAAAGTTTACACTTTTCTAGGTTGAAAACATATTTTGCATGTTCAAAATTAATTTATTTTGGGCAAGTTATGATTTTATCAATTTAAATGAATTAAACAAGTATTAAATTATTTAGGCAATTTAAATTATTCAAATCATGAAACAAAATTTATATTTGAATTGGTGGTTCAAAATGGTATGGAAAACATATTTTATTTCATGATTTGGATTAATAATGAATTAGTTATGGATTTTAGCAAATTGCAATTGAATTATTTGAATTCAAATTTGAATTGCATTTTGAAATTTCAAAACAGAAAACAAATGCTATAGATAGATAGACAATTTAATTTAGAGCAGCGTACATATTTTATTTATTTTTGTTGGAGTTGGGATTTAAAAGTTATTTGGGTTTGAAGTTTAGGGACTAAACTGTAATAAAAATTGGACTTAAAATAAAGGAAAACGTGCAGAAAAGCAATTTGCACCACGCAGCGAGCATACCCAGCCACTGACAGTGGGGCCAGGCCTGCGTGGCGCCTAGGTGGCCTCCAGGGTCCATGACAGTGGGCCCCAGCGCTGGGCGTGCAGAAGGAAAAAATTGGGGAGGCAAATGCCTCCCCTGGGATTTGATCCCGGGACCTTCCCTTGGGCGCACGGTTCTGCTAGCCACTTGGCTGGTTTCGGTTTCTTGTCAGATAGAGGCAGCATAGGAGGTTAAGGTGCAGTTTTTCCGTCAGTTAAAATTTTAACTGAACTTGTCTCTGCGTGCAGGTAAAGATCGCGAGCGGACAGAGCGGGGGCGGCCGGCGATGGCGCTGCTCGCGCTGCCCGCGGTGGGCTGCCGCGGGTGGCCGGAGAGGCGGCTGCCGGCGGGTGGCCGGGGCGGCCGTGGGGCCGTGGGCCCGGAGAGGAGGAGGCGACCAGGAGGGAAGGGAGGCGGCGAGGCTTACAGCGAGGGGGCGGAGAGGAGCGCTCGGTGGCGGAATCCGGCGATGGCGGCGGCGATCCGGCGGTCGTCGAGGGAACCCGAGGTCACGGTGAGGAAGAGGGCGCCGCGCCGGTTCCGTTCCCGGCCCTAGCGCGGCCGGGCGGGCACCGTGGCGGCGGCGCCTCGCCGGAGAAGGAGGCGTTGGAGGTTCTCTCGGGAGGAGTTACAGGGAAAAAGAATAACCAGAGGGAGGAAGAGAGGAAGAAGGAGAAGTGCGGCGCTAGAGGGAGAAGAGCGAGGAAGAAGACTAGGGTTAGGAGGGAGGCTTGAGGGCAAGAAATAGGAGGGGGTCGAGCTCGGATCGACCGTTCCCTGCTCGATCATGTCGACGTGGGCACTGGAGATGACTCCATACAGAGGTAGGAGAAGGACCGTGAGGGGGTACGGGCTTTTGGCCAAAACGGGCTGGCCCCAACGTGGGCTGCCTCCTTTTGCCCCCTCTCCCTCTTTTTTTGTTTATTCTTTTGTTTATTACCTTTTTTTTTTGCAGCTTTGGGAAAAGAGAGAGAAAACAATGGTCCTAGGGGTTTGCAAACTTTGGAATAAATTTTGTATTGTTTTGTTTTTGGTAACAACACCTTAAAACAAACATTTGTTTTTCCAAATAATATCAATTGATAAAGTTGTTTGGAAAATTAAATGAATTGAGCAATTGTAGTATCAAAAGAAATAATTGAAAGTTAAGCCAAAATTAAGTCTTTGATTCCAATTTTTGGTATAACAAATTATTGTTTGTTTGGTAGTTTTTATTTGACACAATGTAACATAACAAGTATGACAAATAATTGAATTTTGTTTTGGAATTCAAATAGAAATCAAATGGAAACAATTCAATTCAAATGCAACAAAAGGCAATTATGATGACATGATGCAAAGCAATAATAAAACAAGAAACAAACATCTAGGGGGGAGATTTTCATACTTGGGATGTTACAAAACGCCCCCCCTTGAAGGAATCGCGCCCCGAGATTCCTACTGAGAAGTGAAAAGGTCCGGATACTTCTTGCGAAGATCCTCTTCGGTCTCCCACGTTGCCTCTTTATCGGAATGATGCGACCATTGCACTTTCAAGAACTTGGTGCTCTTGTTGCGAGTCTTACGCTCGGTCTCATCGAGAATACGAACAGGGTGCTCCTCATAAGATAGATCATCTTGCAGTTCAATGGAATCATGATCAACTGCACGATCTGGATCTTTGAAACACCTCTTGAGCTGTGACACGTGGAACACATCGTGCACCTTGGATAGTTTTTCTGGAAGTTC
Organism: Alopecurus myosuroides; assembly: GCA_028641055.1. Classification (NCBI taxonomy): domain Eukaryota; kingdom Viridiplantae; phylum Streptophyta; class Magnoliopsida; order Poales; family Poaceae; genus Alopecurus; species Alopecurus myosuroides. The sequence continues at coordinate 429,940,795 of CM054059.1, forward strand.
AAGACGATAGGCATTTTCCGCACGCCTTGAGAGAATGTTGAACGGACCAATGTATCTCGGTGCTAGCTTTCCTTTGACACCAAAACGATGAGTGCCTCTGAGGGGAGTTACACGGAGATATGCCTTGTCACCAGGTGCATAGATCATATCCCTGTGCTTGCTGTCATAGTAGCTTTTCTGACGAGACTGAGCAATCTTGAGATTGTCACGAATGATGCGAACTTTCTCTTCGGCTTCCTTAACAATGTCAGGGCCTAAGAGTGAACGTTCACCAGCTCCAGACCAATTGATTGGACTCCTGCATCTGCGGCCATAGAGTGCTTCAAACGGTGCCATGCCTAGGCTTGCCTGGAAGCTGTTGTTGTAGGAGAATTCAGCATATGGAAGGCATTCCTCCCATTTCATGCCAAAGGATAGACCACATGCTCTGAGCATATCCTCGAGAATCTGATTGACTCTTTCGACTTGCCCTTGAGACTGAGGGTGATAAGCTGTGCTGAACAGAAGTTTGGTGCCCAATGCTTCTTGAAAACTCTTCCAGAAATGCGAAGTGAATATGCTTCCACGGTCTGAGCTTATTTCCAATGGAACACCATGAAGAGGAACAATCTTTGTTGTGTAGAGCTCTGCTAACTGGCTAGCTGATATTGTTTCTTTGACAGCAAAGAAGTGAGCTACCTTAGTGAGACGATCAATAACAACGAAGATTGCATCGTTGCCCTTCTTGGACTTTGGAAAACCAGTGACGAAGTCCATTTCAATCATGTCCCACTTCCACTCAGGAATTTTCAGAGGTTGGAGAAGACCGGCTGTTTTCTGATGAACTGCCTTAACACGTTGACAAACGTCGCATTCAGAAACGTATTGAGCAATTTCACGTTTCATGCCAGACCACCAATACAGTGTCTTAAGATCCTGGTACATCTTTGTACTTCCAGGGTGGATGGAGAGAGGAGTTTCATGAGCCTCCTTGAGAATAACATCTTTGAGACTTTGAACTTGAGGAACTGCAATGCGTCCTTCGAAGAACACCGTTCCCTTGTCATCAATTGAGAAGCACTCATACTTCACATTGCCTGCTTTGATGTTATTTGCGATCTTCTTGATCTCAACATCACGAAGTTGTTCAGAACGAATCTTGTCCTCGAGAGTTGGACTGGCTGTCAAGTTCGCAAGATAACCTTCAGGAACAAGACCAAGGTTCAGCTTCTGGAATTCTTCATGGAGTGGAGGTTGGCTTTCCATGATCATGAGATTATTGCAATACGACTTGCGACTGAGAGCATCGGCCATAACATTAGCCTTGCCTGGAGTGTAAGAAATGGTAAGATCGAAGTCTTTGATCTTTTCAATCCATCTCCTTTGCCTGAGGTTTAGATCTGGTTGAGTGAAGATGTATTTCAGACTCTTATGATCGGAAAAGATTTCAGTGCGATTACCCAACAAGTATTGCCTCCATTTCTTGAGGGCAAATACAACTGCTGCAAGTTCAAGGTCATGTGTGGGATAATTGAGCTCATGGGCGTTCAACTGACGTGAAGCATAAGCCACAACTTGACGTTCTTGCATAAGAACTGCTCCTAGACCTTGGAGAGAAGCATCACAGAATATCTGGAAAGGTTTGGTAGTATCTGGGCCAACCAGAACTGGTGTAGAAGTGAGTTTAGTCTTCAGGAGATTGAAACTTTCATCACATTGTGGAGACCAAACGAACTTCTTGTCCTTCTTTGTGAGATCAGTGAGAGGTTTAGCAATCTTGGAGAAGTTTTGGACGAAACGACGGCAATAGCTAGCCAAACCAAGAAAACTTCTGACTTGCTTTACCGTCTTAGGAGGTTTCCAATCAACAATTGCCTTAACCTTTTCTGGATCAATGGCTATGCCCTTGGCAGAGATGACATGACCAAGGTAAGCAACTTCTGGAATCCAGAACTCACATTTGGAGAACTTGGCATACAGACGATGCTCGCGAAGTTTCATGAGAGTGAGACGAAGATGTTCTCCATGCTCTTCCTCGGATTTTGAGTAGACAAGAATATCATCAAGATATACCACAACGAACTTGTCGAGGTATTCATGGAAGACAGAATTCATGAGTCTAGAGAATGTCGCCGGTGCATTGGTGAGACCAAAGGACATGACGGTGTATTCATATAGACCGTACCGAGTGGTGAAAGCTGTTTTTGGAATATCTTCCTTTCTGATCTTTATTTGATGGTAACCCATCCTCAAGTCCAACTTGGAGAATATTGAGGCTCCAGCAAGTTGATCAAAAAGATCATCGATACGAGGAATTGGATACTTGTTTTTGATGGTTTTCTCGTTGAGAGGACGATAGTCAACCACGAGTCTCTTTGTTTGATCCTTCTTCGCAACGAACAGAGTTGGGCATCCCCAAGCCGAGGAACTAGGTTGAATGTAACCTTTCTCCATGTACATATCGATTTGCTCCTTCAACAACTTCAGTTCAGGAGGAGCTATCTTGTATGGATGCTTAGAGATTGGAGCAGTGCCTGGTTCAAGTTCGATCACGAACTCAACTGCTCTGTCAGGAGGCATTCCTGGCAATTCTTCTGGAAAGACATCGGGGAAATCACAAACCACCGGAATAGTTTCAATAGATGGTAGAGGATTTGCATTGAGAGTGTAGAGTTGAGCAACTGGATTTTCAGCATGGAAGTAGACTATCTGGCCAGAAGGGTGTGTGATTTTGACAGACTTAGCAGGACAATCAATGACTGCTTTGTTGGCTACCAACCAATCCATCCCCAGAATGACATCAATATCTGAAGAGTGGAGAGCTATCAAGATGCCTGGAATGGAAGGTTTCCAATTGTGATCTCGATGTTCTGGCTAACTTTATTGCTTTGCCAGCTAGATCCCGGTGATTTCACTAGGAAAGGGATAGACAACTGTTCGAAGTTGATTCCACTGGTGTTTGCAAAGCATTGAGAGATGAAAGAGTGTGAAGCACCAGAATCGAACAAGACTTTAGCACGAAACGAGTTCACAAGAAGTGTGCCCATTACAACCTCTGGAGATTCTTCTGCTCCCTGGGCCTTGACATGGTTCACCCTCACAGTTCTCAAGACAGACTTGTTCCTGTTGCGGGGCCTAGGCGAAGGAGTGTGTACCATCACATGATTGACCTTAGAGATAGGTAGTGATGGTAGCTTGTTCTGCGGGCACTTGTAGGAGTAGTGTCCTGATAGACCGCACTTGAAGCATGTACTAGCAGAACGAGGAGCTGTTGGACTTGGCTGAGATGGAGCACCTCCTGAAGATACCACTTGGGTGGGAGGGAGGGCAAGAAATCCTGCCGGGCTTGGCAAGCAGATGGGCGGTGTTGGAGTGGTATATGGAACCCAAACTCTTCGTTTTTGTGGAGGCATGATAGCTTTCGAGAGATTAGCCTGTTCACGAGAGTGCTTACGAGATTCCTCAACCAATTTGCGCCCATGCTCTTCATTTAGAGCGATGTTGATGAGGTCCTCAAAATTCTTGGCCTTGACGTTGGTGAGAGCATACTTGAGTTCCGGGTTGAGACCCCTGCGGAACTTTGCCATCTTTCTCGCTTCCGTGGAGATTTCATCTCCGGCGTAGCGAGCCAGACGATTGAACTCTCTTTGGTATTCGAGAACGTCCAGATTGCCTTGTGTGAAAGAATAGAATTCCTCACGCATTCTCTCCATTAGCCCATCGGGAATGTGATGGCGCACGAAGGCTTGCTTGAAATCCTCCCATGTGATTGCCACACTAGGACCTCTCATTTCTTGGAAATTCTCCCACCAAGACATGGATTGTCCACGGAGAAGGTAGGTCACGTAAGGAACACGGTCCTCGTCAGCCACATGAGCTACCATAAGAGTACGGTTCATTTCACGGAGCCAGTCATCAGCATCCAATGGCTCGGAGGAGTTATCAAACGTGCGCGGATTGAGCTCAAGGAACTCCCGAATAGACACACGGGTGTTGCCATTACTCCCAAGGTCTTGGTTCTGCTGCATCTGCTTTATAACTTGTGTCATCTGAGACAGCACTTTCCCCATCTCAGGTGGCAGTGTGGGTTCTTCGTCACCACTTTCCATCCTGAAGAGGATACCAAGATTAACACACTAACCGGATAACAAAATCCAATATAAGTGCTTAAAAGGATTACTTCAGACGGTAAGAAGGTAGCATGGATCAAACATATACTACCCTCAACGTTCACCATAAATGGTTTGAGTACGAAAGGATAACTAAACATAGCTAGGAATGGATACATCAATGGACGAAAGGTTCTTGAGAGAAACATGATATTGAAGCAACATCGGGAAACTCGCGACCAAAACTCCTAAGGTACTACGGAAGAACCCAGAACACGTGAAATCCTAACTTGAAAGTTTAGATGAGAAGAGAAAAACAACGTTGCACTTCCTTACCAGAAAAGGGAGGGTGGGTGGGGAAAGAAATAAAATGGCAGAATTCCTACTCTCACGTTTCATTTTTCCTATATAGCTACAAAATAGTTTCTAGACTCAACTGCGACCAGTAAAAGGGATCCTACAGGCAGACAGGCTCTGATACCATTTGTCGCACCCTGGTTTCTAGGGGATACTCATCGGGCCGAACTGGATAGCAGATGCTTGGATTATGGGGCATAACTGCTCCCACGTCCCAGCTTCCTGGTAGGCCTGCGCTTATGCGCGACAACACAAGCCCTGCTATTCCACCGTCGATGTAAACTATCCACTAGAGACCATAGGCACTACTGTCGACGTACTTCATACCAATCACGCAGGGTACGTCAACAGCGTTAAACAGAATGATACCACAACACTATCTCTAAGACACAAAAGATTGAAATAAGGTTGCAAATAGCCTTCACTAAGGCAGAGATAGCAAATACAATCATCCAGAGGACACATGTCCCAACATAACATCATTACATCAGCGGAAGCAAACAAAGGGTCTGAGTACAGACAAATCCAAATAGGCTTAAGAAGCCGGCAATGAAAAGAAAACGGAGCCCATCCACGAAGTCTCGGATCCTGCCCGGGTCCGCTATCTACTCGTCAACAGCGTCGTCGTACTCCACGTAGTAGCCTCCATGGGGATCCTCGGAATCGTCGTCTGCGTAAACCACAGCCCCAAAGGGGTCAGTACAACAACGTACTGGCAAGCAAGACTCACAGTTCACCAAAGTGTAACCCGTCAACACCAAGCACAGATGCTTTGGGTTCAACGGAAGGAAGGGTGATATAAAAGATGCGGCAGCGGGCTGCACTAACCAACTACAGAAACATACTATGACTTCCGGCTAACAGAAAGGAGATAAGATAGCGTATCGTAACCAACTATAACTAACCACCAAACAAACCCATCCTGGATCTCGCCCCTTATCCAAAGAAGCAATCCAAGGATAACTCACACAGTTGGATTAATGATGGTTCAGGTTATTGTGTCAATAAACCTATTACTAGTCAAGTTATTATAGTTAGGTGTAAGTTGTCTGAGTACTTGTTAGCCAGTACTTTCACCAAGTCGTCACATAACCGCGGACAACACGGCTTCTCGAGAAGATTCATCCCTGCAGGGTGTGCTCCAGTACCCGTACACACTCAAGCCACCAACTAAAACTTAGGTGGACTCGACACGACTCGAACCATCACTACAGCCTGTCCTAGGAGCCACGGAGCTATAAGGTCCCAGCCACGCAGCCGAATACTCAGCGCAGGTGTGCAAAACTCCCGCAGGACACAACACCCCGGCACTACAGGCCTCGCCCTATATGTGTGCGTCATCATCATCATCAGTAACCATGGGAGCGACCCATTTATGCGTATGAGCCAAATGGAACACCCGAACTAAGTGTGGCTCTTCGGACAAACTGCGGATCAGATCAAAGCCGAGGGGGGTTCCATACCACCACCCGGATGCGGTGAGCACGCTCATCATGGATCAGTAGACAAGACCCTTTTCCTAATTAGGGTCGACACTAGCAGGCCTCAAAACCACGACGGGCCTCCTGCCGGTGCCTTAACATCAAATTATTATTACCCAAGCATTAACAGGTTGTTGTTTACACATCGAGCCCATAGAACCTAATAGAAATATGATAACAGAAAGTAACGGGTAACAGACTCGAGCAGAAACAACCCTAAGCATGCTAGTAAGACACGGGCTCAAACAACGGGGTTATAGGACTGGAGGGAGGCAATATCATGGTTTCAGGGTATCATGTGATAGGATCGTAACAGAGGCAACGATACATATGGCTAGCAGAAATAGACAACGGAAAAGTATCGGTAACCAATGTTGAAAGGAACACAGTGGTTCATGTGAGTGATAACTTGCCTGCAAACCCAGTAGCCTGGTACTGAGCTAAATCCTCAGAAGGGGTGTCGTAAGGATCGTCGGACTCAACGTCGTCGTCTATCCGAGAAGAAGCAAACAAACAATGCAGAAAGGGGTAGACAATCAATATCATGGCATAGTGCACAATCATGGGGATGATGCATGTCATGTTAATAGTTGCATCAAAATAAACTAGTTGACATGGTAACACAAATTAAGTGGACACATATGCAATTTTGAGTTGCATATGAAAAGCCCATGAATTTTGGGTTAGGTTATTTGTTTTCCAACTAATCAACAGATGAAGGGTGAATTAGTATGATGCATGGATGAGGAAAACAACAAAATAACAACAGTAGAACCAATTTGAAATAGGGTTTACCAATCTAGAAATTTATTTAGTAAGTTATGGAATTTTGGTTCCTTAAAGGATTACACAAAGTAGTTGTTGTTTTCACCAATTTAAATTGTGCAAAACAAATAACAAAATTCATATTTGAAAAGTTTACACTTTTCTAGGTTGAAAACATATTTTGCATGTTCAAAAATAATTTAATTTGAGCAAGTTATGATTTTATCAATTTTAAATGAATTAAACAAGGTTTAAATTATTTAGGCAATTTAAATTATTCAAATCATGAAACAAAATTTATATTTGAATTGGTGGTTCAAAATGGTATGGAAAACATATTTTATTTGCATGATTTGGATTAATAATGAATTAGTTATGGATTTTAGCAAATTGCAATTGAATTATTTGAATTCAAATTTGAATTGCATTTTGAAATTTCAAAACAGAAAACAAATGCTATAGATAGATAGACAATTTAATTTAGAGCAGCGTACATATTTTATTTATTTTTGTTGGAGTTGGGATTTAAAAGTTATTTGGGTTTGAAGTTTAGGGACTAAACTGTAATAAAAATTGGACTTAAAATAAAGGAAAACGTGCAGAAAAGCAATTTGCACCACGCAGCGAGCATACCCAGCCACTGACAGTGGGGCCAGGCCTGCGTGGCGCCTAGGTGGCCTCCAGGGTCCATGACAGTGGGCCCCAGCGCTGGGCGTGCAGAAGGAAAAAATTGGGGAGGCAAATGCCTCCCCTGGGATTTGATCCCGGGACCTTCCCTTGGGCGCACGGTTCTGCTAGCCACTTGGCTGGTTTCGGTTTCTTGTCAGATCAGAGCAGCATAGGAGGTTAAGGTGCAGTTTTTCCGTCAGTTAAAGTTTTAACTGAACTTGTCTCTGCGTGCAGGTACAGATCGCGAGCGGACAGAGCGGGGGCGGCCGGCGATGGCGCTGCTCGCGCTGCCCGCGGTGGGCTGCCGCGGGTGGCCGGAGAGGCGGCTGCCGGCGGGTGGCCGGGGCGGCCGTGGGGCCGTGGGCCCGGAGAGGAGGAGGCGACCAGGAGGGAAGGGAGGCGGCGAGGCTTACAGCGAGGGGGCGGAGAGGAGCGCTCGGTGGCGGAATCCGGCGATGGCGGCGGCGATCCGGCGGTCGTCGAGGGAACCCGAGGGCACGGTGAGGAAGAGGGCGCCGCGCCGGTTCCGTTCCCGGCCCTAGCGCGGCCGGGCGGGCACCGTGGCGGCGGCGCCTCGCCGGAGAAGGAGGCGTTGGAGGTTCTCTCGGGAGGAGTTACAGGGAAAAAGAATAACCAGAGGGAGGAAGAGAGGAAGAAGGAGAAGTGCGGCGCTAGAGGGAGAAGAGCGAGGAAGAAGACTAGGGTTAGGAGGGAGGCTTGAGGGCAAGAAATAGGAGGGGGTCGAGCTCGGATCGACCGTTCCCTGCTCGATCATGTCGACGTGGGCACTGGAGATGACTCCGTACAGAGGTAGGAGAAGGACCGTGAGGGGGTACGGGCTTTTGGCCAAAACGGGCTGGCCCCAACGTGGGCTGCCTCCTTTTGCCCCCTCTCCCTCTTTTTTTGTTTATTCTTTTGTTTATTATCTTTTTTTTTGCAGCTTTGGGAAAAGAGAGAGAAAACAATGGTCCTAGGGGTTTGCAAACATTGGAATAAATTTTGTATTGTTTTGTTTTTGGTAACAACACCTTAAAACAAACATTTGTTTTTCCAAATAATATCAATTGATAAAGTTGTTTGGAAAATTAAATGAATTGAGCAATTGTATTATCAAAAGAAATAATTGAAAGTTAAGCCAAAATTAAGTCTTTGATTCCAATTTTTGGTATAACAAATTATTGTTTGTTTGGTAGTTTTTATTTGACACAATGTAACATAACAAGTATGACAAATAATTGAATTTTGTTTTGGAATTCAAATAGAAATCAAATGGAAACAATTCAATTCAAATGCAACAAAAGGCAATTATGATGACATGATGCAAAGCAATAATAAAACAAGAAACAAACATCTAGGGGGGAGATTTTCATACTTGGGATGTTACAAAACACAACGCCTAACAGATCCACTCAGATGACACCGTTTTTCATGGTTTATTGTGCAGAGGCGGTGTTGCCGAGTGATATCATCCATGAATCGCCTCGAGTGTCGGCTTACGTCAAGGTAGAGAACGAGAAGACCCGGCAGGACGCCGTGGATATGCTAGAAGAAGAAAGGGAACAAGCACTAGAAATATCAGCCATATATCAGCAGGATCTGCGGAGATATCATAGCCGGCGCGTGAAAACCCGGGTCTTCCAGGAAGGAGACCTGGTTCTGCGCCTGGTACAGTCAAAATAAGGAAAACATAAGTTATCACCGCCATGGGAAGGGCCGTTTATCATAAGCCGGAATCTACACAATGGATCGTATTACTTGATAGATGCAAGGGAAGAGTCGGCTACGGTTAACGACACCGTTCATACTACTTCATCTCTGCAAGAGAAAGAAAGACCATGGAACGTAGCTCAGCTGCGTCCCTACTATACCTAGTATAGACCAGACTCACAAGTGGAATTACACGATGTAACAGTCAGCAGGTTTCAGACGCACTCTTTTCCCATCCAGGGTACCTAAGGGGACTGGAGGGTTTTTAATGAGGCGGCTTGCTAACCTAACTTTCTCATATCAATAAAGAGATGGTTAAGCAATATATCTTCTTCACATGTTTTATCAAGTTTTATTCTTCTGTTATGTTTTTATTTTTCTTCCAGGTAAGTATTATTTATTGTTTTCTTAGTGCGTTAGTTTCTTTAGTATGTTGCATATATTTAGGTCTTGGGGGCTGATTGCTTGAATAGCACAGTTACAAACTCAAAGACCCGGCCATGATGCCTATGAGTTATAAGGGCCGATTACTCGCAAACGAGTACGGCTGCAATCTTATAACCGAACAAAGGAGCCAAATTTCTTGACTTTTCTTACTTAAGCTCGATGTGACTCCCACTAAAGTGGCATGATTTGCTCGCTTACGATTACAATCAGCCATGATGCCCAATGGGACTTGCCTGACCCTATTTTCGTACAGATGTAACAACATGGTATCCACGCGAAAGCCGGCTTACAGTACAAGAGAGTCAAAAGGGTCATCTAAACCACAAGTTATGCAGAGTACAGGGTTAATAACCGGAAACTCAAAGTCTATCAAGCATAACTTCAAAACCTATGTGAAATGGCTCTAGGTTTTGGGCTTAGCAGAAACAATTTGTTTTCTTTGTGAAACCTCACCCCCCAGACTCGGAATTTCGGGCCTTGGGGACTGGGGATTTTGAAAAAAAAAAGAGGCAAGTTATCTAGCGATTAGGCACAAAAAACCCAACAATCCGAGTCTTCGGGACTTGGGGACTTAGAGAAAAGTTCACCCGTCAAAACCCACGAGACCCGGAAACCGAGCCTCACAAAAGGAACCATAAAGAAAGTCGGAGTATCAAGAGTAAATAAGCTCAAAAGAAGATAAATATCAAAACCATCCAAAGGCCAGAAGAGGCACGAAGTATATCAAGGCATTAAAGTACATTACAAGTCTCGATACTAGTATCAAAGGTGCACAGGCGCACCGTTAGAAATAATTGTTCAAAGAGCCCATTGGCCAGCTGACGCATACGAAATGACAGCAGATAACAAATATCACTCGGCACCCGGGACTGAGGCATCCATCTTCCCCTTGCCTTTGCCAGCCGGGTCTTGTTCCTTGGCTTGCCCTTCAGTACTCTTGGTAGCAGCAACACCCGGATCAGCAGTAGTGCCGGCCCGTGCAGGAGGAGGGACGATCGGTGTGGAGGAAGCAGGCGCAGAATCGGCCTCAGCCTTCTTCTTCGCGGCCTCCTCTCTCAACTGGGCAGCCTCCGCCTTCCATCGGGCCAGCATGTCGTATAGCTTGGGAAGATCCGACTTAATCGCCTTACCATCAGCGTCATACGCAGGGATAATTGAGTTGATATCCAAGCCATCAGCAATCACACTGGCTGGGTGACGAACTTCCTTCTGGATGGCCTTGAAATTATTCACTGAGAACTTGGACCCGTCATGGTTGAATTCTGGAAACCCGCCCACAATCTTGGCCGGCTCGAGCTTAGGAAAATAAGCTTTAGCCAGCGCAAGCCCCCGAGTTACTCCAACCCGGCAGGACAAGTGCTTCCAGTGCCCAATCCACTCGGGTATAGTGGAGCAGGCGTCCAGTAACCTCTTCAGATTGCCGTGTCCAACACCCGGCCATTGCAGTTTTTGAAGGATCCATTTGGTTCCGGCACAGAGCTGCCAGATAGTGCTCTTGATGGTCTTCAATTTGGCAATGTCATCTTCCTCCGGGATTACTTCATCCGGACCTGCAGGAAGTAGGAGAAAGCACCGAGTAAGGAAACTCGACTATTTATCAAAATGAAAATCCGGGTCATAATTATCAAAGCTAAGAATCGTACCAGCCAGTGCATGATATGTATCGCAATTTGAACAGAAACTTTTGTCAGCTCATCTTTTGCTGCATGAGCCCTCCTCCTATACTTCCTCGTGATCTTCCCGCTCCTCCTAGCTTCAGCTTCAGCCGCCTCACGCAGAGCCACCTCCTTCTCAACGAGCTTGGTGGCCTTCGCCAGTTTCTTCTCGGATTGGGCCACAAACGCCTGAGTGGAGACACAAGGAAGGATTAGTCGGATATATTACGAAGTTCCAAGCAAATTATCAATAAATTCACTCGGAACTTGAGGACTAGATAAGGATACAGGCAATATTATTCGGATTTACCTCATGTTTAGGTATCAAAGCTTCTAAGATATTTTCTTCATCGGCCCTCAAGGTGTGAAGGGCATCCAGCATCTGGGGGAATGTCATGTCTTCGGGCCTGACGCCAGAAGAGCCGGCAGCTTGATCGCCTGGTGGGTGAACTTTCCCCGACTTTGGAGTCGAGACCCAGACTGTCTGGGTGTCCGGGTTTGGAGAACTCATCTTCGTGTCCAGGATCTCAACCTCTTCGTCCTCAGCCTCTTCGGATGGCTTTGGAGACCCGGTTTTCTGGTGAGCTGGGTCACCCAAGGAGCCTTGTTCCTGGTGGTCTTCAGCGTCACCGCCAGTCGCGGCGTCCGTATTATCAGTCGGCCCCTCCGTCTCCCGGTTATCGGTCTCCATGTTCTCCGGGTCACTGAGGGTGACTTGGGCGCTAAGGAAAAGAGAAAGAAACAGTTAGTGGCAGAGCAGGAAGATTATCGAGTATGCGGGGATATCATACAGCAAGGACTCACCCGGTGTTCACAGCATAATCCTGGGGGAGCTCGCTGCTGGAAGCGGATGAAACTGTCGCGGAAACCGATAGCGGAACCTGGAACTGCCCAGCCCGTGGATTGTTGGGGGAGGGGTGACGCCGAGGAGAATTGGAAGGATGAGGTGGAGGAGTACCGGCACGGCGGACCGGTGAGGTGGCGATGCCCGGGTTGAGGGGATCGTCACCCGGGGAACTCCGCGTCACTCTACACTTGGCCGGAAGAGAGTCCTTCAAATGTGGTGAGTTGGATAATTGTTGATTAAGTTTTCGCATGTTATCAAAGGAATAAGGTTCGGAGGACATAAAGGAGAAGGGAACCTTGGATACTACCCCCTGGCCTTCCTCTTGGCCCCAAAAACTGCTTCTTGTTCAGGGTCGCTTTGATCGGATTCGGTGGCCTCCGGGTCCCCCTCGTCCTTGTCATCTTTATCCTCCAACCCTGTAAGCCGAGTATGTATAGTCGGAAAAAGTTAGACGTGCGAGCAAAATGGCGCAAGTGAAGTTGATAGAAGACCTGGATAAATACCTTCGTCATTGTCAGCCGGTTCCTCATCTTCTTCCGGGTCTCCGGAAGAAGGGGAGCTCTCGACGTTCCAGAAAACGTTATCAGCCTGAGACAAAAGCACAAGGGTAAGAATCAGCAGTCATGTCAAGCGAAAGCATGAAGGTAAAAGTATAAGAGTCGGATTTTACCGCTGGAGCCGGGTTGTCCCGGGTGAATGGAGCTAACCCGGCGATGTTTTTGATCACCTCCAATTTTTCCGTCAAGAAACTCTTGATGGTTTTGTTGGTATCGCCGGCTGGGTAGTTCTTAGAAGAATACCGGAGCGCATCTGTGACGTGCCCTGAGTAGTCGCACATTAGCTTGGTGCGGATGGAGTTGGGCTGGATCCTGAAGTCCACCCATGTCTTGACCAAGTTGAGCCCAAGGAGACCTTGGGCGGAGAGGACGGCTATCTTGGTTAGAAGAGGTTGGATGGCCTCCCTGTCCGACTCAGGGGCAAAGGCGTTGAAAGACTCAGAGATATCCAGGAGACCCTCCGAGTAACCCGTCAGTTTCCTTTCACCGGGTGGGGAGGTGTCTCGGCACTAGAAGAAGGATAATTGCCAGTGCTTGACGTGGGAATTCAGATTGAGAGTTGGCATTGGGGAATTCTTGCGGCGCTGGATGGAAACCCCGCCGCAAGCAAGAAGCGCCCCGTCACCGCTTTCGCGGCACGGTTTGCATTGGAAGAGTTCAATAAAAAGAGCCAGATTTGGCGGAATGCACAAATAAGACTCGCAAAGGACGATAAAATGGGTAATGTTCAACATAGAGTTAGGCCCTATGTCGAACACCCGGAGGCCATAGTGGCTTAAGACCTCGCGGAAAAAAGAATGACCCGAAGGGCGAAACCCCCGGGTCACATGCTCGATGAAGCAGATTACCTCATCAGCAGCAGGTGTAGGCCGGGTCTCATCACCCGGCACTCTCCAATGGATATCTTCCTGAGGGGGGAGGACCCCTAACTCGGCCAGCTCTTCTAACTTGGCCTTGGTGACGGTGGATCGCGCCCAGTTGGCGGATATTGATTGGGTTGTCCTTGCTCTTGCTTGCTGCTTCCCTTGCTTCTTGGGAGCCATGGGTTCGGTCTGCAAAAGCACGAGACAAAAAGGTACAAGACGTAAGACTCGGAAATCGTGGGTTATCCGGATATATGCAAGCAGTATCAAAAAGAGATATGGGAATTATGAGTTGTCCGGGTATCGCCGGATGTAGCGAAAATTACAGATTATCCGAGTATCGAGTAGCAATACAGAAACTATGGGGGACTTACGTATTGGTGATCGTTCGCGGAAGAAGGGTGATTTCCCATGTATTTACTTCAAGTAAATGAACCGGAAGAAACGGACTTTCCGGGTATCAAGGGCAGTTGCGGAAAATTTGGGCGGCCCGAGCCTAGATTGGAAATTTCATTTTTAAATTCGTGGTGAAATTAGTGACTACAAGCAATAGGAGAATGAAGTGGAGCCTATATTCAGGCCATTGGATGAACTAGCATGAGTCTAAGCGACCTAATCCGGCGTGGGGCAAGAAATAGCCCGCGGTTGACCTAGATCCAATCTAGAACGAATCAAGAAATTGTGAGGCTAATTCAATGGGAGTAAGAAGCTCACCGGAGGAGATTGGAGTAGAGCACGACGGTGGCAGATGGCGCAATCTGGATGTCCCTTTGCGATTCCCGGCGGGCAAGATGAGGGCGCAGCGGCGGAGCTTGGCGGCGGCGTGGAACGGTTCGAGGACGAACGTAGCCGGCGGCGGCTTTGCTCCGGCGGTGAGCTCGAGGTTCCCGTGGTGGTGTTGCGCAAGCGCGAGAGATGGGGAGGAAGAAGGAGTTGGAATGGACCGTTGGGGGTTTGGTTATCTCCTGGGTACCTATTTATAAGGTACGGGCGGATAAACCTAGTCCAACGGGCGGGAACCGGAAATTTCGGGATAAGGGATACCCGCCCGGATTTTCTGAGATACGCTTTAAGTGCTGGACGAGATATCCGAGATGGATAAGAAACAAATCTTCTCCGTGATACCTGGATCGATTAACAAGTAAAGTAAGCCGGATCTTTGGCGTCTGCATCAGGGGCGTTGACCCGGAAAAGTAAACACTGGACTTGGAGAAAGTCGGGTTACTATATGGCCACCATGGAGTTAGGCCTAGCTGTTTATCAAAGCAATCTAACCCGGCCTCTATGAACTTGTGTGTTTGTTATTTTTTGCAGGGAATAGCGTGCGCTTCAAGGAGGATCTCGTGAAGCCCAAGCTATTCTGGGGACTATTGATGGAGGGATGATAACCCGGTAGGCCAACGCCAAGGAGTAACTCGGCCCAAAGGACGCTGCACAAGACCCGGCTTAAGATAAAGGAGTTTCTAGAAGGCCCAAGAACGTAGGCCTCGTAACCCGGATTGTGGGTTCCGATAAGGAAGTTTAGGGTTTGAAAGCAGTGTCCGGGTAGGATTCAGAGTGCGCCTTGGAGAGTAGGCCAAGGGGTCCGGATATTATATAAGCCGACCCCTAGGGTTAGACGAGAGAGATCCAAGAGTTTGAGCAATATCGCTAGGTATCGAGTATCCAGTGTAATACGAGAGTTGAGTTAATATATCTAGATCGGAGACTCGGCGACTTGATTGCCAGCTACCAGATCGCATATCATCATGTTTTCCCTTGAGCTAAACCCTCTCCCAAACACCAGAGTCGAATTGCCCCAAGATAAGTTACCCCCGGTAACGTCTGCCGTGATTATCCCACGACAGAACCCCAAGAGAAGGGTATGATGAGCACAATGGTAGGAGTTTTCCCCTTAGTTAAGAACCAGGGTTATCAATCCAGTAGGAGAAAGAGAATCTTCAGAAGGTTGATGCCACTGACGGTGGTGCAGGCTCTTCACTGGTGTCAGCAACAACGTGGAACCTGCACACAATACAATCAAAATACTTTGCCCCAACGGTACAATGAGGTTGTCAATCTCACCAGTCTTGCTGAAAACAAAGATTAGACGTATAGTGTGGAAAAACAGTGTATGCTTGCAGAAAGTAAAGAGAGTAGGAAATTGTTGTGGGTTGTTTAACAGTGTGGAAGAATGGACCGGGGTTCGTAGTTTCACTAGTGGTGTCTCTCCATAAAAGATATCATGCTGGGTGAACAAATTACAGCTGGGAAATTGACAAATAAAGATTGCACCGTAGTGCACAATATGACATGAAGATTACTATGTTATTTAGTGCGGGCATTGCAACAAGATACATAGACCGACATCCATCTGCATCTATGACTAATAATCCACCCTCAGGTTATCATCCGAACCCCCTCAGGTATTAAGTTCCAAGCAACAGATAATTGCATTAAACAAAGTGTGTAATGTAAGCAATGAATATGCACGCGGGCACTCTCACCGCTGTTTTCTCCCTAATGGCAGCAACACATCCTCCCCCTTCATGTTTATGTCACTCGAGCAAGGCAACAAGGAGGCATGAACCCACTATCGAGCATAAATACTCCCTCTTGGAGTCAGTAACAATTACTTGGCCAGAATAACCACTAGCAATGGAGACTATGCAAGATCACAAATAACACATGCAAATAAATACTATAATCAACTTGGCATAAGGTCAATATTCATCGGATCCCAGCAAACACAGTACAGAGAATACATAAGATCAATCTCGATCATGATAGAAAGCTCACGAGATCTAAACATGGAGGCATAAGAGGAGAATACAACCATCTAGCTACAACTACGAACCCGTAGTCCAAGGATGAACTACTCACGCATCACTCCGGAGGCTTGCATGGTGATGAAGGGGCCTCCGGTGATGATCTCCTCTCTCACAGGGTGCCGGAAACAGCTTTAGAACCCCCCTGATCTGGGGTTGAGGGCGACGGCGGCTGCAGAACTTTTTCGGGGATTTCGATCAGGTGTTTAGGGTTTTCCATCCCGGGAGCTTACATAGGCGAAAGGGCGAAGGCGGTGGCGCTCCAGGGGGCCCACACCCCTAGCTGGTGCGGCCAGGGGGCGCGCCACCCTATGGTGTGGCCCCCCTGCTGCCCCTCTTCGGTCTTCTGGATGCTTCCGGGGAAAATAGGACTTCCGGGCTTCGAATTTTCCAATTCCAAGAATATTTCCAGAACAACTTTTCTGAAACTAAAAAACAGCAGAAAAGAAGGAACTGGCTCGGTGGCATCTTATTAATAGGTTAGTCCGGAAAACGTATAAAAATGCTATAAATAAGGGATAAAACATGTAGCAATTGGCAAAATATGATCATGGAGCATAAGAAATTAGGGATACATTTCTGACGTATCAGTTGGCAGACCAATCAGTGTGTATGACTTTCCAGATCAATTTGGCTGCTAAAAGCCGGAGAATCTCTTTTCCAATGGCTTTGCGTCTTGGAGGGTCAAAACAGCGGAGGCTTTGCTTCATAGGCTTCGATACCTCTTTCACCTTTAGGGAATGCTCGGCTAGTTCTTGGGGTATGCCTGGCATATGTTGTGGATGCCAGGTGAATATCTCCCCGTTCTCACGGAGGAACTGCACGAGCTCGCTTACCTATTTCTGGTCCAGGTTGGCCCCGATGGTGACTAGCTTCTTAGAGTCATTGGGGTTTAGCCTGGCCTTCTTTGTGTTTTGTGCGCTGAAGTATTCTTTCGTATTCAGCATTGCCTCTTTGCCTGCAGGCAATTCCCCGTCGTTTCATCTCCTTTTCCAGCTCACCAACTCTTATTTGGCGATGGCGGTCTCTGCACAAACGGCGTTCGCCATTTCGCACTCTTTTGCCAACATGAAGTCTCCACTTACACTGATGCCTCCACCATTTGGGCCAGGCATCTTCATCTTGTTGTATACGTAGCGTGGGTGTGCCATGAATTTGGCAAACGCCGGACGCCCAAGGATGGCGTGCTAGACACTCTTGAACGGTACAACGTCAAATGAAAATTTCTCCGTCCGGAAGCGATTTTCATCCCTAAATGTGACATCCAGGGAGATTTCTCCCACGGATTCTGCCTTTCTTCCAGGGACTACGCCATGGAACTTCACATTGTTGTGGTTTAGCTGCTTCCGAGATAGTCAGAGCTTCTCCAATTTACTAAGGTACAAGAGGTTTATGTTGGCGCCGCCGTCCATTAGGACTTTGTGGAGCCTAGCGTTTTCCACGATTGGGCTTACTACAAATGCGTGCGCTCCGGTGTCCGGGGTGTTTGGTGGGTGATCCCTGTGCTCCCACTTAATGGGCGTTTGAACATACTTTAGGAATCTGGGGCTGGATGGCATAATGGCGTTCATTTCTCTTCATGCGGCTTTCACCTTTCTGGCAGATGGTGTTGCCAAGAAGGTGTGGTTTATGCTTTCCTGCACCTTGGGGAACTTGGGTTCTCCCTTTCTTTGTTGTTCCTGGATTTGTTCATCTGTTTCGGAGGTGCTATCAGATTCTCCGGCTTTGGGCTTGGGTTTTGGGTTATACCTTCTTTTGAAAATTTTCCCTTTATACTCGTTGTCTGAAACTCGCTTGAATTCAGCGTTCAGGCGGGACTGCTGGTTGGAGTGCATAGGCGTTCCGGACCTTGAATGGTGGAGGCATGGCCCCATCCTCACCTTGTCCCAGTCCATCTTCCTGGTGTCCTCGCTGAAGTAAGGTTCTTTGGCCTTTCCCTTCCACCTTCCGCCATTACACGGTCCGCCTTTTCCAAATGTGGCGTTCACCTCCTTCTCGTGTTTTGGCGGATCTTGGGTGGTTTTGTGATCAGCTTTTGGCTATCTTCGATTATTGATATATTAGTCGAACTTTCCGCCATTCATATCGTCAGCTGCTGCGTGTTTGTTCATAGTTATCAGCATGGATCCGAGGTTCGGATGATGGGTGGAGGTGATCATGAATTTGACCAAACAGCTTCTCAGCCCATTGACGAATGCGTGCATTCCTTGGAGTTCACTTATCCCCTCACAGTAGTTCTTCAATGCAGTCCATCGTGAGATGTAATCCATATTGGATTCATTGTCGTACTGGACACAGTTCTGCAACTCATTGATGCGTGATGCGCGTGTAACACACGTTCGTTGGGAGACCCCAAGAGGAACATATGAAGAGCACAACAGTAAGTTTCCCTCAGAAAGAAACCAAGGTTAAATCGACCAGTAGGAGAAAGAAATCACTTCCGAAGGTTGATGTAGCTGAGGTGGCAGGGCGCACTACCGGTTCAGAAGCAACATGGAACCTACACAACACAATCAAATCACTTTGCCCCAACGAAGCAGTGAGGTTGTCAATCTCACCGATTTTGCTGAACACAAAGAGGTTGAACGTGCCGTGTGGAAATTAATATTTGTTTGCAGTAGATGAAAGAGAAAAGTGATGGAAGTAGTAAAACACTAGCGGCAGTATGAAAATAGAGATTGCAGTGGTTGTATTACCAGTATAAGGAAAATGGACCGGGGTCCATAGTTCACTAGAGGTGTGTCTCCCAAGACAGGTAGATAGCATGTGTGGTAAACAAATTATAGCTGGGCAATTGACCAATATAAAGGCTGCACCATAGTGCATATGAATGCCATGATGATTACTATGTGATTCATGCGGGCATTACAACAAGATATAGACCGTCATCCAACTGCATCTATGACTAAGAATCCACCCTCAGAATGTCATCCGAGCAATCCTTGGGGTATTAAGTTGCAAGAAACAGATAATCGCAGTAAGCAAAGTGTGTAATGTAAACAATAACATCATCCATATACAAAGCATTGTTGTTTTCTCCCTAATGGCAACAACACATCCCCCACCCGTTTACGTTTCTGTCACTCGAGTGTGAGTGAAAGGGAGGCATGAACCCACTATCGAGCCTAAATACTCCCTCTTGGAGTTACTAGCATCTACTTGGCCAGAGCATCTACTAACAACGGAGAGCCTGCGAGATCATAAATAACATATACATGAAAAGAACATGATAGATTGATAATCACGAGACATAGCATTCAATATTCATCGAATCCCAGCAAACACAACATGTAGCATTGCAATAAGATGATCTTGATCATGTAGGGCAGCTCACAAGATCTAAACATGAGGCATAAATAGGAGAGAACAACCATATAGCTACTGCGATGGACCCGTAGTCCAAGTATGAACTACTCACACATCATTCCAGAGGTGGGCATGGTGGTGTAGAGCCCTCCGGTGATGATTCCCCCTCCCGGCAGGGTGCCGCGGAGAGCTCCAGAACCCTCTCGAACTAGGGTTGACGATGACAGCGGCTGCGGTGTTTTTCGTGGAAAAAGCTTCTGTATTTAGGGTTAACCCTTTGAGGACAATATATAGGCGAGAGGGCAATGTCGGTGGGTGAGCAGGGGGCTCGCGCCCACCCATGGTGTGGAGGCCCCAAGGCACCCCTCCGGGTCTCCTATGGACTCCGTGTGCGCGACAACTTTCTAAGACTTTCGGGTTTCGAATCGTCCAATTCCGAGAATATTTTCAGAAGAATTTTTTTGAAACTAAAAACAACAGAAAACAAGAATTGGCTCTGTGGCATCTTGTCAATAGGTTAGTCCCATGAAATCGATAAAAATGTGATAAACTGTAAAGGAAACATGTAGCATATGGCATGAAAACAACATGGAACATCATAAATTATGGATACGTTTATGACGTATCAACACCCCCAAGCTTAGTTCCTACTCGTCCTCGAGTAGGTAACCGATAAAAAAAATATGAGGTGACATGATACCAACATAAACTTGATCATCTAAATTGTAAAAGCATAAGTATAGCTGAGATCATAGTACTAAAACATAGGCATGATAGATACAATTTTAACAATGAAACTTCGCAATCACCTTACATCATGAAAATTAACACAAATAAAAGATCATGAACAATAATGTACTTTAAAGTTATACGTTTGTTTCGAGCATAGAGAAAACATGGCAAAGTGATATTTCGCTTGTCCTTAAGAGTGGGGCAAAACATAAATGCCAGGACACCTTCAAAGTTCAAGTGGATGACTAGAACAAATAATTTGAGAGCAAATAATAACACATCATGAATCAATTAATAATGTTTCTGGGACAAATGCACATTAAACTCAGAATGAAAACTATGCTATCTCAATTATGCATAAAGTTAGAAGATGGAGACTCAACATAAAAGTAAAAGAAAATCAAATCATGTGATAGAGCTTTTTATTTTATTAAACAGAGGTATTGAAAACATTTTTTAGACAGGTGTATGCTTATGTCAATGAATGGTAAACAGAAAATACAGTATGTCACAAGCCAACTAGACTTCACAATAGAGGCTCCCATTGAAGGATGCAACTAGGGTCAGAAGGACATCCCTCTTTCTCTTTTGGTTACACAATTATGCTTTGACTGATAAATCAGGGGGGAAAATAGTGAAGAGAATTTAATAGTAACCAATTTTGGGGATGGGCACCCCATTGCCAGCTCTTCTATCATTTGGATAAGCGGATGAAGCCACTAGTCCAGGTGTGTAAAGTCCAATCAACAATTGAGATAAAGATTCTCTATTTACGTCCTCATGAGCTAAAACAGGAGCACAAAACAGGAGTAATTTTGAAAGTTTTAAAGGTAGCACATGAGAATTTTACTTGGAGTGGCGATTAAATACCACATGTAGGTAGATATGATGAACACATTTGGCAAACTTTGGTTTTTGGGAGTTGGATGCACGAGTAGAGCTCATACTCAGTATAGGTGGAGACTAGCAAAAGGCTGGGAGCGATAAATCAAGAGAGCAATAATGGCCATAATCATGCATAGCGACAAAAACATTATTATTCAAAGCATAAATGGTATTACAAGTCAAAAACTAAATGGTCACAGAGGGTATAAGTGACTGGTTTGTAGTCATAAACATGGTCAAAGCATGCGCCAGTCAACCAAATAAAGCATCCGAAGGAGAACACCACAAATTCATGCTTCAATATGATAAAAACAAATCATGATTCTTGCAATGGCACATTAAGCACTCTCAGCTATTTGAGACAAGTCATGCTACAATAAAAACCACTAAGCATAGAATTAAAATAATATCTAGCATGACATGAAAAAGTCTAGCCACGGTCTATACGAGCTTCTATTTGCACCGTTATAAGCACGAAAAATTGTACTACTTCTTTCCAACACCAATCATTTTATAAAAAACGAAAACTATCCAAGAGATATAGAAATGAAACAAGATAGTACTAACATAACTCTACTAGAACTAACATCCCTGAATAAGAGATGCATGAAAAACAGGAGCTAAAAAGGAATTTTGCAGCAACTAGAAGAAAAACTAAGAATACGAGCATAACGAGTATTCATATGAAAAAGTGGAGCGTGTCTCTCTCCCACAAAAATAATACTATGTTCCAACAATATTATTGCAGCAAGGAAAACAAAAACAAAACAAACAGACACTCCAAGTAAAAATTCATACTATGTGACCGAGTGATACGTGCATTTTATATCATCATTTATACCCTCCATATAGGCATTATTGGGATGTTTTATCAATGTTATGTCATTGTTTTGCATGTTTTATATGATTTTATGGGACTTTCCTACAAAGTCCCTATTTTTGGTATGTAATTTCTGGGTGTCAGAAAACACCTGTTTTCATGTTTTTGATGTTTCAGGAGCTACAGGTATCCAAATTGCGAAAGGAAAGAAACCCTGTCAGTTTTTCTTCGGGAGAAAGGCCACAAGACACAAAGGAGGAGGGCCAGGAGGCCCAAAAGGGGGTAGCCCACGCGGCCAGATTCCCTGGCCGCGTGTGGGGCCCCCAAATGGGCCCACAACACCTTATCCCCGAGGTCTTTTTGCTGACGACTCCGTCTTCCCCGAAAACGAACACCCTAATTTTCCCGAACCGAGACGGAGCCGCCAGGGCGGCGAAACTCTCGAAACTCTCCGCGGGGGAGACAGATCCTGCTGCTCCGGAGCTCCAGAGAAGGGGGAAATCATCCCCATCTCCTCCTTGGCGTGGGAGGAGGCATCTCCATCACCATCCTCACCAGCACCTGCATCTCCACCATCACCATCATCGTGATCCACTCCGTTCCCCTCATAGTTTGATCATTGCTACACCCTAGATACGTGTTATTGTACTCCGTTGCATGTGTGGGATTGAGTACTTGTCATTATTTGGTGGTGGATCCATTGTTTCAGATTGTGTTGTACCACATATGTCACCATACATGATCATGTTTGCACGTTGTGAGTAGTTCCCGCATGTTCCTGAGGGCATAGGATGAAATGGCAATGATTTGTTACATGAGATGAGTTGTTATTTGGTCTAGTATTTATCTTTTATGTGATTCTATGATGGTATTGTACGAACATCGACTGTACAACACTTCGCCTACATGGGCTCATAGGAGAACACCGTAGTGTAGTGACCTGATGATGTCTTTAGGTGACAGGAACTTGAGACAGAGTCGTTGAATTGCATTATGAGGGTACTTGTATCGGGGACCTTAGAGCATAAGGCTATGGTGGGACATCATGTCTTAATAATTCTCGTGCTGTCATTTAATTGGCCACGTGATCCATCATAAGGGGTGATAGTTTATTTATTTAGCTATTCCTATTTGTGGCTCCGTCCGAAGAAGATTAAAACTAGACAAGATATACAAACATGTTATGCAATGAATCACTATGCCAGCTAAATCCGTGCAGCCCACGGGAACGTTTTCCACATATAAGACACAAACACACACTTGAGCTTGTCCTCTTGCGCATTAGAGGATTGGGCTTTGTCTCTCATTGAGACCTACTACTTGCTGCAATTTACTTTCCGCATTTTACTTTACTTGCACTACACAATTAAAACACAAAAACACCTGTTGCTTTTATTATTCCTTTGCTATTCTACTTACCAGTTCCTTCTGCTCCTCGTGGGTTCGACAACCTTTCTAATTCGAAAAGTACTACAATTGATCTCCTGCACTTTGGAGCCATCAAGACACTTTTCTGGCGCCGTTGCCGGGGAGCGTAGCGCTATTGGTAAGAAGTTTGGTAAGGAAACTTGAAAGCTGAATTTTACTTGCTATTGCATCCTGTTATTATTATGGATTTTATGAGAGATGCTTCGCTGAAACTTGCTTTATATGAGAGTGCTTATGCTATTAAACCTAAAGTTGTTGAAAAAGCACCTCATGATGATGGTTATATTATTCCCCTTGAATTTGTTAAAGCTGTTAGGAATGAGTATTTTGCAGGGGATGGAACAAAGGCTGCAAGTGATCACATACAGGCTATTGAGGATATATGTGGGCTAATTAGGCTCAAGGCTATTTCTGAGGAGGAGGTAAAATGCAAGTTATTGTACCAGTCCTTAACTGGTGATGCTCGAAAATGGTATATGTCCCTGGATGAAGAAATTACACATAATTGGGATACTTTTATGAAGGTTTTCTTTCTTAAATATTTTACTCCTAAAGAGGCTTATGAGAACCATTGTTTTATATTTAATTTTTGGCCACACCTTGGAGAGAGTATTACTCAAGCTTGGGGGAGGCTTAAGGACCTCCTTCGTAAGAATCCTTGTCATGATCTCACAAATAAACTTATATTGATAAACTTTTATGTGAGACTACCTGATAGGCTAAAGCAATATTTGGATGGTTCATCTGGTGGAAGCTTTACAAATAATACTGCAGAAGAAGCTTGGAAATTATTTCGAAGAACTCTGAATATTGGGACCTAGACAAAGGTAATGAAGCTTATTTTGATTATGAAGATTTTGGTCTTGATCCATATGTTGCAATTGAAATAGCTAAGAAATTTGCTGAGCACATTCGAATTCCTAAAAGTGGCTTTGATTATTATGTTGAACCTGTTAAATCTTCTATTGTTGTCCCTAAATTTATTAAAGAAACACCAGTGTCATCTGTAGTAATAGAAGAATGTATTGAACCACCTCCCTATCCTGAAAAAGTTAAAGAGAATTTGCTTATTGCTGTTGCTGACAAAAGTAGAAAGAGATGTTCTCAACCTAAAGAACAGGTGGAAGTCAAGAACCAAGTCTCTATTATTAAGCAATTAAATGAAGAAGATCCTGTTGATGTTTATTTATGTGAAGATGCTACCAAAGTTATTAAAGGGAATTCATCCAAAGTTGGTAAGCCAATTATATCATGCTCTATTGGGACTTCTTGTTATCATGGTTTATGTGATATTGGAGCAAGCATTAGTGTCATTCCATATTCTCTCTATCAAGAAATTAAGCCTGATATTGATCCTATCACCATGGAAGAAACAGGTATGACCATTCAGCTTGCTAATAAAGATTATATTAGTCCCTTTGGAATTGTTAGAGATGTTGCAGTATTGGTAGGGAAAATAAAATATCCTACTGATTTTATTGTGCTTGGTTGTCCACAAGATTCTTTCTGTCCTATTATATTTGGTAGACCTTTCTTACATACTGTTGGTGCTGAAATTGATTTGCCTAGAGAAAGGGTGTTTATTGAATGTGCTGGAGAGAAACTTGAATTTAATTTTTCTAAATTTGCTGATAAACCTGCTAAGAAAGAACCAAAATCTAAAGATATAATTGAAACTCTTGCTCATATAGCTGTAGCTTCATCAGACGTGGTGGAACGTTATATGCTTAATCAGGAAGAGCCATTTAATGATGCAGAAAAAGAAGCTTTAGAACAAATATTATGGCAGCAACCTCCACAATTACAATTGCATATCCCACCTGATAATCTAGGAGTACTCCCACCTCCTAAAGGAGATCCTAGTTTTGAATTAAAGCCTTTGCCTGAAAATATGAAATATGCATACTTGGATAAGAAAAATATATATCCTGTTATTATTAGTGCTAACCTTTCAGCTGAGGAAGAAGAGAAATTACTTGATGTGCTTAAAGCCCACCGTAAGGCTATTGGTTATTCTCTTGATGATCTTAAGGGCATAAGTCCAACTCTATGTATGCATAAAATTAATTTGGAAGAAGATGCTAAACCTGTTGTTGATTTCCAACGCCGTCTACATCCAAAAATGAAGGAAGTGGTAAGAAAGGAGGTAATTCGACTCATAGAGGCTGGTATTATTTATCCTATAGCTGATAGTAAATGGGTTAGTCCTGTTCTTTGTGTTCCTAAGAAAGGTGGAATTACTGTGGTTCCTAATAAAGATGATGAACTTGTTGCTCAACGTACTGTTGTTGGTTATAGAATGTGCATTAATTATAGAAAATTAAATAAAGCAACTCGTAAGGACCATTATCCATTGCCCTTTATTGATCAAATGCTAGAGAGATTATCTAAACATTCTCACTTTTGTTATTTAGATGGGTATTCAGGCTTCTCTCAAATTCCAGTTCATAGTGATGATCAGGAAAAGACCACTTTTACTTGCCCATATGGTACATTTGCTTATAGGAGAATGCCTTTTGGTTTATGTAATGCGCCTGCTACTTTTCAGAGATGCATGAATGCTATATTTGCTGATTATATTGAGAAGATAGTGGAAGTCTTTATGGATGATTTTTCGGTGTATGGTACTTCTTTTGATAATTGCTTTTTCAACCTTAACAAAGTTTTGCAGCGTTGTGAAGACCAACACCTTGTTCTTAATTGGGAGAAGTGTCACTTTATGGTAACAGAGGGAATTGTTCTTGGGCATCATATTTCTGGAAGAGGAATAGAAGTTGACCCAACAAAAATTGAAGCTATTGAGAAATTACCATATCCAAGAGACATCAAAGGTATAAGAAGTTTTCTCGGTCATGCAGGTTTTTATCGTAGGTTCATTAAAGATTTCTCTAAAATATCAAAGCCTCTAACCAATCTTATGAAAAAGGATGTTCCGTTTTCTTTTAATGATGATTGCATAGAATCCTTTAATGTTTTAAAGAAAGCCTTAATAGCTGCACCTATTATTCAACCTCCTGATTGGAACTTGCCCTTTGAAATTATGTGTGATGCTAGTGATTATGCAGTTGGAGCTGTTTTAGGCCAAAGGGTTGATAAGAAATTGAATGTTATTTACTATGCTAGTAAAACACTAGATGGTGCTCAAAGAAATTATGCTACAACTAAAAAAGAATTTTTAGCGGTAATATTTGCATGTGATAAATTTAGATCTTACATAATTGATTCAAAAGTCACTGTGCACTCTGATCATTCTGCTATTAAATATTTGATGAATAAGAAAGATGCTAATCCTAGGCTAATAAGATGGGTACTTTTGTTGCAAGAATTTGATTTACACATAGTAGATAGGAAAGGAGAAGATAATCCCGTAGCTCATCATCTTTCTAGAATGGAAAATATACCTGATGATCCTATTCCTATTAATGATAGTTTTGCTAATGAACAACTTGCCCTTGTTAGTGTTTCTAGTGCTAAAGTTGCATCTCCTTGGTTTGCTAATTATGCAAATTTTATTGTTGGGAAAGTTATGCCACCACAATTTACTTACCAGCAAAGAAAGAAATTCTTTTATGACCTTAGACATTATTTTTGGGATGATCCATTCTTGTATAAGAAAAGTGTTGATGGCATTATTAGACGCTGTGTACCTGAGCATGAACAACGGGCTATTATAAGAGATTGTCATGACAATCCCTATGGAGGACATCATGCAGGAGATCGTACTTCAACAAAGGTATTACAATGTGGTTTTTATTGGCCTACTCTATTCAAGGATTGTGCTGAATATATTAAAACTTGTGATAAATGTCAAAGAGTAGGAAACATTGGTAGAAGGAATGAAATGCCTATGAACTATACATTACCACTTGAACCATTTGATGTGTGGGGTTTTGACTTTATGGGACCATTTCCTGCATCTAGTACAAAACATACTCGCATTTTGGTTGCTGTTGATTATGTTACAAAATGGGTAGAAGCAATTCCTACTAAGAGTGCAGACCATGCCACAGCCATGCAAATGCTTAAAGAAATTATTTTCCCTAGATTTGGTGTTCCTAGATTTTTAATTACTGATGGTGGATCTCATTTTATGCATGGTGTTCTTAGAAAAACATTGGCAAAATATAGTGTTAATAATAGAATTGCATCACCCTATCATCCTCAAACTAGTGGACAAGTTGAATTAAGTAATAGGGAAATTAAACTTATTTTAGAGAAAACAGTAAACAGAGATAGATCTGATTGGCCACTTAAAATTAATGATGCATTGTGGGCTTATAGAACTGCTTATAAAAATCCTATGGGTATGTCTCCTTATAAAATGGTTTATGGAAAAGCATGTCATTTACCCGTTGAATTAGAACATAAAGCTAGATGGGCTATTAAGAAATTAAATTTTGATTTAAAAACAGCGGGGGAGAAGAGATTGCTTGACCTAAATCTATTAGATGAATGGAGGAATGAAGCATATGAAAGTGCAAAATTGTTTAAAGAGAAAGCTAAAATTTGGCACGACAAGAAAATTAAAAGAAAGGAATTTAAAGTAGGTGATCAAGTCCTATTGTACAACTCTCGTTTTAAGTTTTCTGCAGGGAAATTAGCTTCAAAATGGCAGGGTCCATTGGTAGTACAGGAGGTATACCGTTTGGGGGCCATCCGTCTTCACGGTGATATGAAAGGTAAACCTCATGTGGTCAATGGACAACGCCTAAAACATTATATTGCAGGAAAGAGCTTCATAGGAACCATCGAGGAGATAAACTTAATGACACCGGAGGAGGTAATTGTAAGGGATCCTGCAGTTTCAAAAACCCAAATTCAATAATTTACAATTATTGTGTTTGGAAGTTTCTCGGAATTGCGTGAAAACTTACGGAACTCATTTTTTATGGAAATTAACGTGTGGGACAAGAAAATTGGAAGGAATTGGACCTCGAGGGGGAAAAGAGGACCCCACACGCGGCCAGATTCCTTGGCCGCGTGGAGGTACCTCTTTTCCACCTCAGAGTCCCGTTTCGTCTTGTTTTCGACTCCGACGCTTCGTCTTACCCCAAAAACCGTCAATATATACCCCCTTTTGTAGATCTAATCCCGCACCGAGAGTTCTCGCACGATCTTGGTTTTGTCTATTCTGTCTGTCAGGTTTTCCAAGCCATGACTTCGGGAGACTCCTACCAATGCACCTCCATGGACGATGATGATGATGAGCTTGAGGGCAACAGCCCCACATCCATCCACAGGAGGAATAGGAAGAGGAAGGACTACTCGGATGACGAGGACGTGTAGCTTCGCGAGATCATGGATGAAGAACCTGACGAGGCCATCTTCGACATACCACCTCTTGCAACAGCACCTCCATCACCAATCCCTGTTGCTGGCGTACGGGTGAACATGTCTTTTGGAAACAAGAGACAGTCCGCACGTATGAGCACCGGAGGGAAGGCTCCAAGGCACTCACTTGCTAGCAAAAACACAGTTTCTCCTCTTATTGGCAGGGAAACTCCCACTGAGAAGAATTGCACTGGAGATTGGGATCACCTTATTCCCAAGAAGAAAGCACCAAGCCCGGAGTGGAAAACTCCCAAGGAGACGGTGGAGAAGGACCTCATGGAAAGGTTGGGAAAAGCTGCAGGAGCATTTGAGCAAGCCTATAACCTCATGATGCACATCATTGGAGAGCTTGAAGACAACTAGGAAGAGAAGAAGAAGAAAGAGTGGTGGGCTGAGTACGAGAAGAAGGGAGAATGAAGAAATTACCGCAACCATCTAAGCTTGGAGGAGTTTCACCTATCCCCCGTCTTTTATCAGCTTTATCATGTCTATCTAGTTTTGGTGTGTCTTGCTTTTATTATCTAGTATCGTTTTCGTTTAGGCTTGAGTGAGCTCATTGAGCATTATCATGCATCCCCGTCTTATGGTTTATCAATGAATAATAAAGTATGGTGTCGTCCATGATTCTCTTGTTTTGGGGATTTATGGGTAACACTCATGCAAATGAGCATGGCATATTTAGACGTTTCAATCACATGTTGCCTTGATATTAATTAACTTGAGTGTGTTGGACAATTGTAGAATTATCTCAATATGACATAAATCCACTATCTATCTATTAGCTTAATGGCTATTCCGAGCATGTTCACCATGTTATAGTTTCATTTATGCTCTAAATTAAGATGCTTATGTTATTAATTGGCATGGGATGAATTTGGGATAAGAATCTCACGAACTTTTGAATGCACACATTTATTTCTATTGCACTTAACAAACATGACCCATTAATGGGAGCTAAAAGTTTTGTGCTTGACAAGGATTTTGGTTGGGAGTTGGCTAACACGTGCATCACGTGAAAAGCTTTCAACATTGCACAAAGAAATTTTATATTTAGTTGATGACATGTGCTTTTGTTTTTGGACTCCTGCCATGCCGAAATGAAATAGAGGAATAGTAAGTTTTGATGAGTAAGTATATATGACTAGAGAAATTGCATTGGGCTGCTAACCCAAGCCATGCTTGATCATGGTGGAAATTTACTTACAGCTAGAGTGGACTCTACAAACACATTCTACAATAAAATAAGAAGCTATGCATATAGTGAATGAAATAAAAAAGGATGATGAGTCTACTCCGTTTGTTCATCTTGTTATTGTGACATGGGCTGGTTTCTATGTCATGGGGCAAGAGGTACCTCTTTGCAATTCTCTATGATGTCATTAGTACTTATTATGATTGTACAAAGCTTATTAGGAATCTTAAGTTGAGTAATCATGGAGTAGGTTTTCACACTCACGGGGCATGAGAAATTCAACCAACACCTTGTCAACCACATTACTTCAACATTCATAAATTAAGATGCTAATGATAAAGGGGCAATAAGAGTCTTAGCCTAATGGATGCCACAATACAGTTAGTAATTTAAGCTGAATAGTTTGGAAACTAAATGAGACTTGATCATGTTTTACCTCTACTCATTTATCTTTCTCCAAATTAAAGAGTATAATTCGATTGTGCAACATACAATGGTTATTTGCTTTCAAAAGTATGGGGTGTTTGCTAGAGCTTCGAATATGTTATCCTTATGTGTATGAGTTCTATTATTCATCTTGCATTATAACTGAACATGATGATGATACAATGCCCGTATTTATTTATCAACCATAAGTCCATTGATGCATGTAATGATCTATGTCCTTATTTACTCGAGGACGAGCAAAGGTTTAAGCTTGGGGGAGTTGATACGTGCATTTTATATCATCATTTATACCCTCCATATAGGCATTATTGGGATGTTTTATCAATGTTATGTCATTGTTTTGCATGTTTTAGATGATTTTATGGGACTTTCCTACAAAGTCCCTATTTTTGGTATTTAATTTCTGGGTGTCAGAAAACACCTGTTTTCATCTTTTTGATGTTTCAGGAGCTACAGGTATCCAAATTGCGAAAGGAAAGAAACCCTATCAGTTTTTCTTCGGGAGAAAGGCCGTGGGCACAAGACACAAAGGAGGAGGGCCAGGAGGCCCAAAACGGGGTAGCCCACGCGGCCAGATTCCCTGGCCGCGTGTGGGGCCCCCAAATGGGCCCACAGCACCTCCTCCCTGAGGTCTTTTTGCTGACGACTCCGTCTTCCCCGAAAACGAACATCCTAATTTTCCTGAGACGAGACGGAGCCGCCAGGGCGGCGAAACTCTCGAAACTCTCTGCGGGGGAGACAGATCCTGCTGCTCCGGAGAAGGGGGAAATCATCCCCATCTTCATCCCCATCTCCTCCTTGGCGTGGGAGGAGGCATCTCCATCACCATCCTCACCAGCACCTGCATCTCCACCATCACCATCACCGTGATCCACTCTGTTCCCCTCATAGTTTGATCATTGCTACACCCTAGATACGTGTTATTGTACTCCGTTGCATGTTTGGGATTGAGTACTTGTCATTATTTGATGGTGGATCCATTGTTTCCGATTGTGTTGTACCACATATGTCACCATACATGATCATGTTTGCACGTTGTGAGTAGTTCCCGCATGTTCCTGAGGGCATAGGATGAATTGGCAATGATTTGTTACATGAGATGAGTTGTTATTTGGTCTAGTATTTATCTTTTATGTGATTCTATGATGGTGTTGTACGAACATCGACTGTACAACACTTCACCTACATGGGCTCATAGGAGAACACCGTAGTGTAGTGACGTGATGATGTCTTTAGGTGACAGGAACTTGAGACAGAGTCGTTGAATTGCATTATGAGGGTACTTGTATCGGGGACCTTAGAGCATAAGGCTATGGTGGGACATCATGTCTTAATAATTCTCGTGCTGTCATTTAATTGGCCACGTGATCCATCATAAGGGGTGATAGTTTATTTATTTAGCTATTCCTATTTGTGGCTCCGTCCGAAGAAGATTAAAACTAGACAAGATATACAAACATGTTATGCAATGAATCACTATGCCAGCTAAATCCGTGCAGCCCACGGGAATGTTTTCCACATATAAGACACAAACACACACTTGAGCTTGTCCTCTTGCGCATTAGAGGATTGGGCTTTGTCTCTCATTGAGACCTACTACTTGCTGCAATTTACTTTCCGCATTTTACTTTACTTGCACTACACAATTAAAACACAAAAACACCTGTTGCTTTTATTATTCCTTTGCTATTCTACTTACCAGTTCCTTCTGCTCCTCGTGGGCTCGACAACCTTTCTAATTCGAAAAGTACTACAATTGATCTCCTGCACTTGGGAGCCATCACCGAATAAAAATATAGTTTCACTATAAGTGACCTGATAAATTGTTGATGAAGAAGGGGATGCCTTGGGAATACCCAAGATTAGACGCTTGAGTATTCTTAAAATTTCTGGGATGAACCACGAGGTCATCCCCAAGCTTTTGCCTTGCACTCTTCTTGATCACATTATATCACCCTCTTTTCTTCACCCTTGAAGACTTTCTTCACACCACACTCAATGTAATTCGCATTAGAGGGTTAGTGCACAATCAAAAATTCACATGTTCTCCAACGAAACAAGCATTATTGATACTTTTTAAACATTAGCTACAGCCACTGATGTTTTATGAAGCAAAGAAATCCACTTGACATAGTAAAAGAGCAAATGCTAGAAAAATGGCAGAATCTGCAAAAACCAGAACAATCTGTAATGACGATTTTTTTCGGGGCACTTAAGTTGCTCATATCTAAAAAGATAAAGAACGAAGAAGTTTTGGAATTAGCTGAGCAATAAGAACAAAAGTTTCAGTTCATTTTAATCTTTCTGTGATTTATACGATTTTTTACGGTGGTTAGCAGAAATCTGTTTTCTGCGCAGAAATCCAAAACCAACTCTAACTTCCGCTAGAAACTTTACTTGGCACAACTAATACATGAGAATAAAGATAAAAAGGAGTTGCTACAGAATTATACAACCCCTTGAATAAAATAAAACAGATAAAAACAAAGCAAAAATAAAACCATGGGTTATCTCCCAAGAAGTGCTTTTCTTTAACGCCTTTTAGCTAGGCCCAGAAAAATGGAATGAAGTGTTTCAAGTGAAGAAGCATCCAAATTGTAATTTGTTCGAATAATAGAATCAAAAGGCAACTTCATTATCTTTCTAGGAAAGTGTTCCATACCTTTCTTGAGTGGGAATTGATATTTAATATTCCCCTCTTTCATATTAATAACAGCACCAATAGTTCTAAGAAAAGGTCTTCCCAAAACAATTGGACATAAGAATTGCATTCAATATTCATGACAACAAAATAAACGGGGACAAGGTTATTATTAGCCATAATAAGAACATCGTCAACTCTCCCCAAAGGTTTATTTCTAACATTATCAATAAGACGAATATGCAACTAACAGTGCTCCAAAGGTGGCAAATCAAGCATATCATAAAGTTTCTTATGCATTACAGAGATACTAGCACCAAGATCACATAGATAATTACAATAAAAATCATTCACCTTCATTTTAATGATGAGTTCCCAACCATCATATAACTTCCTAGGGATAGAGGCTTCACATCTTAATTCATCTTCTTTAATTTGTATGAGAGCATTTGTGATATGTTTTGTGAAATCCATATTCATAGCACTAGCATTAGGAAAACTAGCAAGATTTTGTAGGAACTTAATCACATAAGTTATGTTGCAATCATCAAAGTCAAGATCATTTTTATCAAAGGTAATGGGACTATTTTCTCCCATGTTTCTAAAAATTTCAGCACTTTTATCAGGAACATTTTTAGCAGTTTTAGGCAATTTTGAATGTTTAACAGCAGAAGTGGGAGTATTGCCAACACAAATTACTTTATCATGGATAATAGAAGGTTTAATAGCATGAGGAGCTTCATTTTACTAGTGGTGGTAATGGTGCAAACATTAGCTATATTATTCTTTCTAGCTATTTCATCTTCTCTTTCCCATCTAGCATGCAATTTTGCTAACATCCTAACATTGTCATCAATTCAAATTTGAATGACATTCAAAGTTTTGCTTTATTTAACATAATGAGGCATAACCTTTAGTATCAAAAAATCAACATCAAGAGCAAGACTATAAACTTTAGAAGCAAGAACGTCAATTTTTCCAAACTTTTCCTCAACAGATTTATTAAAAGAAGTTTGTGTACTAATAAAATTCTTAAGCATGTTTTCAAGATCATAGGTTAAAATTTTATTATTTTTGTAGGAATTACCATAAGAATTTACATAACCATTATTATTATTAGGAGGATATGGCCTATAATTATTGCTACCAAAATTATTCCTATAAGCATTGTTGTTGAAATTATTATTTTTAATGAAGTTCACATCAACATGCTCTTATTGAGAAACCAAAGATGCTAAAGGAACATTTTTTGGATCAATAGGAGCATGGCCATTCACAAGCATAGACATAATAGCATCAAGTCTATCACTCAAAGAGGAGGTTTCTTCAAGAGAATTTACCTTCTTACCTGTTTCTCTCTCAGTGTGCCATTCAGAATAATTTACCATCATATCATCAAGAAGCTTTGTTGCTGCCCCCAAAGTCATGGACATAAAGGTTATTCCAGCAGCTGAATCTAGAAGGTTTCTTGAAGAAAAATTCAGTCCTGCATTAAAAGTTTGGATGATCATCCAAGTAGTCAGTCCATGAGTGGGACAATTCTTTACTAAAGATTTCATTCTTTCCCAAGCTTTAGCAACATGCTCATTATCAAGTTGCTTAAAATTCATAATGCTACTTAAATATATAATCTTAGCAGGAGGATAATATTTTCCAATGAAACCATCTTTACATTTAGTCCAAGAATCAATATTATTTCTAGGCAATGATAGAAACCATTCTTTTGCTCTTCCTCTGAAAGAGAAAGGAAACAATTTCAGTTTAATAATATCTCCATCTACATCTTTATATTTTTGCATCCCACATAGTTCAACAAAATTATTAAGATGGACAACAGCATCATTAGTACTAACACCAGAAAATTGCTCTCTCATAACAAGGTTTGACAGGATAGGCTTTATCTCATAAAAATCAGCAGTAGGAGCAGGTGGAGCAATAGGTGTGCTAATGAAATCATTGTTGTTTGTGCTAGTGAAGTCACATAACTTAGTGTTCTCAGGGGTACTCATTTTAGCAAGATAAAAAACATGATAAAAATAACAACTAGAATAAGAAGTAATTTTTTTGTGTTTTTGATAAAGAGAAGCAAACAAGACAAAATAAAATAAACTAAGCAAAACTAAAAAAAAAGTAAAGAGATTAGAAGTGAGAGACTCCCCTTGCAGAAATTCTCTTCCTCCCCGGCAACGGTGCCAGAAAACTTGTTGATGGGGTGCGTAGTTGCACTCGTTGGTAAACCCCAAGAGAAAGGTTGTGAAGAGTGCAGCGGGAAGTTGTAACACCCCAAATTTTGCAACCATAGGGTGTGTGGTGTTCTGTTCATATCATTCATGCATGAAACCAAAATTTTAAATCATGTTTCAACCAATTTAAATTTGGAATTTAAATGGTTTGAGAAAACTCCAGCAAATAGTACTTAAAAGGGGTTCCAAAATTTTGTACTGAAAAGTATTTCAATTTCACAAAACAAAAACATGTCAAGATTGGAAATTTTATAAGCTTTCCAAAAAGTATTTTTGCCAAATTTTATGTTTGCAAAAAGGTCCCCAAAACATCTGTTTAAGTTCTGTTTTCAAAACTGCAGGGGCTTCTTTGTAATTTCTAGGAAAATTTGGGGGTTATCGAAAAATGCCCTTTGTCTTCTACCTCCGGCCGGGAAGCAGCTCGGTGGCACCGCTCCTGCCGTCGATCCCGCGAGGGGATCCCCGCCGTTGCCGCTTCCTGAGAGGGAGGATAAGGCCTCCACCCTCTCCCTCTCCCTCGAACCCCCTCCTCTCTCTGTAACCTTCCCCGACGAGCAAACCCTAGCCGCCGGCCATCCGCGCTCGACGCCGGCGAATAGGCCTCCCCCGCGCCCCTCCGAGCTCTCCACCGCCTCCACCACCTCCGTCTCATCCTCCTCGGGCACGCAGGGCATCCGAGGAGCCCCGGGAGCGCCCCGATTTCCCGCTGGAGTGTGCCACGGCCACCGTCGGATTTCCGGTCGCCGCCGCCGATTCCCGCCCCGGCGAGCCACCCCGACCTTGCCATCACCTTCACGGTGAGCTCCTAAACCCGCGGGTGGTCTCCGCCATCTTCCTCCCTCTCTGTAGCATGTTCCCGCCGGGCATCCTTGGCCGCCGCCGCGCCCCTCGTCGCCGGCGAGCTTCCGGCGACCATTTGGTCGTCCCTCCGCCACCCCTAGGTTCCACTCGTTTCCCTCTACGTGGTGGTAACCTTCATTTCGCGAATTACGCGCGAATTGCGTCGAATTTGAATCCTTCCGTGAAGAAAAGAAAACGGTGATGTCATCACTGTGTCACAGTGACGTCCTGCTGACGTCATAACTCTCTGTTTAATTAATTCCAGAAAATGATTAAATTTGGTTAATTAATATCTTCCAAAATATTGCTCAGAAAAATAAAATAAAAATATGGGAGAGATCAGGAAAATGTACTCTTTCCAAAAATGTCACTTTCATACATGTTTGACACATTTCATTTTTGGACATTATTTTAATGTGGTTTAATTCATTTAAAATAGAAAAATAAGTTTTTATTCACTAAAATTAGAAAATTAAAAGTTATATACCATTTTGCTCAAAATGACAAGTGCAATCTATTTATGATGTTTTCAACCTCATTTGAGCAACTAAAATGGTACTCACTTCCATAATCACCCTAAACCCCCTCCGGGGTCTACTTCGGGATAATTTCAGTAAAAATGATTAACTGACATACGAACCCTAGCAACCCAACGATCATGTTTAGGGCTTTATTTCAGTGCATTAACGTGCTCATTCATACATATTGTGCATTGCATTGATGCCATGTGTTGATTGTTAGTTCTCTTTCGGTGTTGTTTCCCCCTCGGTAGAACGTGACTCCGAAGAGAAGGCCAGCAATCCAATGACGAATACTTGATCTTAACCGACAAGTCAAGCACTTATCCCCGAAGATCCTCTATCTGGTTTTCTTATAACCAAGGCAAGCATAACCTCTTATCTGCTCATATATGGTTTCAAAGTGATTTGAATCTCGTACTTTGCATTCGGTTCCAAACTATTTGATGTCAGTAGATAGAGTTCTCCTATATACTGCATAACCTAAATATCCTGATCCACTGCTCCTAGCAGCTATAGGTTTGCTTGTGCGCGCTCCGCTAAACCCTGTGAGTCTTGCTTAGCCATGCCTAGTTGTGATCTGTTCCATCCGGTTGATGAATCTGGTCAAATGCGTGAATCTACTTTGTCAGGTTGTGGTGATTTGTATTATATCTGATAACTTGACTAAATAACGGCATGGATGTGAGGCCACAATGGGTTGTGGCGTTTTTTCCTGTTCATGCCCCTAGGAGCGAGTTCTCGCCTTCGAAGCCAAGACTGAGCGTGCAACCACACGCGGGTCCTAACAGACCGCGCTCGACTAACTAACTTGCTTGGCCACGTCCATGAGTCACGTAGTTTGATCTTTCCATCTGCGTGTGAGTCAGTAAACGATTTGGAGAAAACTTAGGGCGTGCCCGGGACAAGTGATGGACGTACACGGATCTTGTTCCCGACTCACAGAACAGGTGCCGCCAGGAGGTGGCCAACTCCCTGTTGACGGGGTGGCCCTGTTTGGGTTGACTCATGGATAGGGTCGAGCAAGGTAAAGGTCGTGGCCAGCCACCCTCTGCCGCGCTTTATGGACGAGCGTACATGTGGCGTTAAGAGTCGGATGGTACGTGTGGGTAAAGTGTACCCCCTGCAGGGATAAATCTCCTCGAGAAGCCGTGTCCACGGTTACAGACGACTTGGCAACGGATTCTGTGATCATAGATAACTTCAACGGAATGACTAAAACATGCCAACCATGATTGAAGGGTGCCTCCTCGGAGATGCCGAGAGGGGTGATCCTCGTAGCATGAGATAGTGTGGGTATGAGAAAGACTTGGTGGAATACAAGAATATGATGATCTCAGTAGTTGAGTAGCTTTCTCATCTGTTTTGAAAACATTCCATGAGACGTGCTATTCTTCCTCGATTTCAGAAACAAAGATTGCTTTACGCAAAATAGCCTTCATAAAACCCTTTCTGAAGATAGCAGATATATAATAGGTTAACTAAGTCTTGTTGAGTACCTCCCGTACTCAGGTTTGCTTAATTTTGGTTCAGGAGAAGATCTCACATCGGTGGTGTTTCAACGTGGACATTGACGAGTAGTTTGGGGTTCCCAGGTAGCAGCCTGGAATCTATGGGCTGGAACGTCGCCTTATGTTGCGGACTCTTAGGCCTTTTTGGTTCTTGTTGTTTAGCAACATAATTTGCCTTCCGTTGTCTGATGTAATGTTGGGTCGTGTGACCTCTGCTTGTAAGCTATACTCTAGTATCACCTGTTTAATACAAGCTTCATGTTTAGAGTACTGCTTTGATCGGTTGTTGCTTTCGAGCTCATTGTTATACAGTTTTGGCTATGCCTGCATAGTTGTCGCAGTCGAGGGGTTGTGGAGCCGATGATCCATGTCCGAGCCCGCCTGTCGATGTGATCGGCCTGGGGCGAGGTAACCCCAGTAACCCTCGATTGATGTTGCACTTTCTGGACACATAGCATCTCTGTATAGCTTTGGTACCGTTTCCTTCGGTTTCATTCGATTCGTGGACGCTTTGATATGCATAGTTGGTTATGACTAGCATGGATACAAGGAGTAGTAGACTGGGGATCCGGACTACGTGCCGATGAATCCAGTCTGTCTGCCGTTGTTTGTTGCGGCCGGGGCTGGTAACCCTGAAGCCCTTGTGAGTCCATGTCTAGGAGCACATAACAGTATGTATATCTCTGGGTCCGGGGTCGTGACAAGTCTTGGTATCAGAGCAGGACTGCCTGTAGGAAAACCTTACTGCTTGGTCGATGTTGAGTCTAGAGTTTATGAAAACTATTTTGAAACTTCAAATGATTGTGAAAAACCTTCTTAGGATTCTTTTTACTCCTTATCTGGTATCGTTCTAACTCTGGGTCATCTTACCTGTTTTGATTTGAAAAGGTTTTGCTGTCCTTTCTAGTCATTCAAAACTTAGGTGCCTTCTTTGGCAATGACGTTCTTTTACCCAAGTTGACCTAGTGTTAAAGTTTCTGGAGTCGTGTGTGTTCCATGTTCCGTTATTTCTTGATTCAACTGGGAGATTCCCTTTCCATCTAAAATCTCTCAGAGTTGTTCGGACTCCACACTTCTATGTTCTTAAGTTCAACTACAGAAACTCGAGATTTCTTTTTCATCTCGAATGTATCCGTTATCTTCTGCTCAAGTTGTTCCGGAGCTATCAACGTCCTTTGAAAGATACTCTGTGATTGCTATTCGTAGTGTCCTCCAAGACACTAAGATAGTAGTTACTTCTTTCTCTAAGTTTATAACCTTGGACTTGAACCGAAGGTCCCGGAATGTGCTGAATTGTGGTGAGTTGAGTTATGTGGTGTCATAACCATGTGATTCTCACTCTATCAGTACAGATGCTGACCTTTAACCCAAGTTCTGTTTCTTTGGATCCTGAAGAATCTGTTCTACCTCAGGATGGCTAGGTAATCTCAGCTCCAATAGCCATAGGTTTTATCTAGGAATCAAAAGGATCACGACAAGAGTGTCCTTTATGATTCTTATATCTTTGCTCTTGGTTCAGCTATACCAACCTTTTGGCATCGGATCTACACATGAGTATTACCCCGTGCATCCAACGTGGTCTCAGGATTTTCCAGAGCACGTTCCTACTCTTAGCTGCTTCCCGAACTCCGTCCGTTGTTTGGAAACCAAGTTGCATAGGTGTGTTGGATTCTTCCAATGCAGTTCCTCTTGAGTTCCGTCAGAACGTTCCACCTTGGAATGTCAGGAGAAACAAACTCCATTACCTCGTTCATCTTAAGAACCAGTTTAAAGTTTTGTAATCCACAGAATAAAGAAGTTTCGTTAGCTTCTGTTCTGTTCCACCTTCCAGTATCACACTCTTTATATCAAGAGGTTGTGTTAAGTATCATGGCCTTATTGATGAAGTGATGCTCTTACCGTCTTCACTCCCCCTTCATCCAAGCTTGAATGCTTGAGAATGATGGGTCTGTTCATCGATGTGTGTATCTGCTATTCCTAGAAATTCTTATTGCTTCGAAAAACCTAAGAAACATCTGTATCCTTCTTAGCACTATCGGTCACCCGGTCTCTACTTAAAGTTGATCGTGTTACCAAATCCGTTCATTTCGGTGCACATTCTTGGTCAAAGAGTTAGGTTCATGCCGAAGCTCTCAAGATCATATCAGTTGCTTTGAAAAGCAAACTTCCCTTCCAAATTCCGAGACATAACGGTAGGTTGTGATATTCTGGTTGTCTTGCTAGAAGTATCACCAGGTTTGTCACCTGACCGTAATGTCTAAATAAGGGGTAATTTGAACTACTCCTTTCTCCAAGGAACCCTGCTGGATCCCTGGACTAGTTGGTGTAGCTTAAAACACTAACTTGGAGAGTTGAAAGACAAAAGCTCATCCTAACTTGTTCCTTTGGAATGAGATGTCTAGTTCTCATCCTGTTGAAGCATGATAGTATCTCTTCAATGGACATGCTGTCATTCTACCTCTTGATTTGATTTGGGCTATCGTCAAATCGAGAAAAGATCCAAAGACTATCTTGATGGTGTTTTCACTCATGGTGTTTGGCCCGAGTATACCTCGTGTCCTTTGGCCTGACCAATGTATTGCCTTGTTCATATATCATATGAATCCCTCTTCTTGGAGTGTTTTGATAAATGTGTTTTCGAGCCCATCGCTGACATTCCTATTTACCCAAGTTGCAAGAGGCTCATGTTGAACACTTGGCATTAATGTTGGAAACTCTCGAGAACCATCTTTGTTTCATTACGAAGATTGTGTTCTGGATGCTTGAAGTGACTTTATCGGGTCCTTGTGCTTATGGTGAAAGTT
Organism: Alopecurus myosuroides; assembly: GCA_028641055.1. NCBI lineage: Eukaryota > Viridiplantae > Streptophyta > Magnoliopsida > Poales > Poaceae > Alopecurus > Alopecurus myosuroides. The sequence continues at coordinate 429,981,736 of CM054059.1, forward strand.
GCCGCCGTGGATTCGAGTAAAGTTTTCTTGTTCCTTCGGGAATAACTCCAAGTCAGTTATGAATGTGTGGACTACTCTTGAGATGGATGGTTGTTACCTCCATTCCTTGAAGAAGTTTGCATCCACACCACGCCACCGACTAATTGTTTGTAAAAGAGAAGAGGTCTAAGAACTTCGTTATCTTTGCATCATCTTCCCCAATAAGGACTCCGATGTGTTCTTCGCAAGTAGACCATGTAGGTGCAACCGTTCGCAAGTTGCTAACACATGAGTTTTGCAATCTCGCTCATCTTCTCGAGCTTGACATCATAGTACGTATCTTGAGAATCTAGTAGATGTGTCCAGTTGGTAACCGGTGCAAGCTTTTCAATCAAACACGTTGAGTCTTAGTTATTTAATCCGCTAACCAGAGCTGAATCTCAAGCAGCAACGATGGTTGGGGTTTTCGCAAGGGTGTTGAACTAGGTCCATTTCAAAATCCGGCATGGTTAATGTTGTGATTGACACAATTAGCCGGAAGGACTAATGTCATATCTCTTTGAATCTGTAAGAACAACCACTCTCCGTGAGAATTCTTGTCTGGCTTATTCTAACAAGTTCTCCTCCCCGTTCATCTAAACCGGAGTTCTACATTCACTGGATGACCTATAGAAGGCTTGTCATGAGCCTGCTGTCGGTATCTAGAACATCCAGGAGAACCTGGAAGTTGATATTTCCAATACCTCTCAGTTGATCCTCCAAACTTCTCTTTCAGTGGAAACAAGTTCATCATGAAAACATCTCGTGGTGTTTCGTAACCACCATTCATCAGTTCCCCTTTTCAAGTTGTTTGTACTTGAAGTTCTGTTCATCCCAAACATTGTGTGAATTTGTCAGTTACTTCAGCCATGGGATCTTAACCATGTAGTAGACGTATTGCTACGTCCAAACCACAATAGGAAAGAGATTCCTTATTCCTTTCGGTGTTTCAACCCTCATTGGTTACCCATCCTTATGGTGTGATCAAGAATTCCTCCTTTGTTACGGTGTTTCCACATCTTTCGGTTACTCATCTTCTGTTGTGAAGTAACATCCCGATCTTTGACAAAGTTTTCGACAAAGTTTTGACGGAGTGAAAGTTCCGTTATCTTTCGCGTCCACTCCGAAGAGTGAACATGATCATGTATCAAGTTTTCTCTGACACACGAATTACAGTGTTCTCTCGTGTTTCCCTCGTCTACGGATATTACGTTGTGGTATCCAAGACAATCCTTTTAATCTCGGTTTTCTATTTGAAGAAACCTCGGTTACAAAAGTTGTTCAACCTTTCTTTTCCAAAAGGATTTAAAGTCCTGTGCAAAGCTCATATTCTAAATCCTTTCAATACCAATCGTCTGCAAACTTGAAACCATCTTCTATTCACTCCATTACCTTGATGTGTTTCATGCACGTTAACTCAACAGTTCTTTACGGACATTCTTGTCATGAGTTAGCCATGAGATACTCGATCTTCGTGAAGATCATTTCCTAAGAGTTTCCCTCTTACCTAAGGTGTATCCGTTCAACACCTTAAGATGCTACGGATCAACCTCCTTAAGAAGAGAATCGTAAGATTCGAGAAGATCATTCAAACCGGTGTTCCTTCTTTCTTTCTCCTTCAGGAATCTCGGGACGAGATTCTTGTAAGGGGGGTAGATTTGTAACACCCCAAATTTTGCAAACATAGGGTGTGTGGTCTTGTGTTCATATCATTCATGCATGAAACCAAAATTTTAAATCATGTTTCAACCAATTTAAATTTGGAATTTAAATGGTTTGAGAAAACTCCAGCAAATAGTACTTAAAAGGGGTTCCAAAATTTTGTACTGAAAAGTATTTCAATTTCACAAAACAAAAACATGGCAAGATTGGAAATTTTATAAGATTTCCAAAAAGTATTTTTGCCAAATTTTCTGTTTGCAAAAAGGTCCCCAAAACATCTGTTTAAGTTCTGTTTTCAAAACTGCAGGGGCTTCTTTGTAATTTCTAGGAAAATTTGGGGGTTATCGAAAAATGCCCTTTGTCTTCTACCTCCGGCCGGGAAGCAGCTCGGTGGCACCGCTCCTGCCGTCGATCCCGCGAGGGGATCCCCGCCGTTGCCGCTTCCTGAGAGGGAGGATAAGGCCTCCACCCTCTCCCTCTCCCTCGAACCCCCTCCTCTCTCTGTAACCTTCCCCGACGAGCAAACCCTAGCCGCCGGCCATCCGCGCTCGACGCCGGCGAATAGGCCTCCCCCGCGCCCCTCCGAGCTCTCCACCGCCTCCACCACCTCCGTCTCATCCTCCTCGGGCATGCAGGGCATCCGAGGAGCCCCGGGAGCGCCCCGATTTCCCGCCGGAGTGCGCCACGGCCACCGTCGGATTTCCGGTCGCCGCCGCCGATTCCCGCCCCGGCGAGCCACCCCGACCTTGCCATCACCTTCACGGTGAGCTCCTGAACCCGCGGGTGGTCTCCGCCATCTTCCTCCCTCTCTGTAGCATGTTCCCGCCGGGCATCCTTGGCCACCGCCGCGCCCCTCGTCGCCGGCGAGCTTCCGGCGACCATTTGGTCGTCCCTCCGCCACCCCTAGGTTCCACTCGTTTCCCTCTACGTGGTGGTAACCTTCGTTTCGCGAATTACGCGCGAATTGCGTCGAATTTGAATCCTTCCGTGAAGAACAGAAAACGGTGATGTCATCACTGTGTCACAGTGACGTCCTGCTGACGTCATAACTCTCTGTTTAATTAATTCCAGAAAATGATTAAATTTGGTTAATTAATATCTTCCAAAATATTGCTCAGAAAAATAAAATAAAAATATGGGAGAGATCAGGAAAATGTACTCTTTCCAAAAATTTCACTTTCATACATGTTTGACACATTTCATTTTTGGACATTATTTTAATGTGGTTTAATTCATTTAAAATAGAAAAATAAGTTTTTATTCACTAAAATTAGAAAATTAAAAGTTATATACCATTTTGCTCAAAATGACAAGTGCAATCTATTTATGATGTTTTCAACCTCATTTGAGCAACTAAAATGGTACTCACTTCCATAATCACCCGAAACCCCCTCCAGGGTCTACTTCGGGATAATTTCAGTAAAAATGATTAACTGACATACGAACCCTAGCAACCCAACGATCATGTTTAGGGCTTTATTTCAGTGCATTAACGTGCTCATTCATACATATTGTGCATTGCATTGATGCCATGTGTTGATTGTTAGTTCTCTTTCGGTGTTGTTTCCCCCTCGGTAGAACGTGACTCCGAAGAGAAGGCCAGCAATCCAATGACGAATACTTGATCTTAACCGACAAGTCAAGAACTTATCCCCGAAGATCCTCTATCTGGTTTTCTTATAACCAAGGCAAGCATAACCTCTTATCTGCTCATATATGGTTTCAAAGTGATTTGAATCTCGTACTTTGCATTCGGTTCCAAACTATTTGGTGTCAGTAGATAGAGTTCTCCTATATACTGCATAACCTAAATATCCTGATCCACTGCTCCTAGCAGCTATAGGTTTTCTTGTGCGCGCTCCGCTAAACCCTGTGAGTCTTTCTTAGCCATGCCTAGTTGTGATCTGATCCATCCGGTTGATGAATCTGGTCAAATGCGTGAATCTACTTTGTCAGGTTGTGGTGATTTGTATTATATCTGATAACTTGACTAAATAACGGCATGGATGTGAGGCCACAATGGGTTGTGGCGTTTTGTCCTGTTCATGCCCCTAGGAGCGAGTTCTCGCCTTCGAAGCCAAGACTGAGCGTGCAACCACACGCGGGGCCTAACAGACCGCACTCGACTAACTAACTTGCCTGGCCACGTCCATGAGTCACGTAGTTTGATCTTTCCATCTGCGTGTGAGTCAGTAAACGATTTGGAGAAAACTTAGGGCGTGACCGGGACAAGTTATGGACGTACACGGATCTTGTTCCCGACTCACAGAACAGGTGCCGTCAGGAGGTGGCCAACTCCCTGTTGACGGGGTGGCCCTGTTTGGGTTGACTCATGGATAGGGTCGAGCAAGGTAAAGGTCGTGGCCAGCCACCCTCTGCCGCGCTCCATGGACGAGCGTACATGTGGCGTTAAGAGTCGGATGGTACGTGTGGGTAAAGTGTACCCCCTGCAGGGATAAATCTCCTCGAGAAGCCGTGTCCACGGTTACGGACGACTTGGCAACGGATTCTGTGATCATAGATAACTTCAACGGAATGACTAAAACATGCCAACCATGATTGAAGGGTGCCTCCTCGGAGATGCCGAGAGGGGTGATCCTCGTAGCATGAGATAGTGTGGTATGAGAAAGACTTGGTGGAATACAAGAATATGATGATCTCAGTAGTTGAGTAGCTTACTCATCTGTTTTGAAAACATTCCATGAGACGTGCTATTCTTCCTCGATTTCAAAAACAAAGATTGCTTTATGCAAAATAGCCTTCATAAAACCCTTTCTGAAGATAGCAGATATATAATAGGTTAACTAAGTCTTGTTGAGTACCTCCCATACTCAGGTTTGCTTAATTTTGGTTCAGGAGAAGATCTCACATCGGTGGTGTTTCAACGTGGACATCGACGAGTAGTTTGGGGTTCCCAGGTAGCAGCCTGGAATCTATGGGCTGGAACGTCGCCTTATGTTGCGGCCTCTTAGGCCTTTTTGGTTCTTGTTGTTTAGCAACATAATTTGCCTTCCGTTGTGTGATGTAATGTTGGGTCGTGTGACCTCTGCTTGTAAGCTATACTCTAGTATCACCTGTTTAATACAAGCTTCATGTTTAGAGTACTGCTTTGATCGGTTGTTGGTTTCGAGCTCATTGTTATACAGTTTTGGCTATGCCTGCATAGTTGTCGCAGTCGAGGGGTTGTGGAGCCGATGATCCATGTCCGAGCCCGCCTGTCGATGTGATCGGCCTGGGGCGAGGTAACCCCAGTAACCCTCGATTGATGTTGCACTTTCTGGACACATAGCATCTCTGTATAGCTTTGGTCCCGTTTCCTTCAGTTTCATTCGATTCGTGGACGCTTTGATATGCATAGTTGGTTATGACTAGCATGGATACAAGGAGTAGTAGACTGGGGATCCGGACTACGTGCCGATGAATCCAGTCTGCCTGCCGTTGTTTGTTGCGGCCGGGGCTGGTAACCCTGAAGCCCTTGTGAGTCCATGTCTAGGAGCACATAACAATATGTATATCTCTGGGTCCGGGGTCGTGACAGAAGTTTTCCCTCAAAAAAGAAACCAAGGATGAATTAACCAGTAGAAGGACAAGCAACTTCTGAAGGTTGATGCAGTTGATGTGGTAGGGCGCACTACCGGTTCAGCAACAACGTGGAACCTACACAACACAATCAATTCACTTCACCCCAACGAAACAGTGAGGTTGTCAATCTCACCAGATTTTCTGATAACAAAGAAGTTAAATGTATGGTGTGGAAAACAGTAGGAGAATAATGTGAAAACAGCAGTAGCAGTGTGAAAACTGTGGAAGTAGTGTGAAAACAGTAATTGCAACTGTTGTATTATCTGTATGAGAAAATGGATAGGGGTCCACCGTTCACTAGAGGTGTCTCTCCATAAAAGATAGATAACATGTGTGGTGAACAAATTACAGCTGAGCAATTCATAGATAACGAAACATGCATGACATGCTGATTACTATGTGATTCATGCGGGCATTACAACAAGACTCATAGACCGTTATCCAACTGCATCTATGACTAATAATCCACCCTCAGAATATCATACGAACAAACCTTGGAGTAAGTTGCAAGCAATAGATAATCGGAGTAAGCAAAGTGTGTAATGTAACCATAGTTGTTTTCTCCCTAATGACAACAACACATCCTCCATCCGTCATGTTTTTGTCACTCGAGCACAGATGCAAAGGATGCATGAACCCACTATCGAGCATAAATACTCCCTCTTGGAGTTAGTAGTATCTACTTGGCCAGAGCATCTACTAACAACAGAGAGAATGCAAGATCATAAATAAGAGACATAACATTCAATAATCATCGGATCCCAGCAAACACAACATGTAGCATTATGATACGTTCAAAACGTATCTATAATTTTTTATGGTTTCATGCTACTTTAATGCTTTTCATAATTGTTTTTATATTAAGTTTATGATTTATTTGGACTAACCTACTAATAGTTGCAAAAGTGCACAATGTTCTTGTTTTACACTTTGATGTGTAGGAATTACCAAAAATAGAAGAAGAAACCTTGTTGGAGTCGAATTGGGACTTTCCTGAAATCTGTCTGAAAACACTTTTGAAAGATTGCCACGTTACGGGTCGAAGACAGCGTCAAACGGAAAGCTGACAGAAGACAAAGTTGTGGGGAATTTTGCGGCTTACGTTCTAGAGTGAAAATTCGCCTGATTCCGTGTCTGGACGGCCGAGATACGCCCGATTTACCGCAGCCCTAGATGGGATGGCGGAAATCCGTGGGACTATATAATGGGAGGAAACCTAGGTCGTGGGAGACTCCCCATGCCACGAATTTCCAGCCACCAAAGCCACGTTTTAGCCTCCCCCATGGATCTCATCTCTATGGAGGAGGGCTGCCAAGTCCATGAAGGAAGAGGGCTAAGGGGCGGCGCTCCCCCATGATGCCGGTGGCGCAGGGAAGGAGTCCATGCGCCACCGCCGGCGCCGCCCTGCGCTGCCCTCTCCGCGGTCTTCACCGCCATCTCCATCGCCAATTCCTCCTTGTCTAAAGTGGTTCATTCTCCCACACACCTCTATACCGCCCTATGTAAACATGGTGTTTGACGTTACAAATTATTTGCAGATGATCTATTGCATCTATGTCATGTTTGTGTAGATCCCTTTTGTCATATGATTGATTGTTGAATCTTTATGGATGGTTTGAGCTATATATTGAATTTGTTACAGTACTATGGTGCCATCATATGTTTATGCGCGCATGGATCACATCATAGGGTTTGTAGTATGTCTAGAAAGCTAGAGGGAGGGCTTCTTGAGTGACAGAAACATGATCCCCCATCTAGTGATTGAAGCATATGGGATAAAGAGAACCTTTTGATCTTAATGCTATGGTTGAGTATTTTTACCTTAATGTATCTTCTAGTAGTTACGGATGTTTGCTAGAGTTCCAATCATAAGTTCTTGCAATCATTGGATAGTGAGAGCTTGTTAGCTTTGCCTCTCCCACATAAAAGAGGAATATCAGCCATGTATTTGACTATTTGATCATGGATAAATCCATCACAATTACCACCACTTTCCCACACTCATGGTGTTGTTAGTTTATAGTCATTTAGTATACTTTATTGCTGCAGAAACTAACTTTACTTTCAGGTATTTATTATCCTGCAAAACTATCTTGTTTACCCGTATTATTGCTCTAGTATTATTTCCTAGGTAAAGTAAACGTTTAGTGTGCGTAGAGTTGTATCAGTGGTTGATATAACTTGAGAGAATACTTATTCTACCTTTAGCTCCTCGTTGGGTTCGACACTCTTACTTATCGAAAAGGCTACACACGATCCCCTATACTTGAGGGATATCACATTACAATAAGATGATCTCGATCATGTAGGGAAGCTCACGAGATCTAAACATGAGGCATAAAGACGGGAGAACAACCATCTAACTACTGCTATGGACCCGTTGTCCAAAGATGAACTACTCACGCATCACTCCGGAGGCGGGCATGGTGGTGTAGAGCCCTCTGGTGATGATTTCCCCTCCCGGCAGGGTGCCGGGGAGAACTCCAGAACCCTCCCGAACTCGGGTTGATGATGACGGAGGCCTCGGGTGTTTTCGTGGAAAAGTGAGATCTATTTAGGGTTTACGCCTCGGGGTGAATAAATAGGCGAAGGGCGATGGCGGTGGGAGCCCGAGGGGCCCACACCACCCCAGGGCGCAGCCAGGGGGCGCGCCGCCCTATGGTGTGGCCCTCTCCGGGTCTCTTCGGAACTCCGTGGAACCTTCGGGAATTCTAAGACTTCTGGGCTTCGAATTTTCCAATTCCGAGAATATTTTCAGAACAACTTTTCAGAAACTAAAAACAGCAGAAAACAGGAACTGTCTCTTTGGCATCTTCTCAATAGGTTAGTCCCAGGAAATCGATAAAAATGGCATAAAGTGTAAGGAAAACATGTAGCATAAGGCGTGAAAACAACATGGAACATCAGAAATTAAGGATACGGTTATGACGTGTCAACAGGTTACAATTACCTAGGGCAGATTGAGTGCGTGACTAAAATCTTCCTTAGGGTTTCTCCCATACGGCTTTATATAGATAGCCGGATCGGGTCATACAGGAACACAAACCGTACAATAGCTTAACCCTATAAATCTATGGTCATCCAGCCTCTAAGGGCACAGTTGGGCTTCAAGGCCGCCATTGCGGATGCGGTCCTACGCTTCGTCATTTATGGGCCTTAGTCTTTGGGCCTGCCCTTCAAGTCCGGCTTCTGGATGCCGGCAGATTCCTCATTCTGGATATCTCCGACAGAACCCGCGGATGCCTGCAACATAACTTTCCTAGAGCCCGCATGAAGCTTTATGCATAGCCATACTTGAGAAAAACGGTCGATTCGAAGACGAAGTTGACGACGGTGATTTAAATCCAAGTCACCACAGGGTGGTGGCTTAGATCTTTGGAGGCGACGGCGAGGACCAAGTGCTTCGGCTGATGGACCAAGATCTATACATCTACCGTGACGACACCATCAACTCCTTGCCCTTTGCTCCATAGATGTAAGCCCCATTGCCCACCTAGAGTTGCACCGCTAGCTATAAATCACTAGGACGCACCGATTTTTGTGTTACTTATGCATCTTGATTTCGCTAGGACCCACAGCTGCAACTTATCGTTCAGGCAACAACACTTATAGTAGTGATGCATTCCTACATGCTCTTAGTCCATCATAGAACACTTCGTTGCAATTCTATGGCATACTCAGATAAGGCCCAATGTTTGTCAGGGAGACAAGGAGATGATGGCCAATCTAAACTGCATCTACGACAACAACGCGGTAAAGGTTGTGAACATGTTAAGAATGGGTAGAGCCCCTTTTGCAAACATAGTCGAGACATTTAGACATAGAGGTATGTTACAAGGTAGCATACACACCTATGTGGAAGATCAAGTAGCAATGTTCCTTCATGTTGTAGGTCATAACCAGACATTTAGAGTGATTCACAACACATTCAGGAGATCCAGTGAGACAATATCTTGATATTTCAATCAAGTCTTGTGTGCGGTATAGGAGAGTTAGGGGAAGATATGATCAAGACATCATCCGGTACAACTCAACATAAGATAGAAGACATACAGAGGTGGTATTCATACTTCAAGGTGAGCAAATCTGATTTGTTACTTCATGCCACACCATCAATTATTTGCTGCGTAACATGTGGTTTTGTTCACCATGACATGATTTTATTGGTGAAATTTATGGCACTCATATCATTGATAGAGTATCGAGGTCGTAGGCTGCCGCATACGAAGGTAGAAAGCACTACACCAGTCAGAATATGCTAGCTTCTGTCGATTTTGATATCAAGTTCACATATGATTAGCTGGTTGGGAAGGATCTTTCCATGATGCAAACATCCCATTTGACAACATGAGTCGGTCATATGGGATATATATACGTGATGGCTAATTCTACCTAGGTGATGCAGGATATGGTTAATGCCCTGGTGTTCTTCCAGCCTTCATATGTACCAGGTACCATCTTAATGAGTTCCGCGGAAGGAACTATCTTAGGAATGCCCATGAATTGTTCAAACTGAGACACTCTAACCTTATAGTTACTGTTGAGAGTGCTTTTTTTTTGCTTTGAAGAACATATTTAATATCATTGATCAGAAGCCATTCCATCATTTCCACACATAAGTCAAGCTTGTTATTGCTTGTTGTATTCTTCATAACTGGATCTTAGGTTGGGGTGTAGATGAGTATTTCCCTCACGAGTATGATGTGATACCAGATGGCCAGGACTTGGGACATGGTGTCCAAGATCATGATCAAGAAGCTTCGAATAACTTGAGGCGGGAGTGGGCTGATGCAATATGGCCAAATAGAGCTAACACGAGTGTATGATCAAGAAGTGGAAGAAGAAGAAGGTGATCGAGTTTTTCTCCTCACCAGCACTCTATAACCCTCCCCCCTTAAACTGTATGTGTGATAAAACATCTATTTTATATTATCTAGGACAACTTTGATAACGTGATGAATTGCCATTTGTTATTAGCTAGGGTTGAATCCTTATTAGTGTGCTACTCTATCATCTGTGGACACGACTGTTAGTCGTGCAATCCGTAGTAAGTCCACCACTACTATGAATAAGTGATGCGCAACCACCATCATTTGAAAACCAAACACCAGGAATAGAGCTCCGTGACACAAACACATTTAGCCAAACACCGGGTGTGTGCTAACTTGATCCCAATCGAACGGGTGTGGCTACCACTTTGTGAGCAACCAAATGGGGTGCGGAACACGGCCCACGCCTAGTTTTTCGTAGGCCAGGACATAGCGAAACACGGATGCAAGAGGCCAAAAACCTTGTAGATAACCAAACACGCCCATCGGGTTCGTGTTTAGTTGCATGCATTGCATGAGAAAACCTTGTGTCCCCGCATTTGGTTGCGTGTATATGAATAAGTTGGCAATCCAACTGAAATGTGACAGAATAATTTAATTAAACCATTATAATTTAACTAATGGATGAACTCAATAAATCAACCGGGTAGACCACATGACACAAACAATGTAACCATCATCAGATCCTTTGGCTCCTAATTTAACTCGGGCTAGGATCAACCCACTCAAGCCAATTCTAGCCCAACCAACATAATCACTTGGTGTTGTAACATAGACTTGGTTAGGGGTGTCAACTGCCACATCGTTCTCCTCATGCTTCGGACCATCAATACCGAACCCAAGTATCCTGCTATGAAGAGCTAGTGTTAGCTGGTGATAGACTGCCTTAGTCTATTTTCCTTAATGTATATTTTTACATAACTGTAACACTCTTTGATTGGCAATAAAGGGCTGTGGGGGACTCCCGTGCAGTAGAAAATGTTTCAAAAAAAAGACCACAACATGCATAGAAAAACTAATTTGGGTGGGAAAGGGTGCAAGGGTTTATGGTCTAGGATCTTCCATTTATTCTGCCGGGTTGTGTGTACGGAAATTTTAAAAATTTCGCCATGCATGCTACGCAACTGCCGAGATATATCTATGAAGATACAAGTGAATAATAATTCCAAGATCTAGTTCTCGAGGTCGTGTACCAGACACAGTAGAAGCGGAAGAGGTGTTGGTGTTGGTGACGATGTCGATGAAGCATCCAAGTTCTAGGCAACCCATAGGTATGTGTTCCAATTTAGTCGTACGTGCTCACAATGATAAACTTGCACACCATATTTTGTCCTACCAGCCCATTGTAGCAGGGCCTCAAGGGAAACTACTGGTAATTAAGGTGCTACTTTTAATAAAGTACCATAGCAAAGCATTAACACTGCGTGAACACATGTGATCCTGACATCACAGCCATCCCCTCCGGTTGTCCCAATTTCTGTCACTTCAGGGCCTCGGGTTCACCACAATAATGTGTGTAAACAACTTGCAGATATGATCAAGAAACATAATTATACTCATGAAACAATAACATGTTCAGATCTGAGATCATGGCACTCAGGCCCTAGTGACAAGCATTAAGCATAACAAGTTTCAATAAGGATATAAACCACTAACAACGAATACTAGGCACCATGCCCTAAAAATCTGGCATTATTACATGAACGATCTCGTCCAATCCCTTCCATTACTCTCATCCTACACCGGGGATTACTCACACATGGATGGGGGAATCATGGATGGTTGATAGAGAAGTGGTGGTGATGACGAAGGCGATGATCTCCTCCGAATCCCTGTCCCGGCAGGGCGCCCGAACATGTACTTCTGATCCCCGAATTGAGTTTCGAGGTGGCGGCGGCACTCTGGTGTGTTTCTCTGGAATATGACGAATCCCCTCGGTTTTTAGGTTACGGGGGTTAAGTAGTCGAAAGGGGAGCCCGAGGGGGTGCCTGGGGCAGCCACACCTCCACGCGGTGCATCCTAGGGGGCGCGCCAGCCCATGGTGTGGGACCCTCCTTGCCCCCCTCCGGCTCTTCTTCTGGCTCCATGGGTCTTCGGGTAAAATAAGGACTTCAGAATCTTTTCCGGGCAATTTCTTGAAAGTTGATTTTTCTGCACAAAAACAAGACACCAAGGTAATTCTGCTGAAAACAACGTCGGTCCGTGTGAGTTGTATCCAAAACTCACAACTTTAGTGGCAAACAACAGCAAAAGTGTTCGGAAAAGGAGATACGTTTTGGACGTATCAAAGCTCTAATTTAATTAGATGGAATCTAATCAGAAGCTCTAATTAGACCTTCTAATTCTACTAGAGGGGGAGAGAGAGACTGGCTCACAAAATTGTGATTTGTCTCTAGCCTTGGGGGTCCACATACCAAAGGGGGAGGAGGAGTCCTTGTTGGGCTAGGAGGCGGGGATAGCCGCACCATGAGGTGGCTGCACCCTCTCACCTAGCACAACTCGGATTGGACTCTGTATGGAGTCCAAGTCCACCTCACTTTTTCCCTTTTTCCTTTTTGTTTCTCCTTTTTCTCTCCAATAAAATTCAGGAAAAATACTTGGATGTCAAGTACCAATGTATGGTGCTCTAGATCCTGCCTAGCAGCCCCTAAAAATTAGGTGGGACCATGAGGGGCATTCCTAACCCCCTTCGGCACTTCCCCCCACTTCTCGGTTTTTGCCCGAAACTCTTACGGCAAGCCATGACCCCTTTAGATAAAATCATCGATACTATATAACGATGTGATAAATATATTTTCTGACACTCCAGGACATCTCATGCTCCCCATGGACTTGCTCCGTAAAGCGTGCAACCTCAATTTCTCTGTCAGAAAAATTTCAGAATAAATTCTGGTAGTTGTTTCTATTACTCTAGGCCATCCAATGCACTCAATATAAATTCTCTCTAATATATAGAATATATCTATTATGAAGAAACACCGTTCTGATGATACTCCTAGTTGATCCAGACGTACCGATATACATAAAAATCGGCCATAACTTAAGTGTTTTCCCCTACAGGTTCGATAGTGTGTGGACATGAAACTGGAAACGCTCTCCTTTTCAAGAATCAATAACGGGACCATGGACGCCCATATTGACTCCCACATACTATACGAAAAAACTGTTGAACATGTTGGTCATTATACAATTTTTCCATTAATCACGATATCGAACTTACCCGAGACTCTGGATTCCGATATTGTCATCAAACAATCTATGGTTCACTATATCTTTGTCTTCAGGGGCAGAGCTGGAAGTCGAGTCACCCTGATGCACTACTTTATTATGGCATAAATTTTCACAAAAAAAATCACTATGTAAAATTATTTTTCTGTAACTTCTAATATAGATGTCGTGGACTAATAATACACAATGTATAAATACAAAGAACTTGTAATAAAAAAGGTTTACTATATTGATAAATAGAGGACAAAGTTACTTGTAAAAGATGTCTTGCATTTTTAAATTGAAAAATACATCATCAAACACCAAGATCCAATAACATGCAAGATAAAAAGTAGACTTGATTTTCAAGTGGAACATAGTAGAATGATAAAAAAATGGCACTCAAGTAGTTAAAGTTTCCACTTTACCTTTTACTCTTCTAGTATACTCAATTCTTCAAACCCATGAAATACTTAACCACCTAATCATTGGTGATTTTCTTCTTTCTACACATAAAAAATAACATCATCACTCATGCTGTCATCATTGAGTCGATTGCGCAAAGATGTTTTCACTAGTTTCATGGCTGAAAAACACATCTCAACTGTAGCAGTAGCAACATGCAACACAATTACTAGTTTTGGCAATCGATAAAACAAATGATACATAATATTCCTCATCTTGTCACCTGTCGGATATATACTGAATAGGGGTATAGAAGATGGTAGACAAAAGAGCCGGACTATCAGGGTGGCCTACATGGTAATGGGCTTAGGTCCATTGGGCGGCCCAGTAGTCCGACGCGCAGAAGCCGGATTCTAGAAGAACCCGGATCACGGCCCACGTGATCTGGCTTGGAGGAGAAGACGGATTCCTTACTTTCCAAGTTATAAGTTAAACGTAGTCTTCTAGGTTTCTGGTTCTGTAAGCCCTAATCCGGCTATTATATAAAGCCGGACGGGAGATAGATTAGATAAGTTCGATAGGTTCTAAGTTACGTTAGACACAAGCTAAAGCTCTACGCAACTCGCCGGGAAGTTCATCCTCGTCGAGTAGCTAGATCTATTCCCTCACATTGTAAACCTGTTATACGGGCTTTAGTCCCAATTAGTGAGAAGTGCAGGAGTAGGTACGCCGTACTATCGCGACGTACCGAACCTGGGTAAAATCTCGTGTTCTGTGTTACTACGCTATCCCGTTACCCCACGTCTCTACCGTAGTCTCATGGCACCCCAGTCTATGAAAACTACTACGATGTCTCGACAGTTGGCGCCCACCGTGGGGCAAACGACGTCAGGCGTGAAATTCCGATCTGGGATACTAGGCGGAATTGGAAGATCGATCACTGTCGGAAGCTTGGAATTCGACGACGACGTCGGGCGCTTCCTCGACAATGGATCCTACATACCGGCGCAAAACCACCTGGTAAGTGCCTGCGTTTTACCGATTGGATCTGCTAACATCTTTATCGGATTAACCGCGGAGGCAATGGGGTTTTGCGGTGGAAGCAAATTTATCCCACCCGCCCTATACCCAGTCGAAGACGACTATGATGCCGGATTTTGCTCAGATAGCCGACAAAACAGTGATACGCACTTTATCGGCATGGTGCAATCCGAGATCGCTGAAAACACGGATGACGGAAATCCCGTGCAAGAGGCAGATAACAATACACCCGTCACAGAGACGGAAGAACCAATACCCGTCACAGAGACGGAAGATCCGACATCCGTCAACCAGACGATGAACTCGGAAACAGAATCCGTTCTTGCCGCCATAGAGGCGAGATTGGAGTCGGAAACCGGATCGGATAACTTCGACTCCGAAGACGAAGACGATGACGCCTTCGTAAGAAAAGTTAAGTCCTTTCAAGAGGGATTCCATGAAGTGCTAATGGCAAAACCAGCTGATACAACGGGTGCCGATAGCCAGGAAAGCCCTAAAACTCCTCCGCCAGTGGAAGAGAGAGAAGACGGAGAAACTTCTCCGATATTCCCTAATGTCAAGGAGATGACAGAAGATGAACCTGTCAAAAAACCTCCTTCTTCCAAGAAAAAGCACCGTGCTTCTAAAAAACTCCAGTACAAACTCCGGAAGAAAAAGTCAGCTGATCTCGCTGATGAAAACCTGGAAGTCGGAGATATTAGTGGCACAAAGCCTACGGAAAAGAAATCTAAGGAAATCACCGCTCCGCCAATGACAGAACTAGAAGAGCAAGAGCTATTACAAACTCCAGTGGGACCCAATGAACCCCCTGAGATGCTGGAAGCCAGGAGACAAGCTTTCCAACGGCAACAGCAACATCTGCTTAGATCTCGGCAACATCTCCAACAAACCCATAATGACATCAAAATCATGAAGGAAGAAATAGAGGAGTACGAGAGAAAGCATAGATCTGCCTTAAAACCTACTAGGTTACCCGGAATTGCAAAACCGGAAGAACTGCCGCCGAAAGAAAGGTTCTATAACCCATCTTGGCAAAAGCAGTTAAACGGCAAAGATGCCAAGGGCGAGCCAATATACAAAACCGCAGCAGAAAATGCGGAAGCAGCGTTCGCCATCTTGAACAATGATCTGTACTCCAACGGGGAAAAACTCCAAGGGGTGTATGCTTTCCTAGGAAAAGCATTACAGCAGCAACAGCGAGGCCAAGAACGATCAGGGAGGCTGCATGATAATTCCGCCCTCTGCAAAACAGTTACTTGCGCCGCTGGAGCACCTGGACCGGAAGAACCCGGAGATTCGGACAAAAAAGAGGATCCGAGAAAAGACAAGAAAAACCCCGACAACCGGGACGCAGCGTCTAGAACCGGACCTCATCTCCCGAAAGATGGATATAAACCACACGATCGGGAAGACAAACACCGGAATGACGGCAAAATAATGCCACCTCCGAGAAACCCAGCTGAAAAAGCTGGAAGATACGATACACCTCACAGACGTGAAAGATCTCGGACACCACCTAAGGATAAGGAAAGGTACAGGAGCAGGACTCCACCTAATCCCAGGGGGCGTGACAACGGAAGAGATAGAGATAACCCCGGAAAAGCGCGTCCGCGCAACAATGGAAAAGAAAGGAGCAGATCCCCTTCTGTCCATTCAGCCGGGAGATATTCTGCACATATTGATAGAGCAGAAAAGGATGATCTATACTTTGGTCCTAAGTGTTTTACTGACAGGATCCGAAGGATAACCCTGCATTCTGGCTTCGCCAAAGTTGGTCCAACCTACCAAAAGTATACCGGCAGTACAAACCCGGATACCTGGCTTTCAGATTATTACACAGCCGTCCAAATCAACAACGGGACAGACCTGGAAGCTGTCAAGTTTCTTCCCCTAATGTTGCTAGACGGAGCCAGAGATTGGATCAATGGTTTACCATCAAGAACTGTCGACAGTTGGGATGATATGGCGAGAGTATTTACTCAGCATTTTCGGGGAACATACAAACGCCCAAATAGCATCAACCAGCTGAACCGTTGCACCCAATTTGAAGACGAACCATACGTGGATTTCATCTCCAGATGGACTGCAATGAAGAATAGTTGCTCTGGAGTAACTGACGTACAAGCAATGCATGCTTTCGTCAATGGCCTAAAACCCGGACTTGTACCGTTCATGGTTGGTTCTAAAAAGCACAAAGATCTCGGATCTATGCTTACAACCGCTAATGAGCATGCTGCAGCTGAAGACGATATCAGAGCAAGAGGAGGCAATATTGAGTCACTGATACTGGCCAAGAAAACACCTCGTTCTGATAAAAAAGGAACTCCGGAGTCAACAACAAAGCCCAAGGAGGTCAACATAGCCTTTGGAGGAGAAAAGGTGAACAAGTGGAAAGGCCGCAGTCCAGATCCAATCAATTACACTCCCGAAGAATGGGAGAGAATTAAGTCGGAACCCTGCGTCCACCACTCTCAGTTTGGGAAACCAACCCACACAAACGCGCAATGCCGGCTAAACAAGCATATGAAAGGCAATGCAGGATCCGGAAATAAAGGGAAGGGTTCCAAGAGGAAACCTGCCAAACAAAAGCCAGAAGCTGAAAAAGAAGACAGTGAATCGGACACTGATGACAAAATCCAGGAACAGCAGCGAAAAGGCGAACCTAAATTTCCGAGAGTTGACGGAGAAGCAATGTTAACTTTCCTAGCAACCCCGTCAGCAAAGGTGGCCAAAAGGACACTTCGAGAAATAAACGCGGTTGTTCCGGCAACCCCAAAATTCTTGAAGTATTCCAACACACCGATAATTTGGGATCAGTCAGATCATCCCGGAAATATCCCTGAACCCGGCACACAAGCTCTCGTTGTAAGCCCTATTGTTCAAAACACTAGGCTAAGAAGAGTGCTGGTGGACGGAGGATCCAGCATCAACATAATGTACCTGGATACACTGAAGCACTTGAAGATCTCCGAGTCCCAGCTCAACTACAGCAATATACGCTTCCATGGCATTGTTCCTGGCAGGCAAGCACGATCCCTAGGAGAAATTTCCCTAGATGTCACCTTCGGAGATAAAGATCACTTCCGGCAGGAAAAAGTATCCTTCGAAGTAGTGCCGTTCGAAAGCGTGTATCACGCAATACTCGGACGTCCGGCTTTCGCCAAATTTATGGCAAGATCTTGCTATATCTACAACAAGCTGAAGATGCCAGGACCCAAAGGAGGAGTAATCACCATTGCCGGTGATTTCAAGCTGGCAAACGAGTTGGAGAAGCAAAACGCCCTTTGCGCTCAAAGAGTTATAGCTCAGGAAGAACTGAAGGAGTTAGCCAAGGAGGTATCGCCGAAAGAAATGCCGGCAGGAAAAGAAACTCGGAAGCCAACAGATAGCTTCAAGGCGTCCGAGAATACAAGACAGGTAATCCTAGATCCCACAGATCCGACAAAATTCGTCGTTGTAGGGACTGGGATGACCGACAAATAGGAAGGCGAGCTCATCAAGTTCCTCCGTGAGAACTGGGATATTTTTGCCTGGTGTCCAGCTGACATGCCAGGCGTACCCAGGGAGCTTGCTGAGCACCAACTCAAGGTTATTCCCGGATCAAAACCCGTCAAACAAGGTCTCCGTCGATTTGACGGAAGAAGACGGAAGGCTATTGGCAAGGAAATTATCCGGCTTTTAGCAGCGGATTTCATCAAGGAGGTAATCCATACTGACTGGTCCGCAAATCCGGTATTAGTACCGAAGAAAGACACAACTGCCCTCAGAATGTGTATAGATTACACAGGATTGAACAAGTTATGTCCGAAAGATAGGTTCGCACTGCCGCGAATCGGTCAAATAATAGATGCCACGGCAGGCTCCGAGCTTTTATGCTTTTTGGATGCATACTCCGGGTACCACCAAATACGCATGAAAAAGGAAGATCAAATCAAGACTTCTTTTATAACCCCGTACGGGACGTATTACTACGTAACCATGCCTTTTGGCCTGAAGAACGCAGGTGCAACCTACCAGCGTTGCATGCAACGTTGTTTGCATAGTCAAATTGGCAGAAACACCCATGTTTACGTGGACGATATCGCTGTCGTAACCAAGGAAAAAGATACACTCCTTGAGGATTTGCGAGAAACTTTCGAAAACTTACGCACCTACCAGATGAAGTTGAATCCATCTAAGTGCGTATTCGGGGTTCCCTCAAGAGAACTTCTGGGTTTCATCGTTTCTCATAGAGGAATAGAAGTTAACCCGGAAAAGATTAAAGCAATCTCGGACATCTCAGAATTTACGTGTGAAAAAGATGTCCCAGAATTGCCGGGTTCTGCCACAACAATAAAAAGATTTCTTAGTTGGCTGGGGGCTAAAACCTTGTCATTTCACAAACTGCTCGAGAAGTTCGACAAGGTCAAGTGGATTGCGGAAACCTGGGAACGTCTAGCAAGTTATGTCCCCTTCTGTACTTAGTTCAATATCTATGTAAACATCTTTTGAGATCATGAAATAAAGTTGTCGGAATACTATCATCCATGTTCTTTATAAGTGCAAAGTGTTTCCGCCTCATCTATTTCCCAATGATCTTACAAATTTCTCAACGTTAACCCGAATTGTGCTTGCGTACTCGGCGTTACATAACTGAATGATTTTTCAGCCTTTTAACGGCTAAAGGAAACTTGAATTGCCTGCGTGCCCAAGTTTCACATAAAACTTTCCTTGTTTCTCTAAGTCTTATTTGATTGTGCGTATGCTGGGTTACTGGAACTAGTTAGTAAAAATGCCTTTAGCATGATTCATGTTTCCGAGTTTCAAAACTGATTGGTTCGTCCCCAGTTACTCGGCATAACGATTCATAATGCTATTTGAGCCATTTCAAACACTAAGGACAGTTAAAGCATATACACCAGAGAACTTAGAAGATAAAGGAATGGTAAAATCCAAAATAACTTGCAAAGTAATTTCATAGTTTAAACTGCAAACGACGGAATTTTCATTCATACAAAAGAAGCATTACATTTTGGATTACAAATGAAAGAACAGTAATGCTCCTATTGTCTACTTTTTCTATCCAGGTTCCAGGTAACCTTTCAAGAATCCGACTCCTCCTCGCTGCTTTCTTCATCGGGGATTGGAGGAGCTTCCTCTTCTGGATAGTGGACGGAGACATTTACCATAGCGGCAATCTGGGTGGCGTGGCCCTTAACTTCACCAAAAATGGTGCTTCGTTGCGCATCCGTGTATCCCTGAGGGACACCGGTGGCCACACGCCAGGATTTGGCACTAGGGTAGTGCATGCGCATAAGGCCTAGAGCCATGCGCGCACCACCCCGTGCAGCGGAGCGGAGAAGAGACTCCTTGGACTCCGCCACCTCCATGATGATACCCGGAAGTTTTTCAACCTCTGAGCATTCCCCAGATTTATCGGGAAGGAACTTCTCTATGAGCTGCATCCCAGCAGCCTTAATCGAATTCCATGTTTCCCCGAAAGCTCGGATGCCTGCAATCCGAGTTCCATCTGGGGTGTCTCCTGTTTGATCCAACAAAACATACAAAAGGGTTAGGCAGGCAAACAGAGAAAGAAAAACATGGAAAGATGAGGAAAGGGTAAGAAATTTACCGATGAGCTTGTCGATCTCGGAAACTTCCTCCAGGCGAAGGTTCAGAGCATCGGTCAAATCCCGGATGGTGGATTTGTCCTTCTCCGCCTGCTCGGAAGCCTTGGAATTGGAAACTCCAAGGGCCAGGTTGCTGGCTTCCAGGTCTTGTTGAGCTTTCACAAGATCCTTGTGAAGCTCAATGTTCTCATTGCGGAGAATTTCGGCGTTGCCAGAATCTTCCGCTGCCTGCTTAGCCTGAGCTAAGGCAGCTGAAAAGGAAGGGAAAATCCGAGTTGGTCAATTTCCTCGGGAAAAAACTCAGACAAAGACTCAAATAAGAAATTTCAAAACGAAAATGCCTACCTTTCGTTTCTGTCAATGCGAGCTGAGAAGATTCCAGCTCCGCCTCCTTCTCCTCAAGAATAGAAAGAAGACTTCGAACTTCTTTATTCTTGATGGTGAGCTTCCTGAAAACTTCCAGGTTTATGGCTTCGGAGGTTTGCTGAAACGTAGCAAGGAAAAGAATGAGTACAAAAAGCATCAAAGCAAAAAGCACGCATTTTAATTAATGCTTGGGGGCTAGAGTTATATACCTGGCTCATGCGCTGCAAACCTGCTAAGTTTTCTTGGAATTCTTTCGCGTATTCCGCGAAGTGATTTCCGGCTGCGTCCAAGCCGTCATTGATAGCTTTAAAATCCTTGTCAAAGGTGGGGATTTCCTCGTCGAAAGTCCGAGAAGATTTCCCCACTTCTGGGGCCGCCCTTTCCCTCGTATCCGACTCGGATACAACGGGCTGGCTGGGCTCTGGGGGCTTGGTGGTGGGGGCTGCAGTAGGCTCTTCCGCCATTGTCTGCGGCGTGTCCGGAGCGACGGCGGGAGATGGTTGGCTGCCTCGGCTGGAAGAAACCCTGAGTTTCTTCAGCTTCTTCGGCTTCAGGCTGGAGGGGGGCAGGCTAAAAACCAAAACCCGGAAAAGGTTAAAACACCAAAGATGGACGAAAAAGATCCCATAAAAGAAAAAAACCCAGAAGAAAATAACCTGGAAGTGGCGACGGGGATTCCGTCAAGGTCGATAATCTCATCCGAGGAAATTATCTTCTTGCGCTTGCGCCCACCTGTAGCGGCGGTGCGCAGCGCATCCAGCTCGGCCTCGGAGGCTAACTCCGAGTCTGGAAGATCCGCAAGCTGTCGGAAGAACCAATCAGAATAAAAAGGCAGATTATCCAAGAATTGAGATTGTACCCAAATGACGGAAAATTTACCTTGGGAGCTGGGTTGTCGGCCGTGTACATTGGCCGACTCTCCGTGTATTGGTCGCGCGACGCGACCAACTGATTGATGCGCCGCCTAAGTTCCTTTGCGGGCCAATCCTTGTCGGTTGTCCGCATTGGATCCTTGGCTCCCGTGTATTCACACAGGAGACGGCCTCCGTGGTTTGCTAATGGCTGAATCCGCCTATCCAGCCAGCAAAAGACCGTATCCATACCGGTCAAAGGAGGTTTGGAGGAGGTGAGCTTAGCGATGCGCCTTTTGATCCTTAGCAGATCTGGAGGCAGAACCTGGACGGCTTCTGTCCCCCAGTTATCTTGGGGAATAGCGGCGGAATTAACGAAAGGTGGAACCCCGATGGCCTTTTTAGGGAAAGGCACATCGGGATGATAGAAAAAAGAACCCGTCCAAAATTTGACGGATTCTGAGGTTTTGATTTTAGGGAACCAATCCTCTCGGAATCTCCGAAGAGTAAAGGAAATGGTTCCGCAATTTGGGAGTGCGCCCTCCGAAGAGTTACGCTTGACCCCAAAGCAGTACAGCCAAAAATCTAACCTAGGCTCTATCCCTAGGTAACCTTCGAACAAGGCCTGGAAGCCGGCCATGTACAGAATGGAATTGGGAGGAAGGTTGTGAGGTTGGATGCTGTAATGTGACAGAACCTGGAGGAAGAAAGAGGAAGGTGGGAGCCCCATACCTCGTAGAAGGTGGGAAGTAAGAAGCACCCTTTCGCCCTCTTGTGGCATGGGTTCGGTCTCCTCTTCCGGGAGCCGCCACTTCTTTTTAAGAACCAAGCCCTCCTTCTCCAAGTTTGGAAGGAGAGCCGGGGGAATACTGCAGGCACACCAGTTGCCTGCAGTTTCCTCTTCCTCATCCGCTCCGGCGGCGGCGGCGGCGGCCTTCGCGGCGGCGAGTTTCTCGCCAAGGAGCTCGATTTTCTCCTCCGTCGTTTCAGGTGCGAACGGCGGAGTTGTTGTGGCGCTTGGGCCCGCGATGTCCGCGGCGGCGGAAGCGTTTCCTCCGCCCGCCGCGGATGCCGTGGTCTTTTCCGGCTCGCCGCCGGCATGCTTGGGCGACCCTAGCTGTGGATCTAGGTCGCCCAAAAGTTCGTCGATGGAGGCGCGAGCCGGTGAGGACGACGGAGAGGCCATCTTCCTTGGTGATGTGCGTGCGCTCCGGTGTGCGAAGAGCTCGACGGGGCAAGGTCTTGTTCTCGCTCTCAAGCTCGCGTTCGCAACAATGGTGAGGGCAGTGAGGGAGTGAGGAAAGATTTCCGATGACGAAGAGGACGGCTATTTATAGCCTGAAAACCTCTAGATACGTGCCAACGGCTCTTTTGACCGTTGGATGTTCGACGCGTGTCGCTCGCCGGAAAATCCGGGAAACGGAACGACAGAGGAATGATGGCTATCTCCTCGTTTCTCGTGAGAATCTGTCAGAGATACGTTGCAGGGTTTCCCGCGTGAAACCAAGCGGCGCTTGCGTCAGCATGATTAAGTCGCTGATGTCATAAGTTCCTTTTCCGCGAAGGATCGCGAGAAGAAAAGCCGGATTTTCATAGTTCCGAGTTTTGTGTTACCATCTCCTTCAAAAGGAAAGAAGAAAGAATCAAGACTGCTGAATCAAGTTTTCCCGGACAAAATGTATTTGACGAAAGGCAGAGTTTCAGAGTTTTGATCCTTCCTGGGGGCTACTGTCGGATATATACTGAATAGGGGTATAGAAGATGGTAGACAAAAGAGCCGGACTATCAGGGTGGCCTACATGGTAATGGGCTTAGGTCCATTGGGCGGCCCAGTAGTCCGACGCGCAGAAGCCGGATTCTAGAAGAACCCGGATCACGGCCCACGTGATCTGGCTTGGAGGAGAAGACGGATTCCTTACTTTCCAAGTTACAAGTTAAACGTAGTCTTCTAGGTTTCTGGTTCTGTAAGCCCTAATCCGGCTATTATATAAAGCCGGACGGGAGATAGATTAGATAAGTTCGATAGGTTCTAAGTTAAGTTAGACACAAGCTAAAGCTCTACGCAACTCGCCGGGAAGTTCATCCTCGTCGAGTAGCTAGATCTATTCCCTCACATTGTAAACCTGTTATACGGGCTTTAGTCCCAATTAGTGAGAAGTGCAGGAGTAGGTACGCCGTACTGTCGCGACGTACCGAACCTGGGTAAAATCTCGTGTTCTGTGTTACTACGCTATCCCGTTACCCCACGTCTCTACCGTAGTCTCATGGCACCCCAGTCTATGAAAACTACTACGATGTCTCGACATCACCATTTTTATAGAAATCTCAATGATTGTTGCTAAGTATGAAAATCTATCATCTGTGCGTACATCAGCAATATAGAGGCGTATATCCTTACCATGATCCCTGAGTTCTGCGGATTCAAAATCTTGAGGATATGGTTTTTCCAAATTTATCAAACTCTCCAAATTAAAATCACGAAATGAGACCCTTGGACACAAAGCCGCTGACCAAACAAGAAAATTGGAGGATGTCTCACTGAACCGACCATCAAACTCTTGAACTAGCCAATCCAAAACATCATTGAAGCAATCAAATTTATAGTGATGTTTGCTTGTAATTCTAGTTACATGTCTTCTCTTTTTTGGATTAACATAGGCTTCTTCCATGTTCAACTCTTGAATGTCATGCTTCTCATAAAAACCATGAACTTCAACTAGTAGAGAGTCCCATCCATGTTCTCAAAGTTCATTCAAAGCAGTTCTAGTTGACTCCCCACATTTCATTGCATTTACAATGTCTTGATCCTTCCGTTGCAATGCTAATGACAATGTGTTTGTAGTTCTAAGAATTGTTAACATCAGATGCAAATAAAAGACAAATTCAAATGACTAAAAGTATACTAGTAGACCATTTTCTTGATCTCTATTTGTTCTATCAGTGTCTTCTTCTTCCACAAATTCTAGAAATTGGATAACTAATATGAACAAGTCAACCAACCTTGTAAGCATTTTAGCATTAGAGCCCCAACGAGTGTCTCCGGGTCTTTGAAGGCATTGCTCTTGATTTAACCCTGTACCTGCTATAAGTTGCCCACACCCCAACGCTTTGCTCATTTCATCAAGATTAATATCTCTAATCATGTCCCTCCTCTTGGAAGATCCACCCACCACATTTAACAAGACAGTAATCATACTAAAGAAACTACTAACTTCCTTATGTTTTCTTACCACAACCACAACAACAAATTGAAGCTGGTGAGCAAAGCAATGGACATAATAAGTCGTGTTATTTTCTCTGATTACAAGTGATTTGAGACCATTGAATTGACCTCGGATATTCCTAGCACCATCTTATCCTTGTCATATAACTTGATTATAACTCAACTTATATTTTGCAAATAGAGAATCAATTGCACTCATGAGATACGAAGAAGTTGTTTCTTTCACATGAACAAGACCAACAAAACTTTCTTTAGGATCTCCAGAACTGTCAACATACCTCAATGCCACCGCCATATGTTCTTTGCAAGAGACATCCCTAGATTCATCAACAAGAAAATAAAACATATTATTGCCAACTTCTTTGAGAATAGATTGCACTATCACATGTGCAAAACCTTTAGAAATATCTTTCTGGACCTCCGGAGACCCCATCATAGCATTCTTTGCAGCATTTTTCCCATAGCCTTGCCTACGACTACATCATGATCAACTAAGAAGTCACAAACTTCCAAGAAGTTACCCTTATTGTAGGAGAAATTCAACTCGTCGTGGTCTCGGAAAGGCAATCCTTGCCTGAGCAACAATCTAGTTGTGTCAACTGAGGCATATAGTCGAGTAAAATAGGCTTCTTAGCTGCTTCACTTTGAATGTTAATTGCGACATCAATGTGGTGATCCTTTTTTTTAGCAAATCAAGCCATTTTTTCATTGCTTGATTATGTACACAATTCACATCACCAACATGATCTTTGAGCCTCGTTTTTGTGTTCCAGGTATTACATTTATTCAGAACAAATGCATCGTATGCATTGAGCATGGAAGAATTGCATGTTTGCTTGGCAGGGATGTACACAGGCGTAAAAGGAGCTTGTAGTGTGGTACTTGAGGCAGTGGTTACAGAGGATCTCTGGATTTGGCACTCCTTATTTGGCATTCCAGGAACTCACAATGACATCAACGTCCTGCAGTGCTCCAATGTCTTTGCCAAGCTTGTTGAAGGTCATGCCACTCGAGTGAACTTTGAGGTCAATAACCACCAGTACAATAAGGGATACTACCTAGCAGATGGTATCTGTCCAAGATGGTTAACATTTGTAAAGACTATCTCCAACTCTGTGGTAGGAGGCAAGCAGTTTTGGTTTTCTTAGCGCCAAGAGGCTTGTAGGAAGGATGTTGAGCGGGCATTTTGTGTGCTCCAAGCTTGGTTTGCTGTTGTTCGGTACCCTCTCTGACCTGGTCGAAATCTCTGATGTGGGAGGTGATGAATTATTGTGGAATCTTGCACAACATGATCATCGAGAGCGAGCGGGACGCCCCAGTGGTTGACAGTGAACCACCATATTTCAGGCAGGATCCTCTTGCAGCTGTTGATCATCATGTGCATGCAGTATGGACCGCATTCCTCAATATGCGACAGGAGATCCGAAACACACAGGTGCATCAAGAGCTGCAGCATGATCTGGTGGAGCTTCTGTGGAGTCTCAGGGGCAACACCTAGTTTGAAGTGTTTTCATTTGTGTTCAAAACTTGTTAAATTATGATCTTATTCCGTTGAAATATTTGATTTTCGTCGATTTATGTGACAAACCCTGTGATAAAAATTGTGTTTTTATCAAATCTGTGTCGAAATCATGCTGAATTTGGTTTAATATCCGAATGTATGCCGAATTTGAGAAGAAAACAATGAATCTATGCCGAATTTGGGCGAAGTAAACGGTTGAGGCCGGACGCCTGGTTCGCTGCTGGAAATTGTCGCTCCCAGGGCGCTAATAGCGTCAGCTAGCCTCCAAACGGTGCTATTTTTCGCTGGAAATGTCCCAACGGGCTGGTGATGCTCTAAGCTAGCGTGTGAGCTTTTCCTTTTTTAAACTAGCATGCAATGGGCACGCGATTGAGTCATGTGGTCACTTGCAAGAGTCCCACATTTGACACATTGTTCCATAGTCAGACTCACATAGACTATGAGCATTTAGGAACCTGTATAGTTATGCGCTTTTCGCGGAGCAGATATAGAGAACCGTGATCATAAGGCCTGATCACAATCGGGCCAAAAGTAGGAGCCAAATTGCTGTGGTCTAAAAAGAAGAAGAAAGGAAGCCAAAAGCCAAGATCATCGATCTCAGTTCGATGTTGCATATCTACATATATATATATAGGCACTCACTCGCTAGGTGCAGACAATGCAGATTTCCTTCTTTTTGGCAAAGCGGCAATGCAGATTTGTTTCCTAATGTGCAACGCTTGCTATAGCGATGATTTGCCGCGCTCTTTTTCGAAGCCGGCCCAACCAAAAGTTGCAGCCAGCCTTTCTGTTTGTTGAGGAAGAGCTGTTTGGGCGTATGAGAAATTGGGAAACAGTATAATACAATCACTTCCTGCGAAAACGAAAAAGGGAAGAACAAAATCAAGCATGGAAACTTTTGGGTGTCTTTTCTTTCCGCATCACACTTTATTAAGGTCTGAGCCCAGACTAAAAGTTGTTACGATTTTAGTTGGGTCCATGAGCTAGCTAGCTTTGTCTCCACGCACATATATACTGACAGTACATATTCAAATTCCATGATTAAACTGCTACCATTACAGATTTATAGCGATCTTCATGACGAGGATTAATTAAGTATGTGGGGGCCAAATTAGCACATCACAATAATAGCATTGTGTATCAGGCTATATGCAACCGTATCGATCGGCCCATATTGCAGCAGGGAATCGTTCGATGTGCTGGAACCAAATCAAATCTACCTGATCATTTCATTCATTAATTATTTAGCCAACCATATGGAACGGAAGACCAAAATATTGCACTAGATACTGCAATCTAGAGACAGAGTCTATTAAGCGAATACTCGCTCGGGACACGCCACTTGGTGCCGTCCTGGAGAAATTCATGCCCAGGATTTTGTCATGTACTACATGTTTCATGCCTGTAATTCTGTAAACGTATCCAGCAACTTAAAATATGTAGCGAGCTAGCAAGAATCTATGTGCTTGCTAGATCAAGGAAATCAATGTGTATGTATATACAACCGTGTGCATCACTTTGATGCAGAGCATGGGACCGAGGATTCCATTTCTAAAAAAAAAGTGTATGTATATTCGTTGGATTTATCTTACCAGTCGAAACAAAAATGTCACACATATCTGTCACCTTTGATTGCAAGCTAGATACGCATACACTAAAAGTATACCGGCCGGACAGTTCATGAAGACTAATCAGTGCCTTAAATAAATCAATATATACATATTTTTATCCCAGAGAAATAATTAAGCATGCAGCCGACCTGACTCTGGCATTGCAACAGAAAATCCTCAAATCAACCAAAGGTCAGCCAACAGTAGTCGCATCCGTCCAGATCACGCCCAATCACCAAACCTAGTCACTTCCCATTAATTTTTTGCTTTTGCTTGGCAGCTAGTTAGCTGCACATATACACATTGCTCTCTCTTTTAAAAAAAACAGCATTCGATCACTTGATTTTGCCACAGTACTGCAGCCGGACAGGCAGCACTACTGCAAAGCGAACCCTACGGCTGCACCTTTCATACCTAGCATGCTAATTAATCATCAAACCATATCATACAGTGCACTTTCCAACAGAACAACCACAGATTGCAAGCTTCTCAAAAGGAACATAATTCGACAATGTCACCTTCGGGAGGTACATACGGCACCGACGTGGCAAACCGGCGAATTGCTGCGAAGAGGCAGACTAAATAAAAAATTAAGAGATTATAAACCGATTGTTCCTGGCGCTTAGCAGATGGAATGGCTCTAAACGAGAGGAAGCTTCCGTGCATCTTAGGCCAACAAAACACCATGCATGTACACGTACATACTCCTCCGTTCTATATTAGATGACTCTTAAATAGATGTATCTAGTATTAGAGTATGTCTAGATATATCTACGTATGAGTCATCTAATTTGGAACGGAGGGAGTACTTAAGTAACAAAGCAATATATATTGCGAAGCAACCGAGACGTCTATCTCTGTCGATGTTAATGTAACACGAGGCAACGTTCAAGTCGCTGATGTTTTAAAGTAATGGCCGCCACGTATGATTGACTTGGATCCGTGACGGTGGATCGACTGTGCTGTTTGGGTCCTTCTCTTTGTCCTTGTCTCTTCCGACCCTTGAAAAAAGTGCTCTCGATGAACTGGTTGGCGCACTGACATGTGCTTGGACGTACACTTTGAATTGATAGTTCAGTTTTGTACCAATGAATGTGCTTGGACGTACACTTGGTAGTCCGCTAACGCTAGCTAGTTTGTCAAATGGAGTGCCGTGGTGGTGTAGATACAGACTAGAAGGGTCTCGCGCGCTTCGCCGCGCCATTGTCGCTTTTGCGTGTTTTTTTTTTCATGTGTATATAATTGAATTGATTTAGGCATTGCCACACACATTGATCTTGCTCTTTCTCGAGAGGTAACGGTGGTCAATCTCAGGACAATGTTTAATAGGAGCATTTTTTCCTACAACTAAAACTTTATTTATTTGAAAGGAGAATGTACGGTTCTTGAGCCAAAGTGCACCAATAATATTGGTCAGCGCTTGATGGGAGATCACGTGATGGGACATCATAAGCACGAGAGATGATAGATATTACCGCTGCTCCTTCCTTTCTATCATAGAATGTGAAATATTGAGAAACAATACACATTTTGTTGTTATAAAATGGTGCCCATGGAAGAACAAAAAAATACTATATATGCATGCAATATAGAAAATTCATTGGCATACGCATAACTATGGCATTCAGGTTAACACTTAGCATAGAGTGGACAAAAAAATAGTCCCTTCTATCATAATATAAGATGTTTTAGGTTATTCCAATATGGACTACATAGAGAGAAGAATGAGTGAATTTACACACTAATATGTGTCTATATAAATCTGTATACTGTCCGTATTGGAATACCTAGAGCATCTTACATTATGGTACAAAGAGAGTAGAAGATTAATAATAAGAAGAGTTGGGAAGGAGAAGGGAACTACAGGTTAAGTTGCAACAAAGACACAGCCGTGTGTCTATGTAAATTCTTACTTAAACATGTAAAATTGTACGGACATAAAATTATGCAAACAAAAGAGCGTAAATAACATGAGTTTAACCTATTAGCTATGGCATGCGCACAGAAATCTTTCTCAAAGGAATTTTGCATTTGAGACAAAAATGATAAAAACAAACAATTTAAACTGGACCTTCAACTACAACCACTTCACCCTCAGAGTCTTAATCCCACAAACAATGAAAAATGTAATACTCTTTCCTTATGCATGTTTGCAATGTATAAGCATAAACACTGTAAAAAAGTGAAACTGAAAACAGAAGCTATATTCGACGCAATAGAATTTCATAGGATTGGAGTCATCATTTTTTACCAGATCAGATGAAAACTATTTCAATGACAACACATACAGATAAATTTGGCAATGGTTCCCCATTCCCCGTTCCCCGGTGGATAATTCACCTATTAGGGGACGGTGATGGCACACGTTTAATCCCCGTGGGGCTGTTAACAGATACAAAACAATCCCGAGTGGTTATACCGGAGCGGTTACGGTTTAGTGATCCCCATACCCGATAATACCCGTCCCCCGGTATGACATGTGGTGCACTCCCGATCCTAGCAATACCCGTCACGCCGGCCTCCGCTCGCCGGCCGCAGACACTGCTGGACAGCCGCATGCCCACCGCGGAGACGACGCCCTGCGGCCAAATCGTTGCCTCTCCGGTGGAGGCGGGGTCGCTCGACCTCGCCGTGGTGTCGGGTACCACTTATATTTGTATCTGTATGGTTGGTATTTCTGTTTTAACACTTATATTTGTGGCAATGTGCTTATGTGCTATTAAATTTGATATATTGTGCTGTGATGATATATTTGGTGAACTGCTGTTTATTTGGTGAACTGCTGTTTATTTAGCTAGATATGGGAATATGCTGTCCAATTTTTTTATTTATGTTGTGGGTAACCCGGTGGTTATTTGCTACCCGATGGGGGGCGGTTATGGTACAACAATTGTCCCCGTGACAGTTAATGGGGACGGGGACGGTAAATTTTTTGTTACATGGGGATGGTTATGGTTGAGTGATAACCGGTGGTTAGTCTTCCCGTTGCCAAATTTGCATACAGATGTTCCTAACAATCTGAAAGGAGCATAAGGATAATACGAAGAACTCAACATATGAATTTTGTTTATTGAATAGAATTTGAATCAATACAGCAAGATACTAATAACAGATAAATCCGTAAATTATGACAGAAAGGGGAGAAAAGTACCAACTGAGGATTTTGCAATAGAAAGGGAAATAAAAAAAAAATGATTAGGAACTGAAACTGAACCTACTGGTCCAACAACTTGATTGTCTGATATTCTTAGATGCCCTGGGTATGTAAATTGCAATGAGCACAATCCACTCTCTGCTTTTGTAGCTGTGAATCATGTCCAGAAAATGCTTAAATAAATCAGTAAAAAAGAATATATGCTACATACTGATGCAAAGGCATACGCAATACAATTGACATCACTGTATTATAAGCAACGATTTATACCAATAAGATGCAAAAATCACTTTCAGACAATCCGAAGGATGCTGAGGTGTATAAATACACATATCAATTTGATAGTTAGATGCACCCGCTTTATGATGGAATCTTGACAAAACAAAACTGAGAGTGATTGTAGAGGATAATTGCACTTCGTAACATAGTGCATTATTCAAAGTAATAAGGACCAAGCGCCAACATATGTAGCATTAAATCAGCCGTTGTGTGATTGCAAATGCTGGACTATATTACTCTAAGAGCACTGTGATTGCAAATGCTGGACTATATTACTCTAGGAGCACAAAAGCAAACCAAACAAAGAACATATAAAAGTAGAGGTCTGGGCATGAGAAACCTATTTAGGTACCCAAGCTGATTCACTGGCCATGCCTAGAAAGGTACACAAACCCTCTGCTCAGAAAAATAACACATGGAGGCATCCCTAGCGACAACAGCAAACTTACGAAGGATAACACACTGAAGCAGAAGCAGGCTTGGTACGGACAATCACCAGCGTCAGGAGCAACGGTGAGTAGAAAATAAGCATAGGGCCCTTTTCCTTTTTTGTTGAGTTTCGCCTAACACAACTCAACAACCACAAACTGAGCTGTAATACTAATAAGAAGAATTTTATCACGGAAGTAGACACTATGTGCAGTGTATGAAAAATTTCCGGCAGAAATCACAAGCAGAGTATTTAGTACTCCCTCCGATCCATATTAATAGGTGCTCAAGTGGATGTATCTAGACATGTTTTATTGCTAGATACATCCACTTGAGCACCTATTAATATGGTTCGGAGGGAGTACTAATGCAGTGTCTGAAAAAATTCCAACAGAAATCGTGTTCCTCTCCTACCTCCTCCTGGCCGAGGATTATTGAGCTGTAAGAGAATCGTCAATCTGGAAAGGTAGGCGCTCCAACCACATTCACTAGCCAATAACCAGCTCTAAAACAACAAACACACCAAAAAACAACCCGCAGCTCTCGCAAACAAAAGGAACGTCAGAGGGAGTTCTGACATTAACCTCGGCAGAAGGACAAGAGAAGCTGCAGACAACAACGGCAATAACAAATCATTGGGGCTATGCGCACACAAATCAAACAATTCACCTGGTAAAAAATACCTGTTTCTTGTTTTCTCTAATCCCACGAGTGCCCAAATCGTGGCCGAGGTTCCAACCCGCCGGAGCAACCAATCTCCAAAAGCCAACAACCCCCACACGAGCAGAGCACACCCGTCACTGGAAGCCAACCACCCCGCGACTACATGCAATCTCACGAATCGGACCAAAATCACAGGAACAAAAAAAAACCCGGAAAGATCCGCTATTGCCCACAGCAATCGACCCAGAAAACGCATCTAAGCTACAGATCTACACGCGTACATGGCACACAGCGCACTCAACATTCAAGAAAACAAGATAGAACCTAAAAGGACAAGAGGAAGAGAAACAAACCACCAAGAGGCCGACGCCGTCCGCGGCACATACGCCGATGATTCGAGCAGACACGAACGGCGTCGCAACAGCCAGCAATCTCCCCAACGCCGGGAAAGCAGCCACGGCCAAGAAATCAAGCAGGGCAAGAAAAGACACAGCCGCCGCGGAAGAAAATGAGAGGAAGGAACGAAAGAACGCTCGGAGTCAACAGCAGAGAAAGAGGGAAGAGGAAAACCGACGATGCGAACCGACTTCTCCTATCTCCGCAAAGGCGACCACGTAAGCCACATGCACAGCGCGACCAGAAAAAAAGGCACAATGACAAGCAGGGCCCGCACCAGGAGCGATTCTCAGGGGCTGAATAGCCCTGCGCTTAGATCTCTTAGAAGATTACTTAAGGTTGAGTCGGATGGATACCGTGGGTATGCGGGAAGAGATTGCACGTTTAGACAGCGCACTCACTACACCGTAAACACCAAGATCTACCCAGTTTCGGGGGCCCTCGCGTGGGGGTAACACCCCTACTCCTGCATGTCTATCTATATCAGTGGGTAACCGAGTACAAAGTGGTTCCCCGAGCTCACATAGCTAGAGGAAGAAGAAGCTCTCTCTTCTCTCCTTCCTCTAAGGAAAATGCCTAGTGTATCTCTCTCTGGAATCGCAGCGTCGTCCCTCGCGTAGGAGGGGAGTGGCCACCTTATATACTGGTGGCCACTGATGGAACATACAGAGTTAGGCGTAGAACACTGTGCCGTAGCGCATGCTCGCTGTCACTACGCCGAAAGTCACCTCCTCCGTAGTCGCTGCCACTGGTGGAGAACAGGGCAGTAGCACCGGTTTGTAAGGGCCTTTGGACTCGGATACAAATCCGGTGCTACGTATCCGGGACTAAAGGCCCCCCTTTAGAACCGGTCTGTCACCAACCGGTTCTAAAGGCCTCCACGTGGGCGCCGAAGAGCGCGCGCAGGCGGAGGACCTTTAGAACCGGTTGGTAACACCAACCGGTCCTAAATCTTTTTTTTTCTCTTTTCTTTTCAGGGTTTCCGATTCCGTATTTAGGGTTTAGGGTTTATGGCGTGTTCCGTATTTTCAGGGTTTCCGTTTACGTGTTTGCGTTTAGTCTTTCCGTTTCCGTGTGTCCGTGTTTCGTTTTTTACGAACACGGAATCGGAAAACACGTAATCGGAAATACGTATCCGGAAACACCGATTCCGTGTTTGCGGTTAAGTGTTTCCGATTCCGTGTTTGCGGTTAAATGTTGATGCACCAAATAAAAGTACATATATATATACATGTAACACGAAGTAATCGACCGAGAATTACATAATCTGAAGTTCGTTTTCAATAGCTGTATACTTGCATAGAGAAGGGAGCTGGCTATTGGTTCATAGGATGGAAAAATTCTCCGTCTTCTGCTATGACTTGCGTGAGAAGAAATCCTGCCAATTCCTCTGCAATAGCCTTGCAACGGTCGATTGGTTTGAGCTGCGCCCGCTTTCGTGCCATCTTTAAAAGAAGTAGATGAAAACAATTAAGTTATGAACCAAACTAAACAAAATTAATGGCAACATAAATAAAGTTGTGAAGATCCGGTTACGTACCTCTAGATTTCTGGAAGTACGGGATTTCTCATTGATCGTCCTGTGAATGAACTCGCAAACGTAGTATCCACAATAATCAGTTCCCTGTGGTTGTTGCGGGACTTTCTATATACGAGAAACATAATTCAGTCAAATTAATAATAATCAAGAGAATGGTAATGGTATTGAAATCAGGGTACGTAGTACTACTTACTTTGTTAATCTGAAAGTGGAGTTTGTCTGCCCATGTACCGGGTTCTTCCTTGATGAACATTTGCCAAACCCTGGGCGACAAAAGAAAAATGAATAGAAGAGTTAATTATTACTTACTTGATATCAGGAAATGAACGAAAAAGAGGCCGATGAACGAAAGAGGCCGATATATATATACTTTTGAAGCATCTGACGCGCGGTCTTCCATGTGTCAACGCCCCAGGTTAACGAGTCCCAGACTTCAACTTGTCCTTTATCGATTCTAATGATGAACAATATGAAGTGGCCGCTGTGCACGTGTACACACGCAGTCATGCATACTCATCAATTACACTTAACATCAGGTAAGCAAAACGGAATGTCTACAAGATAGTAACACTCACTTGAATCCGTAGGGCCAAAGTATTTCTTTTTTGGTACTTTGTCGCTTCAAAAACCTTAGCAAATCATCCGGTGTATCCTTGTTGAACCTTTCTATTGTGTTTTGATGATACGAATACGGGTCAATGAACCCAAACTCCCAGATTCCTGCCAGCCTGCATTCACGAATCTTCATTCTGCATAGTAGCGTACAAAAAGAATGTCGTGAGTGATAATTATACGGGCAACGAACGCGAGCTTAACTAAATAATTAAATTACATAAATAAATCACTTACAAACAGTACCAGCTGAGGATAGACTTGTCGAGGGCACGTTGATTGTACATCTGGAAGAAATCATCGAACCCAAGCTCGACACCGTAATCTCCGAAGTAGTGTTGATCCTGAACTTGAGCCATGATACAGTCTCTCTTCTGCCTTGCGGCCTCCAAGTACCAATCATGTAAACTCCGTAGTTGGGTTGTTAGAGCAGTAGGATTTTCGACCAGAGGGTGCCCGGGCTTGTATGTATATACCACATCAGCAATAGCGTAACCCACGTCGCCCATGCGTGGACCGGACACTGAAGCCTGGTCAGATAAGACCTTGAGCGGGGCAATTGACCGTGCTTCTTGTTGTCCGAGCTGGGGAACTTGTTTCCCGCATTTCGTCTGCTCCGCCTGCTTCATCTCCTCCGTCTGCTTCATCTGTGCGGTGTGCGTCTTCTCAATGTACCGTTCATAGTCTGAAAGGGGCGGCGGTGGCGGTGGTGCAGGATAATATAAGTTGTCGATTGTCCGCTCAATTTTCCACTTTGGGATGTCCTTCAGAGTTTCGTTCCAGACGTCGGGGGGGGGGGGGGGCTTCAGGGGAAACCGTGCGAACCATGCTTGGGTTTTGGCTTTCACGGCATCGGTTAGTTCCTCCGGAGTCATCAGGCCTGGTAACTGCGGGGGAGTCTCGACTTTCTTGGATTTCCTTGGTCTCTTCTTGGGAGGAGTCCTGTTTCTTCTGAACTGCAGCTTCCGCTTTGCCGTACCCGTAGTGGGCGCATCCGTCGGCTCACGGGAGTGAACGGGCGATGGACCCTCGGCCTCGGGCTCCCAATCTGCGTTGTGGGGTGGACTTGGAGGTGCGTTGGGGGTGGACTTGGAGGTCGTGCATTCTCTATACGAAAGTGAAAAAACTATTAAAAATAAGCTTACATGTGGTGCAACATTCAGTAATTGATGGAGGTATGGTGCATTTGTACCTGGAGGAGTCGGTGGCCTTGGCGCCGAGTTAGGAAACACGATGTGTTTCTTATTCCACAAGATGATACCAAGCTCCATTTCTCCCAGTGTCTTCTCGCCTTCACCTCCAGGAATATGGAGCTCAATTGAATGGCATCCCGGCGTAATTGTTGACAACCCGACACGAGCATGGGATGCTGGAATCTGACCACCATGCTAGGTTGCTCCAGGTTGATTCGGTAAAGCATAGCCTGACGCCACCCTGAAGGATATGTTCCCCATTGGCATATGTATCTCACAGTTTGTCTTCTCCGTGATATCATCCACGGGGTAGTGAGGCGCCGACGGTTCGACTGCACGACCGTCTTCTAGCTGCAGGTGCGTGGAACCCACGCTGCTTCTATGCTAAGATGGGACGGCATCTGCTACATGATCGTCTTGTATTTACATCTGATCAGGTGCAGGACGATGTTCTACCTCCTCTTCAGTGTCAGGTATAGGGTGTCCCCCTTTCTTCAAGAGAAAATCCACCTTTTCTTCTAATGTCGATATCCGTTCCATCGCCCTTTTCTTGCTTCTATCACGGCTTTTGTAAGTGCCAATGTCCGCTGCAAACCCTTGGCTCCACGGGGTAGAGGCTCCAAAGCCTCGTGTTCGTCCCTACTTTTCGGGGTTCCCGAGTGCCCTCGTCAGCTCGTCGTTCTCTCTATCGGGAACAAAAGTTCCTTTTCGAACATCTTCTATTGCCTTCTCTAGTTCTGCTACGACCTTTGTTATTTTTTCCGACCATGGTCCCTCCGCAACAATCATCCCAGTCTCAGCGTCCAACGTTGCCCCATGCGCGAACAACCAGAACTTGGACCTATCGGGCCAGTCATGTGTCTGTGGAATGATACCTCTTTTCACAAGCGCAGCTTCATAGCTTCGCCACCTAGGCAGGGCAGTCATGTAGCCACCTGACCCCAAAATATGGTGATATTTCTTCTTCTTCGCATTCTCCGAATTTGTGGCCGATCGGGATGCAAAGACACCCGATTTCTTGTACGCCTTAAAATCATCCCAAGCATCTCTTATCTTCACTAGGTTCCCAGTGAAAACTGGATCTTCGTCCTTATATTTCTTCCACAGTTCTTTCTTCCACCTCTGGAATTGTGTGGCCATGTTCTTCAAAGCCCACTGCTCGACTTTCTTCTTCTTATCGCTCGCTACGCTGAAATTTAGCCATAGCGTTTCGCAAAGAATTTTTTTCAATCTTTCATCGACATAACTAGCTCCAACGTTGGCCCCGGTCTTCGGCTTATTCCATTCTATTAAGTTGATCGGGACCAGGTCTCTTACAACAACTCCGCACTGATTTACGAATTTGCGATAAGTTTCTGGGGGCTGCAGTGGTTTGCCATCAGCAGCAACTGTATCGATCGGGAACCTTGCGGTATCTTTCAACCTTGCGGCCGGGCCTCGTTTCGACTTTGTCTCAGTACTTGCGTTAGCTGTTCCGGAGGGCGCCTAAACGGGAAAATAATGATTCGTTAGTAAGTGCAATACAAATTAATTGTTGCGTGAACAGTGACTTGAGATATACATTGGCAGAGTTTGTTCTGGAGGGCACTTCTTCATCCTCGACGTTGTCTTCGTCATCATCTACTACATCTTCTATATTCTGAGCTCCGTCACCGGAGTCGTTCAAAAATTGATTGCTAAACGCCTGTCCACCGTCGTCATCACGATATATGGCCGTTGCATTATTAAAAATCATCTCGCACATGTATCTTTCCTTCTCCGCCTCACCCATTCCCGCGAGCTTATCGGCGTGCGGATCATGTGCAGGTTGTTGGGGATCCATAGCTCAACACCTGCTAGTAAAATTTATAAAATGAAGAACACTTAGCGAAATTTTCATCGGGCACTTGGCGAAATTATTTCATCGGACAGTAATAAAATAATAGTTCTGGACATATTAATGAAATAATAGTTCTGGACACACCAAGAGTTACATAGCTCGGGTTAATTTTTTTAACCCTAATACATCACGATCGAATAATATCACTTGTACATAGTCTCGTGACATCTCTCAAAATAATTAACTCCGACCGGGTCCTAAGCCGCGGGGTGCTGAGTCACGGGTGCTACGCATCCATAGATAAGGAACCCTCATAGGGTCATAGCTCACGTGGTAAGGAACCCTCCGAATAATCGACCAACTGCTGCTATACTGCCTATCGAGCAAGTACATGTAGCGACGGACGTGCTCGTCCTCCTCCCTGATACGCTGTTGTACCACCTCCTCAGGGGCCGGCTCTCTCCGCACCGAGCGTGGCCCACGCGATGGCCACCAAAGAATATCCGGGTCGACCACGTCACCCGGATTTCTCACCAAGCCGCGTGCCCCGGTACTAAGGAGCTCCCAGTGCCAGCCTGGCGGGGCCTAGTCCCGGACATCGCCCGGCGGGTCCAACATAGACATGAACTAAAAACATGCCCGGACTAAGTAAATATTCCGTAATTAAGTAAAGTACCTTAGTGTTTCTAACTTCGTAAAAAATAGTAAATTGAGAAATATGACAGAAATAAGATGAAAGTTAAACAGGAACAAGATGGTAACTTAGTGAAATTTTTTAACTTAGTGAAATTATTCTTACTTTCTGAAATTTTCTAACACTAACTTAGTGAAATTTTCTAAGACACTAACTTAGTGAAATTTTCTAACACACTAACTTAGTGAAAATTTCTAACTTAGTGATATTTTCTAACTTAATGAAATTTGTCTAACTTAGTGAACTTTTCTAACACTAACTTATTTAAATTTTCTAAAAAATATTTAGTGAAATTCCTAAGTTCATATTACTAAGTAAAATTCTTAAGTAAAAATTCCTAAATAGAAATTCCTAACACTAAAAATTCCTAAGTAGAAATTCCTAACACTATTTTTTTTCTAAAAATTCCTAACTTCTAACACTAAATCCTAACACTAAAAAAATTCTTACACTAAATTATAACTCTAAATATTTCTAACACTAAATTCTAACACAAAAATTCTAACACAAAATTCTTACACTAAACAAAATTGTAAAAACAAATTAAAGCACTTAAAAAAAATCTTTCCTTACCTACAGAGGGCGACGGGGCGACGGCGAGGGGCGAGAGGCGATCGACGGGGCGCAGGCGGGGCGGAGGCAGGGCGGCGGAGGCGGAGGCGGCGGAGGCGGAGGCGGGGCGGCGGAGGCGGACGGCGACGGCGACGGAGGCGGGGCCGCGGTGGGGATCGAGGCGGAGGCGGCGAGGCGGACGGCGACAGCGACGGAGGCGGGGCCGCGGTGAGGATCGAGGCGGAGGCGGCGAGGCGGACGGCGACGAGGCGGACGGCGCGGCGGAGCAGGGCTTCGCCGTGTGAAGTAGAGAGAAGACGCGCGCGAAAGTGAATGAGCGAAATTTTTCGCTAAGTGTTATCTCCTCTGTACAGACCTTTAGCACCGGTTGGTGTTAACAACCGGTGCTAAAGACCTTTCGCACCGGTTGTTAACACAAATCGGTGCTAAAGGTCTGTACTTGGGGCCACATTCAGACT
The DNA here is from genome assembly GCA_028641055.1 of Alopecurus myosuroides. NCBI lineage: Eukaryota > Viridiplantae > Streptophyta > Magnoliopsida > Poales > Poaceae > Alopecurus > Alopecurus myosuroides. Next base: position 430,021,471 of record CM054059.1, read on the forward strand.
GCGCGCCCTGTACAGACCTTTAGCACCGGTTTGTGTTAACAACCGGTTCTAAAGGGTCTCTGTACAAACTGCTCGCCTCCCGCGCGCGGCGGTTTTATTGCTACAGTTCGCACCGGCCCGATCGCGAGTCTCTCTGTTTCTTCTCTGTATTCTCTTCTTCCTCTATCTTTGCTTCTTCCTCTCTTGATCTTCCTCCACCAAGCACCATGGCTGAAGTTTGGAATAGATATGAAGTGCCCACACCATGCGGCAAAAGTCCGGACGTGTGCTACAGCAACAATTTCAAGAGGATCCCCGGTTGTCTTGCGTATTTGACCGAACTCTATTTCTCCTCTCCCGATGAACAACGGTTCTTCGGGCTTGATCTCGAGTATACGGCGGATCAACGGGATGTTGCCGTCATCCAGATTGCGTTCAAGGAGGCCGTATTGGTCTTCCAATGGTCAAGGTAACGCACACGTACAATCTTGCATCTTCGATTTGTTTGTTGCATCAGAAGAATGCATGTGTTGCAACATATCTAACACGTATCAAATTTTTGTTGTTGCAGTAGCTGAAAGCATTCTCCGGCACTTGTTGATTTTCTTGTCAACAAGGGGTATGACTTCTGCAGCGTTGACATCACTCAAGACCGTGAGAAGTTGATGCGCTTGGGTATTGTGATACCTGAAGATCACTACATTGATCTTCAGGACCTTATCCATTTCGATGAGTTGCCCGGGCCCAAGACCGGGATGGCTCCGATGGCCACTGCCTTCATCCACGAGAGCTACGAAACCATGAAGTCTCGTTTTCCCTCCAAGAATCATAGGTATTGGGTGAAGAGCCCACTGGACCGGACCAACATCAACTATGCAGCCATAGATGCATACGTTTCCTACGAGTTGTTCCGCATCTACTCGATGGAGCTCGAGTAGATGTTGTTTGTGTACCGCATCTTGCGTTCGATATATGCATGTAATGGATATATTAGTATGTAATCAATATATTATTATGTAATGGATATTATTTCTATATTAATTCCTAGCTATACTATTTCTATATTATGTCAAACACACATTTCAAAACAAACAAACAAAAACACATCAAGAAAACAAACAAAAACACATCAAGAAAACAAAACAGAAAAAATACTGTTTCTATATATCTGTTCACCAAAACAGAACATTTTAGTCAACAAACAATATGGGAATACATCCTATAACTTGGTAGTTGATTTCTAAAATCATAAACAAAGATATAAAATGTGGTGGAGAATGGGAAAAATCTGATCACTTACCCCAGGCGCACACTACATCATATGCGCCTGCGGTACTGCTCTTATCCCAGGCGCATTTGCCCACTGTGCGCCTGCGGTACTGCTCTTATCCCAGGCGCATTTGCCCACTGTGCGCCTGCGGTAAAGTTACCCCAGGCGAATTTTGGAGTTTATGCGACTGTGGTAAGTTAGTGTGGGAAATGAGTAAGGCAACGAGAAGTGAGAGCGCAAGTGATACATCGAGCATATATATCGTGGATACATATATATAGATTGATTTAGCGAGATACCATACGTGTAGATTTTTCTTCTTTTATTTTTCTTTTTTGTTTCACTTTCCTGTTTTCTTTTACACTGATTTATAAAACATGGAAAATATGGAAAACAGAAGGTTACTTTTATTAAAAACAGAAAACAGACGCGCTAGCGCGCCGCAGTGTCGCCGGAATACAAATTCTTTTATTAAAAAAGAGAAAACAGATGAACACTACTCCTCGTCGTCGTCGTCGGGGAACTCGTCGCTGACCTCCTCCGGGTCATCGTCGTTGTCGAACTCGTCGGTGACCTCCTCGTCGTCGTCGGAGGTGCATGACGGTATGTCCGAGATAGGCCCCCACCTCGGATCGTCGGAGGCCCAGACTTCGCCGGCGTGGTCGGCCCGACGAAGCTCTTGCATCGCATTCGTCCTCGCCTCCCGAGCGGCATCTAACGCGAGGTGGCGTTCGAGGCGGCGCTCCGCCCGCTCAGCCGCGCGGGTCTGCCAGAGCTCCTCATCGGCGCTCTCCTCCCCCGGGTTGTTCCGGTAATACTCGCGGACGACGCGGTCTTCCATGGCGTCGACTAGGCCCTGAAACGCGCGGTGGCGGAGGTGGAGGTGGTCAGCGGCAGTGACGATCTGCGGCTTTGGCGCCCTGGCCTCCGCTTCCCAGACGGTGTGGCAGTCGTTGAAGTTCATCAGCGACCGCGGGCGGTTGAGGCGCCAGGCCGCCGCGTCCCAGGCGCGGGCGGCCTCCGCCGCCGTCGCAAAGGAGCCGAGGGGGATGCGGTTGTCCCCCCAGCGGATATCTGCGCTGAACATTCCGTTCTGCCGTGCTCGGACGCCGCGGAAGCCGGTGGTGCTGTTTCTCCTCAGAGGCATTGTGGAAGCGCGACGGTGCGTGGAGAGGAGTGGGCGCGTGGAGAGGAGAAGACGCGCTCGAGGCGCGACAGTTTATACCGCGCCCTCCTGGCCACGCGTCACAACTCCCGCGCCACGCGTGAATTCCCGCGCCACACGTCAACTCCCGCGCCGGTTGTTAACGTCAACCGGTACTAAAGGCCTGTACAGGGGGGCGCACATTTCTTTTTTTCTTCTTTCTGTTTTCAAAGGGGGGGTGTAGAACAAAACAAACGGTATCGCCGTCATACAGCCCAACCGTGGCTAGCTACTGGGTGCATATATGCATACCAAATGCACGGCTGGACGTATGACGGCGAATCCGGATGTTTTGTATTTGCTCGATGAACTGAATATATGATGTATCAAACCTTAAAGGGGATGTAGAACAAAACAGACGGTATCGCCGTCATATAGCCCAACCGTGGCTACTGGGTGCATATATGCATACCAAATGCACGGCTGGACGTATGACGGCGAATCCGGATGTTTTGTATTTGCTCGTTGAACTGAATATATGATGTATCTGTCACGACCCCGGACCCAGAGATATACATACTGTTATGTGCTCCTAGACATGGACCCACAAGGGCTTCAGGGTTACCAGCCCCGGCCGCAACAAACAACGGCAGGCAGACTGGATTCATCGGCACGTAGTCCGGATCCCCAGTCTACTACTCCTTGTATCCACGCTAGTCATAACCAACTATGCATATCAAAGCGTCCACGAATCGAATGAAACTGAAGGAAACGGGACCAAGGCTATACAGAGATGCTATGTGTCCAGAAAGTGCAACAACAATCGAGGGTTACTGGGGTTACCTCGCCCCAGGCCGATCAAATCGACAGGCGGGCTCGGACATGGATCATCGGCTCCACAACCCCTCGATTGCGACAACTAAGCAGGCATAGCCAAAACTGTATAACAATGAGCTCGAATCCAACAACCGATCAAAGCAGTACTCTAAACATGAAACTTGTATTAACAGATGTTACTAGAGTATAGCTTACAAGCAGAGGTCACATGACCCAACATTACATCAGACAACGGAAGGCAAATTATGTTGCTAATCAACAAGAACCAAAAAGGCCTAAGAGGCCGCAACATAAGGCGACGTCCCAGCCCATAGATTCCAGGCTGCTACCTGGGAACCCCGAACTACTCGTCGATGTCCACGTTGAATCACCACCGATGTGAGATCTTCTCCTGAACCAAAATTAAGCAAACCTGAGTACGGGAGGTACTCAACAAGACTTAATTAACCTATTATATATCTGCTAACTTCAGAAAGGGTTTTATGAAGGCTGTTTTGCGTAAAGCAATCTTTATTTTTGAAATCGAGGAAGAGTAGCACGTCTCATAGAATGTTTTCAAAACAGATGAGAAAGCTACTCAACTACTGAGATCATCATCTTCTTGTATTCCACCAAGTCCTTATCAATTCCCACACTAACTCATGCTACAAGGATCACCCCTCCCGGCATCTCCGGGGAGGCACCCTTCAATCATGGTTAACAAGTTTTAGTCATTCCGTTGAAGTTATCTATGATCACAGAATCCGTTGCCAAGTCGTCCGTAACCGTGGACACGGCTTCTCGAGGAGATTTATCCCTGCAGGGGGTACACTTTACCCACACGTACCATCCGACTCTTAACGCCACATGTACGCTCGTCCATGGAGCGCGGCAGAGGGTGGCTGGCCACGACCTTTACCTTGCTCGACCCTATCCATGAGTCAACCCAAACAGGGCCACCCCGTCAACAGGGAGTTGGCCACCTCCTGACGGCACCTGTTCTGTGAGTCGGGATCAAGATCCGAGTACGTCCATCACTTGTCCCGGTCACGCCCTAAGTTTTCTCCAAATCGTTTTCTGACTCACACGCAGATGGAAAGATCAAACTACGTGACTCATGGACGTGTCCAAACAAGTTAGTTAGTCGAGCGCGGTCTGTTAGGCCCCGCGTGTGGTTGCACGCTCAGTCTTGGCTTCGAAGGCGATAACTCGCTCCTAGGGGCATGAACAGGACAAAACGCCACAACCCATTGTGGCCTCACATCCATGCCGTTATTTAGTCAAGTTATCAAAGTTAATTCAAATCATAACAACATGACATAATAGATTCACGTATTTGACCAGATTCATCAACCGGATGGATCAGATCACAACTAGGCATGGCTAAGCAAGACTCACAGAGTTTAGCGGAGCGCGCACAAGCAAGCCTATAGCTGCTAGGAGCAGTGGATCAGGATATTGAGGTAATGCAGTATATAGGAGAACTCTATCTACTGACATCAAATAGTTTGGAACCGAATGCAAAGTACGAGATTCAAATCACTTTCAAATCATATATGAGCAGATAAGAGGTTATGCTTGCCTTGGTTATAAGAAAACCAATTGAAATGTCTTCTGGAATAAGTGCTTGACTTGTCGATTAAGATCAAGTATTCGTCATGGAGTTATTGGCCTTCTCTTCGGAGTCACGTTCTATCGAGGGGGAAACAACACCGAAAGAGAAAAACAACAATCAATCATGGCATCGATGCAATGCACAACATGTATGCATGAGCAAGTTAATGCACTGAAATAAAGCCCTAGGCATGATCGTTGGTTTGCTAGGGTTCATATGTCAGAAATGCGGTTTTAGTGAAAAAGTCCCGAAATAGACCCCGGAGGGGGTTTCGGGCGATTCTGAAAGTGAGTACAATTTTGGTTGCTCAAATTGGTTTGAAAACATCATAAACAAGTTGCATTTGTCATTTTGAGCATTTTGGTATATAACTTTTAATTTTCTAATTTTTGTGAATAAAAACTTATTTTTCTATTTTAAATGAATTAACAACATTAAAATAATACTCATTTTTGGACTTTCTCAAATATGTTTGAAAATGACATTTTTGGGTAGAGCTCATTTTTCTGATCATAACCATGCTTTCATTTTATTTTTCTGAGCAATATTGTAATAGATATTCAATTACCCATTTTAAGTCATTTTCTGTAATTTAAAAAAAACAGAGGAAAAATGACATCATGCTGACGTCATGATGACGTCAGCAATGGCCGGAATTGCTCTGCCTCTGTGCAATTCGAGCGTTGGAGCGCTCGATTCACGAATTGGTTTGAACCACGAGGTGCAGGAGGCAACATGGAACCCAGTAGTAGCGGCGCCGCTCGGGATTGGTCACCGGCGGCACGCCGGCTTCCATGCCCGCGGCGGCCAGCGGCGGAGCTTGGCGCGAAGACGATTCAGAGCGAGAGGGAAGGGACGGAGGGTACCGGAAGGATCCTCAGCTCACCAGGGGAGCGTAGAGATGGTCGGGGAAGGCAGTGGCTGCCGGACGGCGGCGAATCGGCGGCGAGGAAGCTCACCGTCCGCGGGGAAGAAGTGGACGCCGCGGTCGACTCCGGTCGTCCCTTCTCATGTCGCCTGGCTTAGAAGAGCAAGGAGGCCGAGGGGAAGCCAATGGTGGCCTCAATTTCTGCGGGGAAGGCCGGGGTTTGCGGCGCTCGACGGCGGCCGGACGCACACACAGGAGGGTTAGGGTTGTTCACGGTAGGGAATACAGAGAGGAGGGAGGGTACTGAGAGAGAGAGAGAGGGATCCACGACGTCTCCCTGCCCCTATCCACTCGAGGAGAGAAGCAAGCATGAGGTGGCATACGGCGACGGCGGCTCTGCCACGCAGGAGCTCCTACTGTCAAAGGTTGAAGATGACGATTTTGCAAAAACCCCCACAAGCTTCTGGTTTTTGCGAATGGGTCCTTTTCTCTTTAAAAACTGAAAAGGAAACAACCTTTTGAGGGCCTTTTTGGAAAGAATAAAATTTGCCAAAAATACTTTTTGGAAACCTCATGAAATTTGCAAGCTCACCATGTATTTGCTTTCCAAAATTGAAAATGTTTTTATAACAAATTTTGGGGGATCACTTTAAGTGGTTTTTGGGCAAGTTTCATTTAAATTCAAAATTTAAATTGTTTCAAAATTCTTTCATGCATGGATGAAATGAGCACAACACAACAAACCCTATTGTAGCAAAATTGGGATGTTACAAATCTACCCCCCTTACAAGAATCTCGTCCCGAGATTCCCGAAGGAGAAGAAAGAAGGAACACCGGTTTTGAACGATCTTCTCGAACCTTACGGTTCTGTTCTCGAAAAGGTTGATCCGTAGCATCGTGAAGTGTTAAACGGATACACCTAGGTAAGAGGGAAACTTTTAGGAAATGATTTTCACGAAGATCGAGTATCCCATGGGTAACTCATGACAGGAATGTTCATACAGAACTGTTGAGTTAACAAGCATGAAACACATCAAGGTAACGGAGTGAAAAGAAGATGGTTTCAAGTTTGCGGACGAATGTTCTTGAAAGGATTTAGAATATGAGCTTTGCACAAGACTTTAAATCCTTTTGGAAAAGAAAGGTTGGACAACTTGTAACACCGAGGTTTCTTCAAACGGAAAACCAAGATGGAAAGGATGGTCTTGGATACCACAACGTAATATCCGTAGACAAGGGAGAACACGAGAAAACACTGTAATCGTGCATCGGAGGAAATTTGATACAAGATCATGTTCACTCTTCGGAGTGGACACGGAAGATAACGGAACTTTCACTCCATTAAAGTTTGTCGAAAACTTTGTCAAAGATCGGGATGTTACTTCACGACAGAAGATGAGTAACCAAAAGAAGTTGGAACACCATAACAAAGAAAGAATCCTTGGTCCCACCATAAGGACGAATAACCAACGAGGGTTGAAACACCAGAAGGGATAGGGAATCTCTTTCCTATGGTGGACTTGACGTAGCAATACGTTTACCACATAGTTCAAATCCCACGGCTGGAGTGACTGACAAATTCACACAATGGGTGAGATGAACAGAACTTCAAGTACCAACAACTTGAAAAAGGGAACTGATCAATGGCGGTTACGAAACACCAGAAGATGTTCTCATGAGGAACTTGTTTTCACGGGAACAATGATTTGGAGGTTCAACGGAGAGGTATTGGAAAGATCAACTTCCAGGTTATCCTTGATGTTCTAGATACAGACAACAGGCTCACGACAAGCCTTCTGTAGGTCATCAAGTGGAAGTGAACCTTTGGTTTGGAAGAATGGGGAGAAAACTTGTTAGAACGAGCCACACAAGTATTCTCACGGAGAGTGGTTGTTCTTACGGATCCAAGGGGATATGACATTAGACTTTCCGGCTAGTTGCGTCAACCACAATATCAACCATGCCGTATTTTCAAAAGACCTAATTCAGTACCCTTGAGGAAAACACAAGCCATCAGTGCTGCTTGAGATTCAGCTCTGGTTAGTGGATTGAATAACTGAGACTCAACGTGTTTGATTGAAGGGATTGCACCGGTTACCAACGAGATACATATGCTAGATTCTCAAGATATGGACTACGATGTCAAGCTCAAGAAGATGAGCAGGATTACAGAACTCATGTATTAGCAACTTGCGAAAGACGGTTGCACCTACATGGTTTAGTTGCAACAGAACACATCGGAGTCCTTGTGGGAAAGATGATAACAAAGATCACCAAGATCTTGGACTTCTTCTCTTAAGGAAAATCAGTCAGTGGCTTAGCGTGGATGCAAACTTCTTTAAGTGAATGGAGGTAAAAACCAACCATCTCAAGAATACTCCACACATGCATGACCGACTGGGGATTATTCCCGAGGGAACAAGAAAACTATACTCGGGCCCATGGCGACAACTTTCACCATAAGCACACGAACCCGAGAAAGTCACTTCGAACATCTAGAACACAAACTTCGTGATGACACAAAGATGGTTCTCGAAAGTTTCCAATATTGTTGCCATTTGTTCAACATGAACCTCTTGCAACTTGAGAAAATAGGAATGTCATCGATGGGCTCGACAACACGACTATCAAAACACTCCAAGAAAAGAGGGATTCATATAATATATGAACAAGGCAGAACATTGGTTAGACCGAAGGACATAAAGGTGTACCCGGTAAACCACCATGATTGGAAACACCGTCAAGATAGTCCTTGAATCTGATCTTAGTTTGAAGATAGCCCAAATCAAACCAAGGTAGAATGACAGCATGTCCATTAAAGAGATACTATCATGCTTCAACGCAAAGGAAAGTGGACATCCCATAACTAAGGATCAAGTTAGGCGGAGCTTTTGTCTTTCAACTCTCCAAGTTAGTGATTAAGCTCAACCAACTAGTCCAGGGTATCCAGCAGGGTTCCTTGGAGAAAGGAGTAGTTCAAAGTACCCCTTGTTTAGGCATCACGGTCAGGTAAAACCTGGTGATACTTCTAGAAAGACAACCAGAATATCACAACCTACCGGTATGTCTTGGAAATCGAAAGGAGGCATGCTTTTCAAAGCAACCGATATGATCATGAGAGCTTCGGTATGAACCTAACTCTTTGACCAGAAATGTGCACCGGAGTGAACGGATTTGGTAACACAGTCAACTTTAAGTTGAGACCGGGTAACCAATAGTGCTAAGAAGGATATAGATATTTCTTGGATTTTTCAAAGCAGTAAGAGTTGCTAGGAATATCTGGTACACACATCAATGCATACCCATCATTCTTAAGCACTCAAGCTTGGAGGAAGGGGGGTGAGGACGTGTAGGAGCATCACTTCATCATTAAGGCCATGAAACTTAACACGACCTCTTGATGCCAAAGAGTGTGATACTCGAAGGTAGAACAGAACAGAAGCTGATAAAACTTCTTCAATCTGCGGATTACAAAACTTTGACCTGGTCCTGGAGATGAACGAGGTACTGGAGTTTGTTTCTCCTAACATCCCAAGGTGGAATGTTATGACGGGAAACCAAGAGCAAATGTATTGGAGGAATCCAACACCCATATGCAACTTGGTATCCAAAACATCGGTTAGAGATTTGAAAGCAACTGAAGGGTAGAATCATGCTCAGGGAAGATCCTAAGATCAAGTTGAAGCACAGGGTAATACTCATGTGTAAAACCCATGCAAAAGAGTTGGTATAAATGAAATAAGAACGAAGATGTGGAATTCAGGATGATCACTCTTGCTGTGATCCTTGTTGGTTCCAGTAGAGAACCTATGGCTATGAGAGTTGGAATTTCCTAGCCATCCTGAGGTAGAACAGATTCTGCAAGATCCAAAGAAGCAGAACTTGGGTTAAAGGTCAGCATCCTGTACTGATGGCGTGAGCATCACATGGTTATAAAACCACATGGTTCAACCCACCACAATTCAGCACATTCCGGGACCTTCGGTTCAAGCCCAAAGTTGAAAACACAACGAAAGGAGTAACTACTATCTTAGTGCCTTGAAGGACACTACGAATAGCAATCACGAAGTATCTTTCCAAAAACAACGATAGCTCCGGAAGAATTTGAGCTGAGGATAACGGATACAGTCGAGATTAAAAGGAAATCTCGAGGTTCAGGATTTATAACTTGGAAACATGTAGGAATGTGGAATCCGGACAACTTTGAGAGATTAGAATTGAAAGGAAATCTCCCAGTTGATTCAGGAGATAACGGAATATGGAACACACACGACTCTAGAAACTTTTTAACACTAGGTCAACTTGGGTAACAACGTTCTTGCCAAAGAAGGCACCTAAGTTTTGAATAACTAGAAGAGATAGCAAAACCTTTTCAAATCAAAACAGGTAAGGTGACCCAGAGTTAGAGCGATACCAGATACGGAGTAAAAAGAATCCTAAGAAGGTTTTCACAACTCATTTGAAGTTTCAAAATAGTTTTCACAAACTCTAGACTCAACATCGACCAAGCAGTAAGGTTTTCCTACAGGCAGTCCTGCTCTGATACCAAGACTTGTCACGACCCCGGACCCAGAGATATACATACTGTTATGTGCTCCTAGACATGGACCCACAAGGGCTTCAGGGTTACCAGCCCCGGCCGCAACAAACAACGGCAGGCAGACTGGATTCATCGGCACGTAGTCCGGATCCCCAGTCTACTACTCCTTGTATCCACGCTAGTCATAACCAACTATGCATATCAAAGCGTCCACGAATCGAATGAAACTGAAGGAAACGGGACCAAGGCTATACAGAGATGCTATGTGTCCAGAAAGTGCAACAACAATCGAGGGTTACTGGGGTTACCTCGCCCCAGGCCGATCAAATCGACAGGCGGGCTCGGACATGGATCATCGGCTCCACAACCTCTCGATTGCGACAACTATGCAGGCATAGCCAAAACTGTATAACAATGAGCTCGAATCCAACAACCGATCAAAGCAGTACTCTAAACATGAAACTTGTATTAACAGATGTTACTAGAGTATAGCTTACAAGCAGAGGTCACATGACCCAACATTACATCAGACAACGGAAGGCAAATTATGTTGCTAATCAACAAGAACCAAAAAGGCCTAAGAGGCCGCAACATAAGGCGACGTCCCAGCCCATAGATTCCAGGCTGCTACCTGGGAACCCCGAACTACTCGTCGATGTCCACGTTGAATCACCACCGATGTGAGATCTTCTCCTGAACCAAAATTAAGCAAACCTGAGTACGGGAGGTACTCAACAAGACTTAATTAACCTATTATATATCTGCTAACTTCAGAAAGGGTTTTATGAAGGCTGTTTTTTTGCGTAAAGCAATCTTTATTTTTGAAATCGAGGAAGAGTAGCACGTCTCATAGAATGTTTTCAAAACAGATGAGAAAGCTACTCAACTACTGAGATCATCATCTTCTTGTATTCCACCAAGTCCTTATCAATTCCCACACTAACTCATGCTACAAGGATCACCCCTCCCGGCATCTCCGGGGAGGCACCCTTCAATCATGGTTAACAAGTTTTAGTCATTCCGTTGAAGTTATCTATGATCACAGAATCCGTTGCCAAGTCGTCCGTAACCGTGGACACGGCTTCTCGAGGAGATTTATCCCTGCAGGGGGTACACTTTACCCACACGTACCATCCGACTCTTAACGCCACATGTACGCTCGTCCATGGAGCGCGGCAGAGGGTGGCTGGCCACGACCTTTACCTTGCTCGACCCTATCCATGAGTCAACCCAAACAGGGCCACCCCGTCAACAGGGAGTTGGCCACCTCCTGACGGCACCTGTTCTGTGAGTCGGGATCAAGATCCGAGTACGTCCATCACTTGTCCCGGTCACGCCCTAAGTTTTCTCCAAATCGTTTTCTGACTCACACGCAGATGGAAAGATCAAACTACGTGACTCATGGACGTGGCCAAACAAGTTAGTTAGTCGAGCGCGGTCTGTTAGGCCCCGCATGTGGTTGCACGCTCAGTCTTGGCTTCGAAGGCGAGAACTCGCTCCTAGGGGCATGAACAGGACAAAACGCCACAACCCATTGTGGCCTCACATCCATGCCGTTATTTAGTCAAGTTATCAAAGTTAATTCAAATCATAACAACATGACATAATAGATTCACGTATTTGACCAGATTCATCAACCGGATGGATCAGATCACAACTAGGCATGGCTAAGCAAAACTCACAGGGTTTAGCGGAGCGCGCACAAGCAAGCCTATAGCTGCTAGGAGCAGTGGATTAGGATATTGAGGTAATGCAGTATATAGGAGAACTCTATCTACTGACATCAAATAGTTTGGAACCGAATGCAAAGTACGAGATTCAAATCACTTTGAAATCATATATGAGCAGATAAGAGGTTATGCTTGCCTTGGTTATAAGAAAACCAATTGAAATGTCTTCTGGAATAAGTGCTTGACTTGTCGATTAAGATCAAGTATTCGTCATGGAGTTATTGGCCTTCTCTTCGGAGTCACGTTCTATCGAGGGGGAAACAACACCGAAAGAGAAAAACAACAATCAATCATGGCATCGATGCAATGCACAACATGTATGCATGAGCAAGTTAATGCACTGAAATAAAGCCCTAGGCATGATCGTTGGTTTGCTAGGGTTCATATGTCAGAAATGCGGTTTTAGTGAAAAAGTCCCGAAATAGACCCCGGAGGGGGTTTCGGGCGATTCTAAAAGTGAGTACAATTTTGGTTGCTCAAATTGGTTTGAAAACATCATAAACATGTTGCATTTGTCATTTTGAGCATTTTGGTATATAACTTTTAATTTTCTAATTTTTGTGAATAAAAACTTATTTTTCTATTTTAAATGAATTAACAACATTAAAATAATACTCATTTTTGGACTTTCTCAAATATGTTTGAAAATGACATTTTTTGGGTAGAGCTCATTTTTCTGATCATAACCATGCTTTCATTTTATTTTTCTGAGCAATATTGTAATAGATATTCAATTACCCATTTTAAGTCATTTTCTGTAATTTAAAAAAAACAGAGGAAAAATGACATCATGCTGACGTCATGATGACGTCAGCAATGGCCGGAATTGCTCTGCCTCTGTGCAATTCGAGCGTTGGAGCGCTCGATTCACGAATTGGTTTGAACCACGAGGTGCAGGAGGCAACAGGGAACCCAGTAGTAGCGGCGCCGCTCGGGATTGGTCACCGGCGGCTCGCCGGCTTCCATGCCCGCGGCGGCCGGCGGCGGAGCTTGGCGCGAAGACGATTCAGAGCGAGAGGGAAGGGACGGAGGGTACCGGAAGGATCCTCAGCTCACCAGGGGAGCGTAGAGATGGTCGGGGAAGGCAGTGGCTGCCGGACGGCGGCGAATCGGCGGCGAGGAAGCTCGCCGTCCGCGGGGAAGAAGTGGACGCCGCGGTCGACTCCGGTCGTCCCTTCTCATGTCGCCTGGCTTAGAAGAGCAAGGAGGCCGAGGGGAAGCCAATGGTGGCCTCAATTTCTGCGGGGAAGGCCGGGGTTTGCGGCGCTCGACGGCGGCCGGACGCACACACAGGAGGGTTAGGGTTGTTCACGGTAGGGAATACAGAGAGGAGGGAGGGTACTGAGAGAGAGAGAGAGGGATCCACGACGTCTCCCTGCCCCTATCCACTCGAGGAGAGAAGCAAGCATGAGGTGGCATACGGCGACGGCGGCTCTGCCACGCAGGAGCTCCTACTGTCAAAGGTTGAAGATGACGATTTTGCAAAAACCCCCACAAGCTTCTGGTTTTTGCGAATGGGTCCTTTTCTCTTTAAAAACTGAAAAGGAAACAACCTTTTGAGGGCCTTTTTGGAAAGAATAAAATTTTCCAAAAATACTTTTTGGAAACCTCATGAAATTTGCAAGCTCACCATGTATTTGCTTTCCAAAATTGAAAATGTTTTTATAACAAATTTTGGGGGATCACTTTAAGTGGTTTTTGGGCAAGTTTCATTTAAATTCAAAATTTAAATTGTTTCAAAATTCTTTCATGCATGGATGAAATGAGCACAACACAACAAACCCTATTGTAGCAAAATTGGGATGTTACAGTATCAAACCTTAAAGGGGGTGTAGAACAAAACAATCGGTATCGCCAGTATACAACCCTGCAGTGGCTACTGAGTGCATATATGCATACCAAATGCACAGCAGGGCGTATGCTGGCGAATCCGGATGTTTTGTATTTGGGAGATGAACTGAACGGTGTATGAACCTGGGCTATATATAGGGTCCTCTGGCTCACAAAGTGTTGAGCTAGGGTTTTGATCCAACGGTTAAGAAACATCCCATCCAACGGCTCACAACAGCTCGAAAGAAACACACCGTAGCCCTGATCGTACGGCTCACAAGCGGTTGAAAGAAACACACGATCCGTGTGATTCTATCTGATTGGTCCAAACGAAACCCTAACCCATTTAGTCCGGTTGGTGTCCCCAACCGGGATTAAAGGGATGATCTGTTTCTATTTTTCTTCTTGCCTTTCTTCTGATTGCGCCATAATAACCATGGAACATCTTCATCATTTAACTGAATGCTTGGATCATCTTTGACTTTGAGGGGAGGAATTTCATCAAATTTATTGTAATCTTCTGACATGTCTGTTTTGTCCTCGACTCCCACGATGTTTCTTTTCCCTGAAAGAACTATGTGGCGTCTTGGCTCATCGTCTGATGTATTCGCTTCCTTATCTTTTCTTTTTCTCGGTCTGCTAGACATGTCCTTCACATAGAAAACCTGAGCCACATCATTGGCTAGGACGAATGGATCATTGTCGTACCCAAGATTCTTCTGATCCACTGTTGTCATTCCGTACTTCGGGTCTACATTCACGCCTGACAGGTTGAACCATTTGCACCAGAACAAAGGGACCTTAAAGGAAGGTCCGTAGTCAAGTTCCCATATCTGCTCTATGTAACCATAGTATGTGACCCTTTGCCCGTTGTCGTCTTTTGCATCAAACCGGACGCCACTGTTTTGGTTGGTGCTCTTTTTATCTTGGTCTGCCGTGTAAAATATATTACCATTTATCTCGTACCCTTTAAAGGTCAATACAGTCGAAGATGGTTGCTTGGCCAACAAGTATAGCTCATCTTCATTAATGAGACGTCTTTGCAACCAACCGCTGAAAGTCTTCGCGTGTTCTTTAGCAATGAAATCTTCAGGTTGCTCCGGGTATTCCGAGCGTAAAATATCCGTGTGTTCCTGGATATATGGAGCCGCCAAGCTGGAATTAACTAGAACTGTGTAGTGTGCTTGAGTGAAAGATTGCTCGTCCATACATGTTGTTGATTTCTTTCCTAGCGTGCCTTTTCCACGCAGTCTCCCCTCATGGCGCGACTGAGGAACACCGATCGGGTTCAGGTCAGGAATAAAGTCAACACAAAACTCAATGACCTCCTCTGTTCCATAGCCCTTGACCATGCTTCCTTCCGGCCTAGCACGGTTTTTAACATAATTCTTCAAGACTCCCATGAACCTCTCAAAGGGGAACATATTGTGTAAGAATACAGGACCGAGAACGGAAATCTCTTGGACTAGGTGAACTATGAGGTGCGTCATAATATTGAAGAAGGTTGGTAGGAACACCAACTCGAAGCTGACAAGATATTGGACCACGTCCTTCTGTAAACTTGGTAGAGTTGCTGGATCGATTGCCTTCTGAGAAATTGCGTTGAGGAATGCACATAGCTTCACAATGGGTACTCGCACGTTTTCTGGCAGAAGCCCCCTCAATGCAATCGGAAGTAACTAGGTCATGATCACGTGGCAGTCATGACACTTTAGGTTTTGGAACTTTTTCTCTTCCAGGTTTAGTATTTCTTTTATGTTCGACGAGTAGCCAGACGGGACCTTGATACTGCTCAGGACTTGGAAAAAGATCTCCTTCTCTTCCTTGGTAAGAGCGTAGCTGGCAGGACCTTTGAAATTCTCTGGATTCATCAGGTTGTCTCGTTCGTGCATACGTTGGTGGTGCAGCCGTGCTTTTGGTGTATCTCTCGACTTCTTCCCATGCACGCCCAATAAGTTTAGCAGGTTCACGCAAATATTTTTCGTCACGTGCATCACGTCGATCGCAGAGCGAACCTCTAGGAATTTCCAATAGGGTAGTTCCCAGAATATAGATTTATTCTTCCACACGGCTACGTGGTTGTCGGCATCATTCGGAACAGAATGTGCGCCAGGACCCTTACCAAAGATTACTTTTATATCTTTGACCATGTCATATATATCAGTACCTTTAGGGAGGGTTGGCTTCCTCCGTGTATCTGCCTCGCCTTTGAAATGCTTTCCTTTCTTTATTACGGGATGCCTGTCTGGAAGAAATCGACGATGCCCCGGGTACACATTCTTGCCTATATGTATACTTTCAGTCTCGCCTAAACAGTGTGTGCATGCGCTGTATCCCTTGTTTGACTGTCCTGAGATGTTACTAAGGGCGGGCCAATCATTGATGGTTACAAATAGCAACCCTCGTAGGTCAAATTCCTCTTGTTTGTACTCGTCCCACACACGTACACCTTCGTCAGCCCACAACTCTAAAAGTTCATCAACCAGTGGCCTCAGGTACACATCAATGTTGTTGCCAGGTTGCGACGGGCCTGGGATAAGCACTGGCATCATAATGAAATTACGCTTCATGCATAACCAAGGAGGAAGGTTATAGATACATAGTCACGGGCCAGGTGCTATAACTGCTACTCTGCTCCCCAAACGGATTCAGTCCATCTGTACTCAGACCAAACCTTAAGTTTCTTGCGTCACGTGCAAAGTCCTTGTACTTATCGTCGATGTTTCTCCACTGCGACCCATCAGCGGGGTGTCTCAGCATATCGTCTTCCTTACGGTCTTCTTTGTGCCATCGCAGCAACTTGGCATGCTCTTTGTTTCGGAACAAACGTTTCAACCGTGGTATTATAGGAGCATGCCACATCACCTTGGCAGGAACCCTCTTCCTGGGGCGATCGTCGCCCTCAACATCACTAGGGTCATCTCGCCTGATCTTATACCGAAATGCACCGCATACCGGGCAGGCAGTGAAATTCTCGTGCTGACCGCGGTAGAGGATGCAGTCATTGATGCATGCATGTATCTTATGCACTTCCAATCCTAGAGGGCAGACAACCTTCTTTGCTTCGTATGTACTGCAGGGCAGCACGTTATCTCTTGGAAGCATCTTCTTCATTATTTTCAGCAGATTTTCAAATCCCTTGTCAGATAATCCATTCTCTGCTTTCCATTGCAGCAATTCCAGGGTGGTGCCCAGCTTTTTCTGGCCATCTTCGCAATTTGGGTACAACAATTTTTTGTGGTCTTCTAACATGCGCTCCAACTTCAACCTCTCGTTTTCACTTGCGCAGTTTATCTGTTCTTCACGAATGACCTGACGAAGATCATCATCAGACTCATCAATAATGTCCTTAAGTTCAGGCTCGTCTTCCCCCATTTCAGTATCACCGTGTTCACCGAACATAGGATAATTATCATCATCCTCTTCTTCTTCATTGTCTTCCATTACAACCCCTCTTTCTCCGTGCTTGGTCCAACAAAAATAAGTGGGGATGAAGCCTTCTTGCAACAGGTGGGTGTGTATGGTTCTTGAGTTATGGAAATTCCTCTTATTCTGGCATTTTTTACATGGACAAAAAATAAATCCATTCTGCCTGTTTTTCTCAGCCACATTGAGAAAACTATGCATGCCATTAAGGAATTCGGGACGACGTCGATCACTGTACATCCATTGCCGGTTCATCTGCATTATATAAATTTATCAACAACCATTATGCTAAATCATCATGACTAAATTAATTAATTAATACAAAAGTTCATCACACGTTAATACCAAACTAGCGTATAGTGACCATACATATATAGTTCTTATAAAAATACACACTGAAACCATCCATAAAAACTCTCTCTAATTAATGCATTTAAAAACAACAACAAATGCGATCAAAATCGCAACAAAGGTAACAATTGACCCGACGGCATAATGATACCAAGTCTTTTTACTAATTGCATATTTCCTAATCTTTCTAATCTTCAGGCGCATTGCGTCCATCTCTCTCTTGTGACCATCGACGACACCGGCAAGAACCTTTTCCAAGGTCATCTTCTCTCGTTCGGTTTTTTCCAACCTTTCTTCAGTTTTTTTCAGTCTTTCTTTCAAGCCAACATTTTCTTGTTCAACTAAGTATAACTTCTCAACAATAGGGTCGATTGGCATTTCCGGTTCCACTACCTCCTAGATAAAAATATCTATGTCAAGTTGGTCGGCGTAAGTAATTGTCGTATAATCAGGAAATGAAAATATGTAGTGAAAAAAGATAATATACCACATACGAATCATAGACTGGACGAGGGCCAACGGGGACAGATATCAAAACCATGGCGCTATGTATATAAAAAAAATCTTACACAATAAAAAAATTATATACAAGTAAATACGTAAATCATACAAATCAAAATTTGTTTTGGTAAATAAAAACAATAGGCTCACCAAGGTTGTGTCGGTGATGGGGCGATCGACGGCAGTGAGGAAGGGGACAAGGCGCGCGACACTAAAAAAACCACAAATCATAATTAATTTTGAGCTCAAATTGCATCAATTTGTATACATAACAAAATGAATAACAAATTCTAGCTTAGGCATTTCATCAAACACCTAGCTAGCACAACAAAAATGAAATGAGCAAGAAAACGAGCAAAACTTGCAATGCTGGAAGAGAGAATGTTGATGCTAACCGTAGAACCGATGGGTACCAACAATCTTGACAAATGGTGGAGAAAAATGGGGATGGATTAGACCTCACAAGAGGAAGGAGAGAGCAAAAAATAGAGTACTGATTTGTCTGTTTTCTTGCCTGTGGTTGAAGGTTTAGAAATCCTAGCTAATCCTTTCACTGTTGAAGAGATTGAGGGTGTTGTAAAACACCTAAAACCTGATCGTGCGCCTGGCCCAGATGGTTTTACATGGCTTTTTATTAAACACTGCTGGAGTATTATAAAAGAGGACTTTATAAAGCTATGCAATGAATTTCACAGTGCTAAGATTTCTTTGGAAAGTATTAATGGCTCTTTCATTACTCTGATTCCAAAGATTAATTCTCCTGAGACAGTGAATGATTTCAGACCTATTTCTCTGACCAATACTTGTTTGAAATTTATCACAAAAATTCTGGCTAATCGTTTCCAAGATAAAATCTTTGGATGCATCCATGCTAATTAATATGGTTTCATCAAATCCAGAACTATTCAAGACTGTTTGGCCTGGTGTTTTGAGTACATCTACCAGTGTAAGCAGTCTAAGCAGAAAGTGGTGATTTTCAAGATTGATTTTGAGAAAGCTTTTGATACCATTGAGCACTCTGCTATTTTGCAAATTTTGAGATTTAAAGGTTTCCCTCCTTTAGTGATAAAATGGGTCAAGGAAATTCTAGCCTCTGGATCATCGTCGGTTCTGTTAAATGGTGTTCCTGGCAAACCTTTTGTATGCAAAAGAGGTGTCAGGCAGGGAGATCCGTTATCACCAATTCTATATGTGTTGGGTGGGGATCTGCTGCAAAGTATTGTGAACTTGGCACTAAGAGAGGGAAGACTCCGTTTGCCAATTCCAATAGGTGGAGATTTTCCTATTGTCCAATATGCTGATGACACTTTAGTCATTCTACCTGCTGAAACGGCACAATTATCGGTTTTTAAAGATCTGCTTAACCTTTATGCTCATATCACTGGGTTAAAGGTGAATTATAACAAATCTTCTATGATACCGATCAATTTATCACAGCAGGAAACTGTTGATATGGCTGTTGTTCTGGATTGTAATGTGGCCTCTATGCCCTTTACATACTTAGGCTTGCCCGTGGGAACCACAAAGCCAACTATCAAAGACTTTGCACCTTTAATTGACAGAATTGAGAGGAGACTTTCTGCTAGAGTCTCGTTTCTTTCTTATGGAGATAGTTTGGTTCTTGTGAACTCGGTTCTTTCCTCCTTGCCCTCCTATTACATGTGCACACTTGTAATACCTAAAGGTGTCATTGACATAATAGATAAAGCAAGGAGGAGATGCTTATGGAGGAAGGACAAAAATAAGCAACGAGTGAATTCTTTAGCTGCATGGGATATGGTTTGCAGGCCCAAAAACAAAGGAGGATTAGGGATCATCAATCTTCAGATTCAAAATAGAGCTCTACTACTGAAGTTCTTGGCAAAATTTGTAACTCTATGGATATCCCTTGGGTCCATTTAGTCAAGAATGCTTATTATTTTCAATCAGTACCACATGCTGTCACTTCTTGTGGTTCTTTCCGGTGGAGAGGTGTTATGCAATTATCTGATACCTGGTGTTCCATATCTTCTTGTGTTTTGGGAAATGGTTTTACTGGGATTTTTGGAAAGATTCGTGGATAGGGCAACCTTTGGCACTAAAATTCCCAAGATTATTCTCCTTTGCCAAGGATCCACTGTCTTCTGTAAGGGATTTAATAATGTTGACAGATCTCTCGGATGCTTTTCATCTGCCGTTTTCAAATGAAGCTTTCCAGGAGTATACTGATTTGCAAGTCATAGTGGATAATATCCAGTTGATGGATAATGAGGACAGTTGGAGATGCAATTTCAATAAAGGGGTATATACCTCAAGTAATTTTTACCAACTTCAATTTGTTCATTTACCTACTGATGGACCTGCAAAATGGATCTGGAAATCCAAATGCATGTCAAAACATAAATTCTTTGCGTGGCTGATTCTCAAGGATAGAATTAATACAAAGGACATGGTCAAACGAAGGAACTGGAAGATTGAAGGCACTGATCATTGTGTTCTTTGTTGCACACATTGCCATGAGGACTGGATCCATCTGTTTTTTCAATGTGTTTTTAGCTCCCGGATTTGGAATTATTTACAAATCAGCTGGAGTGATAACACACTTGTGCAAAATATTAAGCTGGCAAAAAATTCTTTCAAAGGACCTTGTTTCACAGAGATAGTGATTATTGCATGCTGGAATATTTGGAAGCAGGGGAATGGAGTCATTTTTAAATCGGAAAGACATTCCTTTATGGGATGGAAAGTGGGCTTCTTGTTAGATCTCCTTATGCTTAAGCATAGGTTGAGTGCTTCTGTGGCTGCTGATTTAAATGTATGGATTAATTCACTAAATTAGTATGGGATAGACTGCCTTAGTCTAATTCCTTGTAATTTTGTAGATATCTGTAACTGTAACACTCTTGGTTGGCAATAAAGGGCTGTGGGGGGCTCCCCTGCAGTAGAAAATGTTTCAAAAAAAAAATGGAGTTGAGCTCGAGCTGGAAAAAATGGAGCTGAGCTCGGGGTGGTATGTAGGGTTTAGGGGAGGGATTTAGGACCGGTTTGTGTTACAAACCGGTTATAAAGGATATGACAGCGGGACCCGCAGTTGCTGCAAAAAATGAGAAAACCTGTAGAACTGGTTTGTGATACAAACCGGTTCTAAAGGGTCTGTCCCCTGGGCCCCCCTCCCTGCAGCAAATGGCCCGCAAGGCCTTTAGGACCGGTTTGGTCCTAAAGGCCTTGCGGCCATTTGCTGCATGGGTGGGGCCCAGGGGACAGACCCTTTAGAACCGGTTTGTATCACATCCGGTTCCATTGTGCTTGGCTCAATGCCCTGTTTTCTACTAGTGTGCCATGTCTCGTCCCCCTTGTTAGATACACGACGTGGCCTCGCCCACGCCCTGCACTGCTCCGCTGTACAAGTATACGTCATCACGCCTAGTAAATTGAACCGCATGCGCGTACTCTCCCGTGATCTTCGGGATCTCAACTGCTCCATTGACTATGCTCCGGGTTGGATAGTTCTCCGTGTAGCCGGATTCTCCAAGTGTATTTCGGATAAGACGGGGGACACCCGTTTCTTCATATCACCCTTGATTCTTCTTACCGAGATAGATCCATCTCGGTAACCTTCATCTGGTTCGGGTAGTCAACCCGGTCAATAGCATCTCGGTATCCACTCCTTGGATACCATTTCATGCCAAGCTTGACCCTACTCGGGGGTAGACCCCCGACATTAGTCCCTGAAGCTGGTATGGTCCGTCGAACTCGGACCATGGGCCGTGCCAGTTTAAATCAATAAACTTCAGAATACTCGACCGAGATACTTTTATCTCGGCCCAATTTCTATCTCGAACTCGGATTCAATCCGCAATTACTGCTACGGGTTTCCACCAGAATCCGAGATGCTTGTGCTGGGTTTGATCTTACCGAGATCCCAACACTTAGCCATTTTTCCCACAAGTTCAAATAGTACAAGGCATGGTCGCCTCGTTTTCTTCGTGTAATGAACGCAACACGTGGCGCAGAATCGCTGCGCACGTCGCCTCGTTTCTCGTGCACAACCGAGCGCACGCCACGCTCACGCCGCGCGCTGTTATGTGGCCCACAGGCCGTCGCGTCCTAGCAGTGCACTCAAGTGCTTGTTGCGGTTATCATGGGATTTACTGCGCACGTTACGCGCGGGGAATCCGCTTTGTACGTTTCTACGTGTAGGGTAAATGCCACGGTTCCATTATTTACGCCACGATTAATCCGGAACAGTTTGCATTCGCCGGGGGTATAAATACCCGCACTGCCCCATCCTTCTTCTCTCCTCCATCATTTCCCCCATTTTCACCTTCATCGCATCCTCGCGCAGCGCACCGCTCCGCTGCACTTTGTCGCCGTCACGCGGACTCCGTCGCCCTTCCGCGCCCACGCCGCGCACCGGAGCGCCGCCGCGCTCGGACTCGACTGCACCACGGATCTACGCGTCGCCGCTCCGTCTCAGCGACGTTCTTCTCCGAGCCCGTGCCCGAGCCTGCACCGCCACGGCGTTTATCTTCCGCGTCGCCGCCGCGCTTCTACATCCACTACGCCCCGAGCACCTCCCCGCGCCCGCGAGCATCTCGGAAGCACTAGAACCTCCAAGGCATGCCATGGAGATCCAAGAGGTGGAGCTGGTGGGACCCGCATCCACGCGCGGCGCGTGGGCTGCCTCCGAGGTCCGAGATGAGGATCTCCAATGGATACTAGATACCCGACGCATCCCGGTGGGTGTCGTATGCCGGAGGCCTGGCGGGGAGATCCAGCCGGAACCCGCCAACAACGAGTACGTGGTCTTCCTCGGCCACTTCGAACGCGGGTTTGGCCACCCCTTTCTTCCTTTGTGACTAGATTCCTCCTCTATTTAGTTCTTCAACCTCACCATCTCCCCGCAAATGTGATCACCACACTTTCTTCTTCATCACCTTCTCGGAGGCCTATCTCGGCCTCCTTCCTACTATTGAAATGTGGAGGAAATACTTTCACTTTCGGAAACAGGTCATTCCCAACCCGGCGAATCCGAATGCGCCCAAGCGCATGACGTAATGTGGAGCCACGATGGTGCTCCCACGTCCAGGCTCCAAGTTTCCCCGTATTCTGAGCTTGGAGTCCTGCCGAAAATGGCAGCGGGGATTCTTCTACGTCAAGAATCCCCCCAAGGTAGATCTGATAGGACTTCCCGCATTCCACAACAGTCCCCCCACCGAGATGGTGAACTAGGACTACCACCCCCGAAACTCAGTTGCCGAGGTGAATCTCGTCCACGCCCAACTCGTGCAACTCCTCCGAGATGGACTACACGGAGACGACCTTCTCGCCACATGGGTGAGCCGCCGAGTACTGCCACTGCAGCGCAGGACCCACAAAATGTGCTTCATGAGTAGGCACCGAGATCCCACCCGAGTAACCACCTTCGAGCTCACCAAGAAGGAGGTGCACACTCGGATCAAGTCCATCGCCAAGACTGATCTCAGCAAGGACTGGGAGTGGGGGCTTGAGCCCTACAACCGAGCAAGCCAGGTGCCCAACGTAAGTATCTCGAACTCCACCGAGTTACAGTCATTTCGGTATGCTCCGAGATAACTTTATCTCGGAAGTAATGCTTTATGTTTCGCATGTACAGCTCTTTCCTTGCCAGCTAGAAGAGAATGGTGAAACTCCGTCAGACCACTCGGGCGAGGACCGGACTGAGGGCGACACTCAGGAGTACGACGATGAGGATAACTTTCCCAGCTCGGACGCCCTGCTCACCGCCCAAGCCGGTAAGTTCCAAACTCCAGCCTCCATCCGACACTGGTCCAAGGACAATGAAGATGATGATGATTGCATTGTTGTAGAGGTACTTGATCCCACTTCGATCTCATTCGCATACCCTCTGTCCTCGGCCTCAGTTGATCCGGGAGAGCAAGTCCTGGATGTTCCTCCCGTGGCCGTGGCCACGCCTTTGGAAGAGAGGAAAAGAGTCGAGAGCGGCGCAGTTGGTCCTCCGTCCAAGAGGATGAAGAAGAAACCCGGGACCAAGGGCCAGACCAGCCGCAAGACCATGCGGCCCATGTCGGACGGGTAAGTCATTGCCGAGATGCGTTCTTTTTGTCTTTGCGTTTTTGCTTCTTCTTTGCTTCTCAGTCCGAGTTGATTTAGTTGCATCTGGTTTCCTTATCTCTCTTTTCCTCTTATAGTGAGCCGATTCACATCGAGATGACAGAGCCTTCTGCTTTCACCTCGATACCGAGACGCCCTATCTCGGTGCCACCGAGTTCCACACTTCCTCATGTGATCCAGCTCCCAGATGCAGGAGGTTACATCGACCTCAACGTCGAGAACCTGGAAGTCCACTCCATTGACACGCCGGAAATGCCCATTCTGGAGAGGGAAGACCAAGACCTCGGTGCCAGCAACATGAGCACCGAGATGGAAAATATTGACGCACCGGAACAGCAACAGCAGCAGCAGCAACAGCCAGAGGAAACACCGCAGCAGCAAGCCCCACCAACAGCAGTTCCAACAGCACCACCAGCACCAGCATCCACTCCAGCAGCACAACCAGCACCAGCAGCAACTCCAGCAGCACCCACAGCTACTCCCCCTCCAACTCAGTAGCCAACAACTTCTCCAGCACCGCGGCCACCTGTGACTCAGTTTGCTCCTCCGCCGCCACCGAGACATGCCTCCGCGCGTGTGCAGAGCGGTTTCTAGCGGAAAACTGGGAAGGCGGAGGCCGCCGGGAAGGAGCCGTCAGCGCCGACTTTTCCTAAGAAATCCTTCGTACCCATGAAGAACACCGGGACCGGGCAGCCGAAAGCAGGCATGCTGGCTATCAGCTCCGATACAAAGATGGTCCCACACCAAGGGCTAGGAGTACGCCAACAGGACTTGGAGGTGAGCCTTGACCATGTCGGGTACATTCCCGAGATTTATGCCGGGAAGAAGTTGGGACCGCTGGATCACTATCGCCAGGATTGGAACCCAGCCGACATCGGCCAGGTGACTATGCCGGTTCCGTCCTCCACCAGCACACTCGCGCACAAGATGTACTCCCCGCGCTCTGCTGCTGAAGACGCCGAGATCACTTCTCGGGTATGTAACTTTTTTTTCCTTTTCGGTTTTTTCCGAGATTGCGCATTGCGATCCCGAGATAGATACATACACCCAGTCCCCGAGATTTGGGCCGAGTAGACATCACTCGGCCGAGTTAAGGGTTATTCGGGTTGAATCTTCAAACTCACTATCCATTCGTTTCTTCTCAGGTTTGCACAGAGGCCCGTGCCAAGATGTACCAGAAACTTCTCTGGTCCCACCGGGATCTTACTAAGCACAACTTGAGTCTCCAGAAGCAACTTGGAGGCAAATGTACCACTTTATAACACCGAGATATCGAGTATGCTTTTTATTGCATCGATTTTCTAACTCGTGTTCTTGTTATTCTCGACTGTCGTGATGGAGCAGCAGATTTTATCACCAAGATCTCTGCCTTGGAGAGTAAGTTCTTCCTTCTCTATCTCATGTTTTGTATTTACGCCCCCTTTTTGCTGGTTAATCTTGTTGTGCCGATGCAGATGAGCACAAGATTTTCGCCGAGAAGCACCAGGGCTGCACCACACTTGTCGAGTCGGCACAGAGCAAGATCTCGGCCCTTGAGAGTAAATTTCCCTTCTTCTTTCTTATTCCGATTCTATGAGCCCGATTGCCCACTAATCGGACCGTTTTTGTGCAGATGAGCATAAACTATTTGCTGAAAAGCACCAAGATTGTCTCACTCTGACCGTGACGGCGATGCAGCTCTCCGATTGCGAGGCCAAGTTCAAGGATGAGCTCTAGACCGAGAAGGCTGAGGTAACTCGGCAGAAGTTGGAACTGGCCGAGATGCAAAAGAAAAAGGTCGAGGCCGAGAAAGCCAAGGCCGAGCTGGAGAAGGACGCTGCTGCCGAGAAGGCCCGCGAAGAAGAAGAAATCAAGAACCTCAAGGACCAGCACACCGAGATTGAGTCCAGGGTGAACTCCCTGCAAACCCATTTGGACAAGGCGAACTCGGACGCTGACGGGTGGCTGACCAAGCTCTCCCAGCTGAACTTTGACCTGAAAAGTAAATCCCTTCTCCTTTCTGTCTCTTCTAACTTTTGGTCTGGTCCACTGTACTGATGTTGATTAACTCGAAGAGCTTATCTCACAGGAACCTTCCCCGAATCGGAAGGTGGCGCTGCAAAGGCCATTGAGAAAATCCGGGAAAGGAGGGCTCAAGCTGGAGAAGTTCTCTCGGAGAGGGCCAGCATCGAGGATCTCATAGCGGACATCAAGGCCCGAGTTGTGCCACTTAAGTCCATTGGAGCTAATCTCCTATCAAGCGCAATCCGGGTGTACTGGGCCTTTTGGCCAGGTATGGCGGTCCCGGGGTTAATTGACGAGCTGGCCAAGAGCCTCGACCAGACCAAGGACTACCTCAAGGAGTGGCGCGCTTCTGCTGCACGCGCTGGCGCAGATGAGACTCTGCAGTTCGTTTTGTCTTGGTATAAGTCCATCGACGTCGAGTCGCTCAAGACCATGCGAACCAAGTCCAAGTGTTCCACGGATGCGGCCCACGTTCAGCGGCGCCAGGAGACCGCATTTTGGATCGCCTCCTACGCTGAGACGAGGGACTTCATCGAGGGCCTCCCCGAGCCAGAGACCGATGACGAGGAGGAAGATGAATCTGAGGACGAGGGCGGCGATGTTGCAGGATAAGCCGAGGCGGACGAAGGCTCCGAGGAAGTCGATGAGGTGATCGAGGCCGAGGTCGACCCGGCCACCATCACCGAGACGACTACGACCACGACTCCAGCTGCCGGGATCGTAGCCACCAAGACGGTTACCGCCAAGACTGCCACCGAGTCCACCATCCCGGCGGGGACCAGCACGGCTTCCACTCCATTGGTTGCGGCCAGAGTCTCATCAAATAGTCTCTAAATTCGTCAGATCCCCGGTATGCCGGGTGTAGATGTAATGAACGAGTTTATCATTTTCCACTTTGATTTTACTTAAGTTTGTGCAAGAGTGGTTGAATGTCGCATTGCTTTAAGTTGAGTCCCCGAGTGTGTTTTCTTATCCACTTGGCTTTTTCTTCTCTCCTCTTGCCTACCACTTGTGGTTTTTTGACAGTCGAGTCACGAGATTTCGAAAACCAAGTTTATAATATTCACAACTCTAAGATAAGAATTAAAACTGCCCAACACTTAGCCAAAAAAGGAAGAAACAACAATTTATGTCGGTTGGTTAAGTCTTTCTTTCCTTATTAGTTTTTCATGTGATCATTGACCCTTAGCTTGTTCTCTTGCTTGCCATGAAACCGGATTTCGGACAGCAGCAAATTCGAAGAGTTGGCTCTTAGGTTTAAGCACACTACTAAGCCTACACACGAAATTCCGAGATGACTAACCAGCATAAAAAAATTAAAAAGGTAAGTACACACAACAAGTTAGGAACAGGCAGTCCCCGAGTTCCTTCTCGGAGTGCCGAATTCAACTTGGAAAGGAGATACATACAATTCATTTTCAGGAATGAAAATGACGAAGTGGAGCTACATTCCAGGGACGCTTAGTTTCTTCTCCGAACTTGTCCATCGTGTTCTTCTCTAGTTCCTGGGCATCAATAAGATATTATGCATCATTGTGCAGAGCCTTGCTCAAAATGAATGGCCCTTCCAATGGAGGGGAAAGTTTGTGCATCCCGAATGTACGCTACACTAGCCTAAGAACTAGGTCTCCTTCTCAGAACACCCGTGGGCTCACTTTCCGGCTATGATAGCGTCTCATATTCTGTTGATATACAACTGATCTCGACTGAGTTAATTATCTTGCTTTTTCTAGCAAATCAACATCATCTTCTTGGACTTCTCTTGCCTCTGCCTCTATATAGAGGGTCACTCTCGGCGAGTCATGTTCTATGTCGGTTGTCAATACGGCCTCTGCTCCATATGCCAGAATAAATGGTATGTATCTGGTAGATCGGTTAGGGGTAGTCCTTAGACTTCACAACACCGTTGGTAGCTCATCCAGCCAACAACCCGGGGTTCGCTGTAATGGCTCAAGCAACCGAGGTTTTATTCCGGATAGAACCATGCCATTGGCTCTTTGAACTTGCCTATTTGATTCAGGATGTGCGACTGACGCAATGTCTAATCGGATTCTCTTCTCCTTGCAGAAGTAAGAAAAAGCTCCCTTAGCAAAATTTGTTCCTTTATACGAGATGATCCCATACGGGTAGCCATATCTCAGGATAATATCCTTCAGAAAGGTCACGGCTGTGTGCCCATCACATTTTTTGATTGGCTTCACCTCAATCCACTTGGTAAATTTGTCAACCATGACCAAGATGTGGGTCAAGTTACCCCGAGTTGGCTTGAAAGGCCCCACCATATCCAAGCACCATACTGCAAATGGCCAGGTGATAGGAATGGTTTTGAGCTCGGAGGCTGGCATATGGATCTTGGTAGCATATCTCTGGCACCTGTTACACTTCCTTACTAAATCTTCTGCTTGCTGCAAGGCAGTGAGCCAAAAGAAGCCATGTTGAAATGCTTTCTTCACTAGAGCCTGGGATGAGGCGTTGTGCCCGCATTCCCCCTGATGTATCTCCCGGAGAATTTCTTCTCCCTCTTCTGGTTCAACACAGCCCTGGAGCACACCTGTGGTACTTCTTTTGTGCAATTCTTTGTTGATGATGGTGTAGCCCTTGGATCTTCTCTGTATCTGCCTGGTCGAGATCTCATCACTCGGTAAAGTACCATCCACTAGGTAGGACATTATTGGCTGGGCCTAACCGGGTATCGGTCGAAGAGGAAAAATAGGCTCATCTACCTCCATAGGCTTAGCCGACATGATAGACTTCGACATAGGAATGAGTCCCCGGTTTCTGCCATGCAGTCCCGGAGATGAGGGAGGCAGTCCCCGAGATGAGGGAAGGATTCCCCGAGATGTAGGAGGCAGTCCCCGAGATGAAGGAGGCAGTCCCCGAGATGAGGGAGGCAGTCCTCGTGTTCTCCATGATGCACCCCACATCTACCTCCATTGGAACAGCTTCTGGTTCCGGATTGGCAGGGACAAAGATTGAATCCGACTCGGGAAACGGCTTGATGGATGGCTTCCTGAGATGCTCCAAAGCAATTCCTGTGGGGATGGCCTGCCGAGATGAACCCAACTTGGACAGAGCATCAGCAGCTTCATTTCCAGCTTAGTGTATATGATAAACTCGCACCCATCAAAGTATCCGGAGATATTCTGGACAAGGAACTGATGTGATGCCATGTTGGCATCCAGAGCGTCCCATGTACCAGAATCTTGTTGAACCACTAAGTTTGAATCACCATAGCATGTTATTCGATGAATACCAATCTCCTTGGCCACTTTCAGTCCGTGGACTAAGGCTCATACTCGGCCACATTATTGGATGTTGCAAAATGGATCTGCAGGACATACTTGAGCTGATCGCTCTTGGGTGAGGTGACCACAACACCAACACCAAGACCTTGTTTCACCTTGGAACCATCGATATACATTCACCAGTAATTGGTTTCCGGCAATGGAGGCTCATATTAGATCTCGTCCTAATCAACAAAGAAATCCGCCAGCGCCTGAGACTTGATGGCTTCTCTTCTAGCATACATTGGGTTGTAAGCAGCCAACTAAATGGCCCATTTGGCTACTCGACCACTTGCATCCTTTTTTCCCATGATCTTCGAGATGGGGGCAGTACTCACCACTGTCATTGGATGCTCTTGGAAATAGTGCTTGAGCTTCTTGGCAACCATAGAGACTCCATACGTCATCTTCTAGTAGTGAGGGTAATTTTGCTTTGAGTTGGAGATCACCTCGCTGAGATAATACAATGGCCTCTGAATAGATTTTCCTTCCTCTTCTAGCTCCACTACTACTACAACACTGACAACTCGGTTGGTAGCTGCAATATAGAGCAACATGGGCTCCTTGGGTAGTGGAGATGCCAAGATGGGAGCAGTACCCAACATGGTCTTCAGATATCGGAAAGCCGCATCAGCTTGTGGGGTCCAGACCAATTTGTCACTTTTCTTCATCAGCTGGTACAGAGGTAAGGCCTTCTTTCCCATTCTCCCAATGAACCGACTAAGGGAGGCTAGGCAACCAGTGAATTTCTGCACATCCTTCATGGATCTCGGTAGAGACATGTTCTCAATTGCTCTTATCTTGGAGGGGTTAGCCTGAATATCTCGGCTAGACACGAGGAAAGCGAGTAACTTTCCTGCCGGGACACCAAAAGTGCACTTAGTCGGGTTTAGTTTCATCCGGTACTTTCGCAGATTTGTGAATATTTCTCGGATATCATCTAGTAGTGTGTGTTTCTCCTTGTTCTTGATGACTATATCATTCACATACACCTGCACATTTTTACCGATTTGCTCGTGCAAACATTTCTGCATGCATCTCTGGTATGTAGCGCCAGCATTTTTCAAACCGAAACAGAAACACATTGTCACGACCCCGGACCCAGAGATATACATACTGTTATGTGCTCCTAGACATGGGACCACAAGGGCTTCAGGGTTACCAGCCCCGGCCGCAACAAACAACGGCAGGCAGACTGGATTCATCGGCACGTAGTCCGGATCCCCAGCCTACTACTCCTTGTATCCATGCTAGTCATAACCAACTATGCATATCAAAGCGTCCACGAATCGAATGAAACTGAAGGAAACGGGACCAAAGCTATACAGAGATGCTATGTGTCCAGAAAGTGCAACAACAATCGAGGGTTACTGGGGTTACCTCGCCCAAGGCCGATCACATCGACAGGCGGGCTCAGACATGGATCATCGGCTCCACAACCCCTCGACTGCGACAACTATGCAGGCATAGCCAAAACTGTATAACAATGAGCTCGAAACCAACAACCGATCAAAGCAGTACTCTAAACAAGAAACTGTATTAAACAGATATTACTAGAGTAGCTTACAAGCAGAGGTCACATGACCCAACATTACATCAGACAACGAAAGGCAAATTATGTTGCTAATCAACAAGAACCAAAAAGGCCTAAGAGGCCGCAACATAAGGCGACGTCCCAGCCCATAGATTCCAGGCTGCTACCTGGGAACCCCAAACTACTCGTCAATGTCCACGTTGAACCATCACTGAAGTGACGAACTCCACCTGAACCAAAATTAAGCAAACCTGAGTACGGGAGGTACTCAACAAGACTTAATTAACCTATTATATATCTGCTATTTCGTAAAGGGTTTCATGAAGGTTGTTTTGCGTAAAGCAATCTTTGTTTTCCAAAACAAGGGAGAATAGCACGTCTCATGGAGTTTTTAAACAGATGAGAGGACTGACCAACTACTGAAATCATCATCTTTTCATCCACCAACATCATTTCCCAGCACCTCACATGCTACAAGGATCACCCCTCCCGGCATCTCCGGGGAGGCACCCTTCATTCATTTCCAACATCTTTTACGCCACTTTCAAGTTATCTATGACCTCGTGACTTTCACCAAGTCGTCCATAACCGTGGACACGGCTTTCCGAAAGATTTATCCCTGCAGGGTGGTACACTTTACCCACACGTACCCTCCGACTCTTAGCGCCACATGTACGCTCTTCCATGGAGCGCGGCAGAGGGTGGCTGGCTCCGACCTTTACCTTGCTCGACCCTATCCATGAGTCAACCCAAACAGGGCCACCCCGTCAACAGGGAGTTGGCCACCTCCTGACAGCACCTGTTCTGTGAGTCGGGAACAAGATCCGTGTACGTCCATCACTTGTCCCGGTCACGCCCTAGTTTTTCTCCAAATCGTTTTCGGACTCACACGCAGATGGAAATAGCAAACTACGTGACTCATGGATGTGGCCAAACAAGTTAGTTAGTCGAGCGAGGTTCATTGGCTCGCGCGTGTGGTTGCACGCTCAGTCTTGGTTTCCGCGGCGAGACCTTACTCCTAGGTTTGACAAGTACAGAACAAAGAACCACTTCCCAAGCGGCCTCCCGTCCTCGCCTTAGTCAGGTTATCCACACAATGCTCATCTCACCACGTCATCATATCATATTAGGTTATCGCAGCTCTGATTCATCAACCGGATGGAGCAGAGGTAAACAAAACATGTATAACTAAGCGAAGCAGATATGAGGCTCTGGCGATGTGCACAAGCAATTCTATGGCAGCTAGGAGCAGTGGATCAGGATATTGAGCAATGCAGTATATAGGTGAACTATGTCTACTAGCATCCAATAATTTGGAATCGAATGCAAAGTACGAGATCAAATGTTGTTGGAAAACGTATATGAGCAGATAAGAGGTTATGCTTGCCTTGGTTATAAGAAAACCAGATAAAGATGTCTTCGGGAAAAAGTGCTTGACTTGTCGGTTAGGATCAAGTATTCGCCATTTGGATTGCTGGCCTTCACTTCGGAGTCACGTTCTACCGAGGGGGGGAACAAACACCGAAACAAGAAAAAACAACAATCAACACATGGCATCGATGCAATGCACAACATGTATGCATGAGCAAGTTAATGCACTGAACAAAGCCCTAGGCATGATCGTTGGGTTGCTAGGGTTCGTATGATAAGTAAACATTTTTACTGAATTTAGCCCGAAGTAGGCCCTGGAGGGGGTTTAGGGCGATTCTGAAAGTGAGTGCAATTTAAATTGCTCAAATGGGTTTGAAAACATCATAACTAGATTGTACTTGTCATTTTGAGCAATTTGGTATATAACTTTTAATTTTCTAATTTTATTGAATAAAAACTTATTTTTCTATTTTTAAATGATTAAACAACATTAAATAATGTCCAAAAATAAAGGTTGTCAAACATGTATGAAAAGTACATATTTGGATAGATTTTATTTTTCTGAGCACAACCATATTTTTCTTTTATTTTTCTAAGTAATATTTCAGGAGATATTTATTTTACAATTTTTGTTCAATTTCTGTAATTATTAAACAGTTTTCATTAATAACATTTTAAACCTGACGGCGTGGCCCCACGATGACGTCAGCATGACGTCATCGTGACGTCAGCTGTCGGCCGGAATCCCACAGCTGTGGTCGCCGGCGTCGATTGGGCGCACGCGGGGAAGCGAGAGGAGGCTCAAACGGACGAGGGCGACGGGGCCTACCTCCCCGTGGTGGCGCCGCCCTCCAATGGTCGCCGGAACGACGGCGCCGAGCATGAAATGCGGCGGCCGGCGGCGGTCGTCGATGTAAACGGCGAAGTGGAGGGTTAGGGGCGAGGGGAAGGGCACCGGGAGATGGAGCTGCTCACCATGAGCTCGTTGGTGAGGGTGGGGTTGCTGGGGGAGGCCGGAGATGGAGGCATCGAGCGCGGCGGAGCTCTGCCGGAGCCGAGGAAGAACGGCGCGATTCCGGTGATTCCATCCTTCCCGGCAAGCGAGGCTCAACGGGGAGATAGAGGAGGACCAGGCGCTCCTCCTGGTCTCTTCCAATCGGCCGGAACTTGCCGGGAACGGCGGCAAGGGGCGGCGGCCGGCGAGGTTAGCTCCGGTTAGGGTTTTCTCTTTCGGGAGGGATACAGAGACAGAGAGCGAGAGGGAGGGGTCTTCTGCGGGGATTGGGGTGATCGGGACGGCTCCCGAGCGTCGTCATCTCTTCCCCTGTCGCGCTGGAAGCAGGAGGTGGCGCTCGGCGACCTGCTCATCCTTCTGGCCGGATTTGGAGAAGAAGGAAAAAGAAAAAGAAAACACGGAAACCCCCTGGAACTTTTGGAAATTGCAAAAGAGTCCTTTTCTCTTTAAAAACAGAACAGAAAGCAGAATTTTAGGGACCTTTTTGGAAACAGAAAAATTGGCAAAAATACATTTTGAAAACCTTATGAGATTTGCAAGCTCACCATGTATTTGCTTTCCAAAATTGAAATTATTTTTAGAACAAAATTTGGGTGATCACTTTAAGTGATTTTTGGTCATTTCATTTGTTATTTCAAATGCAAAATTTTAACCAATGTTTTTATGCATGTATGAGATGACACAACACCACACACCCTTTTGTAGCAAAAATTGGGATGTTACAAATCTACCCCCCTTACAATAATCTCGTCCCGAGATTCCCGAAGGAGAAGAAAGAAGGAACACCGGTTTTGAACGATCTTCTTGAACGTTACGGTTCTTTTCTCGAAGAGGTTGATCCGTAGCACTTGCGAAGATCTCCAAAGGCTACACCTTAGGTAAGAGGGAAAACTCTTAAGAATTGATCTTTACGAAGATCGAGTATCTCATGGCTAACTCACGACAGGAACGTTCATAAAGAACTTTCGAGTTAACAGACATGAAACACATCAAGGTAACGGAGTGAATAGAAGATGGTTTCAAGTTTGCGGACGAGTGGTATTGAAAGGATTTAGAATATGAGCTTTGCACAAGACTTTAAATCCTTTTGGAAAAGAAAGGTTGGTCAACTTGTGACATAGAGGTTTCTTCAAACAGAAAACCAAAATTAGGAAGGAGGGTCTTGGATACCATAACGTAATATCCGTAGACGAGGGAAAACAGAAAACACTGTAATCGTGCGCCGGAGAAAATTCTGATACAAGATCATTTTCACTCTTCAGAGTGGATACGGAAGATAACGGAACTTTCGTCCATCAAAGTTTGTTGAAAACTTTGTCAAAGATCGGGATGGTACTTCACGACAGAGAATGAGTAACCACGGAATGTTGGAACACCATAACGAGGAAGAAATCCTTGGTCACACCATAAGGATGGTTAACCAACGGGAATTAGATTACGGGAAGGAATAGGGAATCTCTTTCCTATGGTGGATTTGACGTAGCAATACATCTACCACATGGTTAAGATCCCATGGCTGAAGTAACTGACAAATTCACACAATGTGTGAGATGAACAGAACTTCAGGTACCAACAACTTGAAATAGGGAACTGATCGATGGTGATTTACAAAACACCAAGAGATGTTCTCCTGATGAACTTGTTTCCACAGAACAAAGGTTTTGGAGGTTCAATGAAGAGACATTGGAAGAATCAACTTCCAGGTTCTCCTAGATGTTCTGGATACCAATATCAGGCTTATACAAACCTTCTATAGGTAATCGAGTGGAAGATGAACTCCGGTTTGGAAAAATGGGAAGGGAAACTTCTAGAATGAGTCACACAAGAATTCTCATAGAGAGTGGTTGTTCTTACGAATTCAAAGAGATATGATATTAGGCCTTCCGGCTAATTGTGTCAACCACCACATCAACCATGCCGAATTCTGAAAAGACCTAATTCAATACCCTTGAGAAAACACCAACCATCGTTGCTGCTTGAGATTCAGCTCTGGTTAGTGGATTGAATAACTGAGACTCAACGTGTTTGATCGAATAGCTTGCACCGTTTATCAACGAGATACGTATGTTGGATTCTCAAGATATGGACTACGATGCCACACTCGAGAAGATGAGTGAGATCGCAGAACTCATGTATTAGCAACTTGTGGAAGACGGTTGCACCTACATGGACTGCTTGCGATGAAACACATCATAGTCCTTGTTGGGAAGATGATTACAAAGATAATGGAGTTCATAGACTTCTTCTCTTTACGAACAATCAGTCAGTGGCTTAGCGTGGATGCAAACTTCTTTAAGTGAATGGAGGTAAAAACCAACCATCTCAAGAATACTCTACACATGCATGACCGACTTGGGATTATTCCGAAGGAACAAGAAAACTTTACTCGAATCCACGGCGACAACTTTCACCTTAAGCACATGAACTGGAGTAAGCCACTTCGAACATCCAGAACACAACTTCGTGATAACACAAAGTTGGTTCTCGAAAGTTTCCAACATTGTTGCCAGTTGTTCAACATGAGCCTCTCGCAACTTGGAGAGAATAGGAATGTCATCGATTGGCTCGAAAACACACTTATCAGAACACTCCAAGAGGAGGGATTCATATGATATATGAACAAGGCAGAAATTTGGTCAGACCAAAGGACATGAGGTGTACTCGGCCAAACA
Organism: Alopecurus myosuroides; assembly: GCA_028641055.1. Taxonomy (NCBI): domain Eukaryota; kingdom Viridiplantae; phylum Streptophyta; class Magnoliopsida; order Poales; family Poaceae; genus Alopecurus; species Alopecurus myosuroides. Next base: position 430,057,514 of record CM054059.1, read on the forward strand.
CCATGAGTGAAAACACCATCAGGATAGCCCTTGAATCTGGACTTGATCTGACGATAGCCCAAATCAAATCAAGGTAGAATGACAGCATGTCCATTAAAGAGATACTATCATGCTTCAACGCAAAGGAAAGTGGACATCCCATAACTAAGGATCAAGTTAGGCGGAGCTTTTGTCTTTCAACTCTCCAAGTTAGTGATTAAGCTCAACCAACTAGTCCAGGGTATCCAGCAGGGTTCCTTGGAGAAAGGAGCAATCCAGATTACCCCCTTTTTAGACATAATGGTCAGGTAAAACCTGGTGATACTTCTAGAAAGACAACCAGAATATCACAACCTACCGGTATGTCTCGAAGTTTGAAAAGGAATCTTGCTTTTCAAAGCAACGGATATGATCTTGAGAGCTTCAGTATGAACCTAACTCTCTGATCAAGAATGTGCACCGGAATGAACGGATTTGGTAACACAACCAACTTCAAAAAGGGGCTGGGTGACCAACAGTGCTAAGAAGGATACAGATGTTTCTTAGAATTTCCAAAGCAATAAGAAATGCTAGGAATAGCAGATACACATGTCGATGAATAGACCCATCATTCTCAAGCATTCAAGCTTGGAGGAAGGGGGAGTGAAGATGTGTGAGAGCATCACTTCGTCATTAAGGTCATGAAATTTAACACGGCCTCTTGACATAAAAGAGTGTGATACTCGAAGGTGGAACAGAACAGAAGCTTATGAAACTTCTTTAACCTGCGGATTACAAAACTTTGACCTGGTTCTATAGATGGACGAGGTACTGGAGTTTGTTTCTCCTGACATTCCAAGGTGGAATGTTTTAACGGAAAATAGAAGCAAATGCATTGGAAGAATCCAACACACATGTGCAACTTGATGTCCGAATCAACGGATGGAGGTTTGAGAGCAACTGGAAGATAGGAACACACAGGAGGATTCCTAAGATCCCGTTGATTGCACAGGGTAATACTCACGTGTAGAACCCATGCTCAAACGAGAGGTATAGCTGAACCAAGAAAAAAAAATATGGAGCCATGACGATCACTCTTGTTGTGATCCCTTCTGATTGCAAGAGCAAACCTATGGCTATGAGAGTTGAAATTTCCTAACCATCCCGAGGTAAAACAGATTCCTCAGGATTCAACGAAACAGAACTTGGGTTAAAGGTCAGCATCCTGTACTGATAGTGTGAGCATCACATGGTTATGAAACCACATGACTCAACTCACCACAATTCAGCACATTCCGGGACCTTCGGTTCAAGTCCAAGGTTTAAAACCAAAAGAAAGGAGTAACTACTATCTTAGTGCCTTGAAGGACACTACGAATAGCAATCACGAAGTATCTTTCCAAAAACAACGATAGCTCCGGAAGAACTTGAGCACAGGATAACGGATACATTCGAGATTAAAAGGAAATCTCGAGGTTCAGGATTTTGAGACTTTGGAACATGTAAGAATGCGGAATCTACACAACTTTGAGAGATTATGAATGGAAGGAAATCTCCCATTTGAAACGAGAGGTAACGGAATATGGAACTCACACGACTCTAGAACTTAACACTAGGTCAACTTGGGTGAAAGGAACGTCCTTGCCAGAGAAGGCACCTGAGTTTTGAATGACTAGAAGAGATAGCAAAACCTTTTCAAATCAAAACAGGTAAGATGACCCAGAGTTAGAGCGATACCAGAGAAGGAGTAAAAAGAATCCTAAGAAGGGTTTTCACAATCAATTTGAGGTTTCAAAATAGTTTTCACAAACTCTAGACTCAACATCGACCAAGCAGTAAGGTTTTCCTACAGGCAGTCCTGCTCTGATACCATGACTTGTCACGACCCCGGACGAAGAGATATACATACTGGTATGTGCTCCTAGACATGGGACCACAAGGGCTTCAGGGTTACCAGCCCCGGCCGCAACAAACAACGGCAGGCAGACTGGATTCATCGGCACGTAGTCCGGATCCCCAGCCTACTACTCCTTGTATCCATGCTAGTCATAACCAACTATGCATATCAAAGCGTCCACAAATCGAATGAAACTGAAGGAAACGGGACCAAAGCTATACAGAGATGCTATGTGTCCAGAAAGTGCAACAACAATCGAGGGTTACTGGGGTTACCTCGCCCCAGGCCGATCACATCGACAGGCGGGCTCGGACATGGATCACCGGCTCCACAACCCCTCGACTGCGACAACTATGCAGGCATAGCCAAAACTGTATAACAATGAGCTCGAAACCAACAACCGATCAAAGCAGTACTCTAAACAAGAAACTGTATTAAAAAGATATTACTAGAGTAGCTTACAAGCAGAGGTCACATGACCCAACATTACATCAGACAACGAAAGGCAAATTATGTTGCTAATCAACAAGAACCAAAAAGGCCTAAGAGGCCGCAACATAAGGCGACGTCCCAGCCCATAGATTCCAGGCTGCTACCTGGGAACCCCAAACTACTCGTCGATGTCCACGTTGAACCATCACTGAAGTGACGAACTCCACCTGAACCAAAATCAAGCAAACCTGAGTACGGGAGGTACTCAACAAGACTTAATTAACCTATTATATATCTGCTATTTCGTAAAGGGTTTCATGAAGGCTGTTTTGCGTAAAGCAATCTTTGTTTTCCAAAACGAGGGAGAATAGCACGTCTCATGGAGTTTTTAAACAGATGAGAGGACTGACCAACTACTGAAATCATCATCTTTTCATCCACCAACATCATTTCCCAGCACCTCACATGCTACAAGGATCACCCCTCCCGGCATCTCCGGGGAGGCACCCTTCATTCATTGCCAACATCTTTTACGCCACTTTCAAGTTATCTATGACCTCGTGACTTTCACCAAGTCGTCCATAACCGTGGACACGGCTTTCCGAAAGATTTATCCCTGCAGGGTGGTACACTTTACCCACACGTACCCTCCGACTCTTAGCGCCACATGTACGCTCTTCCATGGAGCGCGGCAGAGGGTGGCTGGCTCCGACCTTTACCTTGCTCGACCCTATCCATGAGTCAACCCAAACAGGGCCACCCCGTCAACAGGGAGTTGGCCACCTCCTGACGGCACCTGTTCTGTGAGTCGGGAACAAGATCCGTGTACGTCCATCACTTGTCCCGGTCACGCCCTAGTTTTTCTCCAAATCGTTTTCGGACTCACACGCAGATGGAAATAGCAAACTACGTGACTCATGGATGTGGCCAAACAAGTTAGTTAGTCGAGCGAGGTTCATTGGCTCGCGCGTGTGGTTGCACGCTCAGTCTTGGTTTCCGCGGCGAGACCTTACTCCTAGGTTTGGCAAGTACAGAACAAAGAACCACTTCCCAAGCGGCCTCCCGTCCTCGCCTTAGTCAGGTTATCCACACAATGCTCATCTCACCACGTCATCATATCATATTAGGTTATCGCAGCTCTGATTCATCAACCGGATGGAGCAGAGGTAAACAAAACATGTATAACTAAGCGAAGCAGATATGAGGCTCTGGCGATGTGCACAAGCAATTCTATGGCAGCTAGGAGCAGTGGATCAGGATATTGAGCAATGCAGTATATAGGTGAACTATGTCTACTAGCATCCAATAATTTGGAATCGAATGCAAAGTACGAGATCAAATGTTGTTGGAAAACGTATATGAGCAGATAAGAGGTTATGCTTGCCTTGGTTATAAGAAAACCAGATAAAGATGTCTTCGGGAAAAAGTGCTTGACTTGTCGGTTAGGATCAAGTATTCGCCATTTGGATTGCTGGCCTTCACTTCGGAGTCACGTTCTACCGAGGGGGGGAACAAACACCGAAACAAGAAAAAACAACAATCAACACATGGCATCGATGCAATGCACAACATGTATGCATGAGCAAGTTAATGCACTGAACAAAGCCCTAGGCATGATCGTTGGGTTGCTAGGGTTCGTATGATAAGTAAACATTTTTACTGAATTTAGCCCGAAGTAGGCCCCGGAGGGGGTTTAGGGCGATTCTGAAAGTGAGTGCAATTTAAATTGCTCAAATGGGTTTGAAAACATCATAACTAGATTGTACTTGTCATTTTGAGCAATTTGGTATATAACTTTTAATTTTCTAATTTTATTGAATAAAAACTTATTTTTCTATTTTTAAATGATTAAACAACATTAAATAATGTCCAAAAATAAAGGTTGTCAAACATGTATGAAAAGTACATATTTGGATAGATTTTATTTTTCTGAGCACAACCATATTTTTCTTTTATTTTTCTAAGTAATATTTCAGGAGATATTTATTTTACAATTTTTGTTCAATTTCTGTAATTATTAAACAGTTTTCATTAATAACATTTTAAACCTGACGGCGTGGCCCCACGATGACGTCAGCATGACGTCATCGTGACGTCAGCTGCCGGCCGGAATCCCACAGCTGTGGTCGCCGGCGTCGATTGGGCGCACGCGGGGAAGCGAGAGGAGGCTCAAACGGACGAGGGCGACGGGGCCTACCTCCCCGTGGTTGCGCCGCCCTCCAATGGTCGCCGGAACGGCGGCGCCGAGCATGAAATGCGGCGGCCGGCGGCGGTCGTCGATGTAAACGGCGAAGTGGAGGGTTAGGGGCGAGGGGAAGGGCACCGGGAGATGGAGCTGCTCACCATGAGCTCGTTGGTGAGGGTGGGGTTGCTGGGGGAGGCCGGAGATGGAGGCATCGAGCGCGGCGGAGCTCTGCCGGAGCCGAGGAAGAACGGCGCGATTCCGATGATTCCATCCTTCCCGGCAAGCGAGGCTCAACGGGGAGATAGAGGAGGACCAGGCGCTCCTCCTGGTCTCTTCCAATCTGCCGGAACTTGCCGGGAACGGCGGCAAGGGGCGGCGGCCGGCGAGGTTAGCTCCGGTTAGGGTTTTCTCTTTCGAGAGGGATACAGAGACAGAGAGCGAGAGGGAGGGGGCTTCTGCGGGGATTGGGGTGATCGGGACGGCTCCCGAGCGTCGTCATCTCTTCCCCTGTCGCGCTGGAAGCAGGAGGTGGCGCTCGGCGACCTGCTCATCCTTCTGGCCGGATTTGGAGAAGAAGGAAAAAGAAAAAGAAAACATGGAAACCCCCTGGAACTTTTGGAAATTGCAAAAGAGTCCTTTTCTCTTTAAAAACAGAACAGAAAGCAGAATTTTAGGGACCTTTTTGGAAAAAGAAAAATTGGCAAAAATACATTTTGAAAACCTTATGAGATTTGCAAGCTCACCATGTATTTGCTTTCCAAAATTGAAATTATTTTTAGAACAAAATTTGGGTGATCACTTTAAGTGATTTTTGGTCATTTCATTTGTTATTTCAAATGCAAAATTTTAACCAATGTTTTTATGCATGTATGAGATGACACAACACCACACACCCTTTTGTAGCAAAAATTGGGATGTTACACACATGACACGATAGTAATAAGCCCCGTACGGGGTAATAAATGCAATCTTTATTTGATCATCTGGGTTCAAAGGGGTTTGGTGAAAACCAGAATAAGCATCTATGAATGACAACAGCTCACACCCGGCTGTGGAATCAATCACTTGATCTATCCGGGGCAACGGGAATGGATATTTTAGACATGCCTTGTTTAGGTCGGTGTATTCCACACACATACGCCACACCACAGCAACCATCGGGTCATCCTTCTTCTTCTCTACCAGGACCGGGTTAGCCAACCAGTCCAGGTGCAGCACCTCCATGATGAATCCACTTGCCAACAGCCTCGCGATCTCGTCACCTATGGTTTTTCTTCTCTCTGCAGCAAAGCGCCGCAGAGCCTGCTTCACCGGCTTAGCATCCAGTCTCACATGCAAAGAGTGCTCAACCAACTCCCTCAGGACACCTGGCAGGTCCTGATTCGACCATGCAAAGACGTCCCGGTTCTCACGGAGGAACTGGATGAGCTCGCTTTCCTATTTCTCCTCGAACCCGCCACCAATGATGGCCTCACGCTTGGGGAACTCGGGGTCAATCTGCACCTTCTTTATCTCCTTTGAGGCTTGGAATGTGGCGTTGTGCTGAGGGTTGGTCATCCCGAGCATACTGAGTCGAGTCGCTTGAGCCATGGCCACCACCTCATCTATCTTCTTCTTCTCGGCAACAATGACTAGGGATTCGGACAACCGAGATACAGCGGATGCACACTCTAGAGAGCGCTTGTAATCACCCGAGATGGTGATGATGCCATTGGGGCCCGGGAGCTTCATCTTCAGATAGGCCGCATGAGTTGAGGCCATGAACTTGGACATGGCTGGCCTACCGAGTAGAGCATGATAAGGGCTCTGAAGATCAACCACCTCAAACTGCAAGCACTCGGTACGGCAGTTCTCTCGGGTGCAGAAAAGCACATGAATCCATATCCTGTCCACAGGGGCACAATATACTCCCCGCACAATACCGTGAAAGGTAGTCCTGCTAGGTTGGAGCATGTTCTCGGAGATGCTCAGCTTCACCATTGCATCTTGGTACAGAATGTTTATGTTGCTTCCATTTTCAATGAGTACCTTGGTGAACTTCACGTTGATTTTGGGCCCAATGAAGGTTGGGTCCTGCACCAGAGCATAACTACCTGGGTTTGGCATGATCCGTCCGAGACCAGACAATCTCCTGGTCACACCAGCACATGTATTCCGGCACGGCCGACATCACCGCATTGACTTCCATCGCGCGCCTACGCAGGCTCTGCTTATCATCTGGTTTAGCAATGAACACCATATAGCTTTGATGGTGCTCTTGGTAATCATTTTGGCCTCTGTCGCCAGCATTGTTGTTGTTGTAGTAGTAGTAGTTGTTGTTGTTGTTGTTGTTGCGGTTGTTGTTGTAGTAGTATTTGTTGTTGTTGGCTCCCTAAGGGCATCTCCAGTCGTCGAGCCCCCCCAGGGCCCAAAACGCCGCCGTTTTGGTGCCGCCGCGGCGCTAAACGGCGCTATTCTGGAACCTGGGGGGGCGCGTTTCCCAGTCGCGTCCCGAGCCCAACAATCGGCCCAAACAAATGCATTTGAAAAACTAGACGAATTTTATTGAAAATTAAAAAACTTCGGTACATATTCGGCGCGATTTTGAACCTAAACGATAAATTTAAACCTAAACTAAGCTAGCCCGAGGCTGGCGGCGATCGCCTGGCTGTAGTCGCCGCCGTCGTCGTCGTCGTCGTCGCTGGGGGGGTCGCCGGGGCGCCTGCTTCCCCCCTGTCCCTCGTCGCCGCCACCGCAGTCCCACCTGCTCACCTCGAGGGCGTTCTGGATCACGCCCTCGTCGTCGGAGTCCGGGTCGAGTATGATGTACTCGTTCTCCTTCTGCGGCGGCGGGGGAGGGACGCGGAGGCGAGCCGCGGCGGCGGCGGCCTCACGCTCGCGCGCCGCCTTGCGCTGCTCTGCTTCAGCCAGCAGGCGGCGCTGAAGGGCGAGCTCGGCCTCCGTGGTCTCGCGCAGACTCCAACGGGCGGCGGTGTCGACGTCGAGCGGCTGCAGCGTGTCCAGGGACATCTGCTCCGCCACCCTTTGGTCCGGCCATTCGTCCTCGCTTTCGTCGGCGTCCTCCGTCTTCGGGCGGACCACGCGCTGTGGCTCGCCGATGCGGAGCGCGCCGCCGCTGCGCCTGCGGGAGGACGCTCCGGCGTTCAGAAAGGGGGGGGTGGTGGAGAGGGAATGGCCGGCGGAGGACGAGGACGTGGCGGACGACGAGGACGCGCCGGGATGCCGCGCCACCCACGGCTGGGTGGCCTCCAGCGGCGGCATCTGGAGACGCGGCTGGTTGCCGCGGCGGATGTGCTCGAGGACCTCCTCGAGCGTCCTGCCAGGGGCGCTCCACCAGTTCCGGCGCCCTTTCGAGTTGAAACGGCCCTCGACAGGGCCGTTGTCGTTCTCGTCCTCGAGTTCCTGGTTGCGGCGCGCCGTCAGACGCTGCCACCAGAACTCATCCGCTCCGGTGAGCGGGTAGTTCTCGGGGTTGTTCATCCCGGCGCGCATGTCGTAGATGGCGCGGCGGAACTCCTGGTTGGTGTTGGGAAGGGGAGGGATTGGGACACCGCCGGCGCTGAGCTGCCACCGGCTCGCCCCCGCGGCGGAGCTAGGGAGGCGCGTATCCGGCGGGCAAGGGTAGCCTGCGCGGTATAGCGCCATCGCCTGGCCCCGGCGCAGGTTGTGGCGTGGGAAACCGTTCGCTGCCGCGCCGTCAGCCATTGTCGTGGAAGAAAGGGGGAAGAAGGGAGGGAGAGATCGCCGGTGTGAAGAATGCGGGGCGGGGCACGCGGCGGGGGGAATTTTATAGCGCGGCGAGCGGCCGGGCATTTACTGCGCGCACCCGTCCCCTCGCTGCCGCCACGCCATTACGCCGGCAGCCTTTGGGCGGGGCGCATGCACTGGGCGGCCGCCACGCCATAAACGCCGGCAGCCTTTTGACCGCGCGGAAGGCGAGAAGATGATCACGCGCGGTTTCTGTTCCCGCGCTTTCCCGCCGCGTCGCTGACCGATCGGGCCCACGCGCGCAGCCGCGCAGTTTCGCCCCCCCAGGCCGAACCCAGCGGGCTGGGTTTGGCCTGGGTGCCGCGGCGCTATTTAGCGCCGAAACGGCGCTATTTGGGCCGCTGGGGGGGCCGAGTGGTGAAGAAGCGGCGCTTTTGGTCGCTTCCGCCGCTAAAAAAACCCCCTGGGGGGGCTCTGGGGGGGACGACTGGAGATGCCCTAAGCCACTTGATTCACGTTCTCGGGCCTCCTCTAGTTCTCTGCAAGTCTTGGGGTGCTCCCATAGGTTGAACATTTGCACCCGAGAGCGGCAGAGGTGGTGGCGGAGGCAAGGCGCTGAAACCCTCGCCCCTGATCCTGTCATACCAGCTGCACTGCCGGGTAGTATGGTTCGTCGGCCTACTCGGATGCCGAGTATGGTAGCTACACGGTCCCTCCCTCATCATCTCGAAGGTGAACCTGTCATCCCCCGGCTTTTTTTGATCTGTCCATTGCCTCTTGTTGTTCTGGTTCTGCCCATAATGTGGCCTAGTGTTCTTCTGCCTTTGGCTGCCGCCTGCATGAGGTTGATCCGGATCAAGCGCGCCTACATGGTTCGAGCCATAGTGGATATCCGGCCTGTCATCTTTCCTCTTGTTCCGGAAGTCCTGGCGATCATTCCGCCTGGAGGATCCAGCACCATCATTGCCGAGATGCCTTCTACTCGACTCAACTGAGTCCAGTAAAGGCTGTGTTGGATCTCCTAGTGCATACATGTCGGCGATCTTGATGGTCTCGTCCAAAGTACTCGGCATCTCCTTCTGCAATTTCTGCCAAAGCATGCTGCCATGCCTGCACCCTTGCGCAAACCAGGCAATCGCCTGGGACTCATTCACCCCCTCACAAGTGTTCCTCAATGTGCTCCACCGAGTAAGATAATCTCGGCCAGTCTCCTCTTCTCTCTGCTTGCACGCGGAGACTTGTTGTGGACGGTTTGGCCTCCGGTAGGTGCTGGTGAAGTTGCTGATGAAGGCGTCCGAGAAGTCCAGCCAGCAATTGATGCTATCTCTCGGCAAGTTGTTCAGACAAATTCTAGCGGGCCCTCCAACATATGAGGCACATATCTCACCGCCCACCGGCGGTTACCACCGACAATGTGCACAACAGTGACATAATCATTCAACCAGTCTTCCGGCTTGGTGCTGCCGTCATAAGTTTTTGCACCCCCCCCTAGCCAGCTGGAACTTGGCTACAGCCGGCTCATTCATGATCCGGGGACCAAAACAAAGTGGTTCCGGAGGGCCTTGCTCTTCCATTTCCTCCGACATATAGATTCTGTCGAGGTTGTATCGGGCATCATTCGGCTGCAATACTCTAGGCCCCAATCGAGCAGCGAGTAATCCAGCGTCCACCAGGTGCTCGTATCTCGGATAGCCGACCTTCTCCATTGCCGAGTAGCCATCATTTTATCGGTCTTGATGTCCAGCACCGGGTTGCTGCTGAGCCGAGTTTACCACCGACTGCCGAGATGGAACATCTCGGTTGCGGTCGTTCCCGGCTGCCTGAACTCGGTTGGCAGCCTGTCCTCCTTGAGTGACGTGTCCTTGCCCAGCCTGGCCCTGTACAGCTAACTGCTTTCCGGTGCCAGCCGGGTCATATACTTGTATCTTCTTGCCCTTCTCGGAGTTCACACTCCGGGCTCGTTCACCTCTGACATGGGGAGAAGAAGCCTGTCCACCAGATCTCCCACCATTGGAGTGGACCATTTGAGAAGCACCTGCCCCCGGATTCGCCTTCCGGAAAGCCTCATTTTGCCTGTTAGCCTCCAAAACAAGCTCATTAAGCCGGTCTTGGTGCCTAGCGCGAGCTTCACCGGTTAAATGCGGCAACTCGGCAGCAACTGCCTCAACAGCCCTAAGATTCTTAGCAGGAGAACTATATTTGGGCCTACCAGCCGAGGTGACACTAGGAGATTTACTAGCAGCTCTACCATCTCTAGCCATCTCGGCTCCGAGATCACGACCTCGGTTCCGCACAGCACCTAACCAACTAGGATTGTTTACAACAGGAGTAAAACCATGAGCCTTGTTGTACTCGGTCATGTCGAGATTGAATTCTTGTCTGGCTTTGGACATCTCAACGGCCTCTGCAAGAATGGCATGGCGCTGCTCCTCCAGCTGATCCCGCACCACTGTCGGATCAGCATCAGCACCTACTAGCACATTCAATTCTCGATGATGTCAGCGAATGGAGGTGGCCTTGGTAGAGGCTGCCACGTATCCCTGTTGATTCTCCTTTCTCTCCAACAGCTTGCGCGCCGCCCGAGGTTGCTCAGCACCGGTCTCGGCATCAACGGACGCACCCTTTCCCGCATCAGCATTGGTCGTGATCACCATCACCTCCACGTGATCCACGAGGCGATCGATACGCCGGTCGCGGACCGCGCAGACCGCATGAGGATCTGCAGCAACAAGCACCTCCTCCGGATACCCGCGGATGATCTCAGTGGCGAAGTACACCAGGTGAGAGCTGATGGAGGGATGATAACCCGGTAGGCTAATGTCAAGGTGTAACCCGGCCCGAAGGGAACCGTGCAAGACCCGGCTAGAGGAAAAGGAGTTTCTAGATGGCCCAAGAAGGAGCGCAGGCCCAGTAACTCGGCCTTTGGGGTTGCTGTTAGGAAATTTAGGGTTTGTGTGTGGTTTCCGGGTAGGACTCCGAGTGTACCTTGAGTAGGAATCCAGGGAGCCGGGTAAGATATAAACCGGCTCCTAGGGTTAGAGAAACAGAGCTTCACCAGATATTCGAGTATCCTTGTAATACGAGAGCTGATATTGTAACCCTAGATCGGAGACTCGGTGACTTGATTGCCAGAGCTGCCAGATCGATTGATAGCATGATTTCCCCTGAGCTAAACCCTCTCCCAAACGCCAGAGTCGAATTACCCCAAGATAAGTTACCCCTGGTAACGTCTGCCGTGATTATCCCACGACAGTTGGCGCCCACCGTGGGGCCTACGTCCAAAGGTGTTTACATCATGGGAGAAACTCGGGAAAGCATGAAGAACCTCGTCATCGGCGAGATCTACACCAACCCTGAAGGAGAGAAGATGGTGGATGACTTTGGCTGGGGGCCAGATTCGGATCTGCTGGAAACCGGATCTGTCGTCACAATTGGCCGGGTCAACGTCTTCGTCGGCATGGTACGTACGTCCGATTCTATTCCTGATGATGATGAATATGATTCCGTGTCAGGAGGAGCAACCTGTGTTCAGTCGGATGGGGAAGAGTCGGTCGGGACGATAGATCCGGTAGAAGAGCCCACCACGAAGAGGGAACAGCCGGAGGAGCCGGCATGGACCCCGCGTGGCCGGGTCATGAGGGAAGATGATACCGAGTCTATCCTGCATCTGCTGGAAGACCGGTACAAGGAGGATAGTTGTGATGAGGAAGAATACGAATCGGCACCAGGCATCGCGCGCCAGGTCGCGATCTACACGACCCCTGCAACCAACCAATCAGGGGGACATGACTACGGCCGCGGTCGGAGCGGCGCGAGCGCTGGCCCAGCAACAAGATCCAGTTGATGGAAACCCGGTCATAGCCCGGGTTGACGGAGAGTCGGCTTCAGTCACCAGCCATACCCTGGAAAGCGAGTTGCGAAGAAACATGTTTGGGTTTATGGCAAACAGAACGCCAGGAGCAGGGCCCTCGAATCCCCGAAATCCGGCTTTGTTCAACAATAACCTGATCTTGGAACCTACGGTGCTAGCAACGGTGATAACCCCAGAAAACGCGGCGGCACGCGCTGCGGATCTGGATGTGGCTCGCCGTGCATTGGATCAGCAGAGGAGAGATATGGAAGCTTAGAGACAGGGGATAGCCGCGCGCCAACGCGAGCTGGAAGCATTGGAGAACCGGCTTTAGGTTCAGTCGACCAGGATGCACAATCAAAGATATCAGTCGAGATTAACGGCGACGGGCGGAACTATAAACCCGGCCGCACTATTTATTACTCCTCAGGATCAACCAATTCTAGCTGTGAACCAGGAAACCGGACATCAGCCTGCAACCTTGGGAGGACAGCCGGCAAACGTACAAGCCAGGTTACCCACGTTGCAAACAGGAATCGTAACTGGCAATGCAGCGCCACCACCACCGCCACGATTTCATACTCCACCACGTCACTTGAATAACCCCATGGACAATGTGTGTGCAGCAACATTGGCATTGGATCGCATCCCCGTAAGAGAGTCACCCCATGCGGAGGAGACCCGGCGGGCGATAGATCTATTGCGCACAGCAGTGGCTCAGCAGGCCAATTACCCGGATAACAGGAGTGGAATACACGGAACACCATATGTTAGCCGGGATAATGGAAATACCGGCAATATTCAGACAAGCTCAGCACGGCGGAGGGCAGAGCAACAGCAAATGCCGCCTCCTCCCCGTAGACCAGCAACATCTGCAGTATCAGCAGCGCAAGCTATTGTGGACAGTTCTCGAGCCAGGCGCGTAGCGGCCGGATCTGCGGTACGAGGGCCGGTAGCAGCGCACCCCCCGCCGTACCGGCAGCAGGATCACACGTTTCCCCGGCGAGGCCAATACCGGCAAATTTAGCCGGGCCCAAGTGTTTGTCGGACGCCATCAGAGCTGAGCCTTACCCGGATAAGTTCAAGGAGCCGGGTAAAGTGATCAATTATGAGCCAACCATGGATCCAGAAACCTGGTTGAGCAGCTATGAGATGGCCATGTCGATCCACAACGCATCTAAGAATCTTCAAGCCAAGTTTATGTACCTGATGATGTCAGAGGGAGAAGCAAAGTTGTGGTTCAATAATCTACCCGAAAAATCCGTCAATTCATGGAGCGAGCTGAAAACAGCCTTTATCAAGCACTTTCATGGAACATGCAGGAAGTTGTTTACGATCGATGATTTAGAGCGATGTGTTCAGAAGAAGGGAGAATCGGCGCGCAGTTGGGTACGCCGGGTTATGGAAATACTCCACTCGTCTACGGATATCCAGCCAAAGGATGCATTACAAGATATGGCAAAGACATGCAAGTATATATCCTTAGTGCAAAAGTTAACGCGCATGAAATCTAGTCGGAATGCTTCAGAGGTTACAGTGGGAGAATTGATGGACGCGTGCAATAAGCACGCCGCCACAGATACCACAGAGGAGGATGTCGATGATAAGAAAGCAAAAGCCAACGCAGGCAACAGCGGAAGACCCGGCAATGGATCTACGCCGGGTAACAATGGAGGAGATAACGGAAACAATCAGAACAAGCGCCCGTATGAGGGAAGCTCCGAGTGTGTCGCCAATACAGAAGCCGGGTTTTCAAGGCCCAGGACAGAGGGAAATTTCAACGGAGGAAACTTTAGTGGAGGAAATTACCAAGGACCACCAAGGCCGGCTAATCATATAGAGGCCTTCAGGATACCCTGTCCGCGTCATAGCAGGAATGGCAGGCCGGCTAATCATTCACTGGAGCAGTGTGTAGATTTACAGAGATGGAAGAACGAAGAAATACAAAAAAGCAATGCGAGGTGCAGGACCGGGTCCGGGTGGAAACCCGGGCAATGGCCCACCCCCGGCTGGCAACCCAGGAGGTGGTAATCCAGGCAACAACCAAGGAGGTGCTGGAGGTTTCCAAGCCAACCCCAAGCAGCTGGGGCAGTATCATGTTCATACCACGGGGATTTCCAATAAAGATAAAAAGATACTCAAAAAAGCGGTAAACTTGGTTTCTTCGGCTGTCCCGAGATACTTGAGATGGTCAGACCAAGAGGTCACATGGAGCAGGAGGGATCACCCGGAAACAATAGAACATCCGGGTGTGCTGGCTTTGGTAGTTGCACCACAGGTTAACGGTTACGAGCTGAAAAAGGTTCTGATGGACGGTGGAAGTAGCATCAATATCTTATATTGGGAAACTTTCCTACGCATGGGGCTCAAGGAGTCTCAGTTGCAGAAAAGTTCTACAGTTTTTCATGGGATTGTGCCGGGTCATTCAGCGTTCCCTGAAGGAAAAATCACTCTAGAAGTTGCTTTTGGAGAATCGAAAGACAATTTCCGAGTGGAGTGGCTCACGTTCGAGGTGGTAAAATTGCGCAGTCCTTATCACGCGTTGTTCGGAAGACCGGCTTACGCCAAGTTCATGGCCAGGCTGTGTTATGTATACCTACAGCTTAAAATCCCGGGTCCCAAGCGAACCATTACCATACACGGCAACCGGGTTATAGCAGCCGAGTGTGATGAGGGAGACGCGGCAATGGCAGAACAGACATGCAGAAAGGAAGAGCTCAAGTATTACCGGTCTCAGGTAGACCCGGATGACAGAACAGCGTTGAAAAGACCGAATACGGAAGATGAGAGAGCAAAATTCAAAGCAACACAGGACACAAAGATGGTGGCTTTCGTCAAGGGCGATCCCTCCAAGCAATTCACTATAGGATCTAACTTGGATAGTAAGCAGGAAGAAGCGCTTATCGAGTTTATTCGTGGTAATCAAGATGTTTTCGCTTGGACGCCCAGTGATATGCCGGGTATCCCAACCGAGTTAGCTGAGCACAGTTTGCATGTTGACCCCAAGTCCCGGCCTGTGAAGCAGGGCCTGAGAAAAATGAACGAGGAAAGAAGAAAAGCTATAGGAGCGGAGATAGCTCGGCTACTTGCAGTCGTCTTTATCATGGAGGTTTTTCACCCGGATTGGTTGGCAAATCCGGTTCTAGTGATGAAAAAGAGTAACGAGTGGAGGATGTGTATTGATTACACGAGTCTCAACAAGCATTGCCCAAAGGATCCGTTTGCTCTTCCAAGGATAGATCAGATCATAGACGCAGTGGCTGGAAGTGACCACTATTATGTTTCCTGGATGCATATTCCGGGTCTCATCAGATCAAGCTCAAGAAGGAAGATTGGGAGAAAACATCGTTCATAGCCCCCTTTGGAGCTTTCTGTTACAAAACCATGACTTTCGGACTGAAGAACGCTGGTGCAACCTACCAGCGGTGCATTCAGAAGTGTTTTGAGGATCATATTGGACGCAATGTTCACGCCTATGTTCATGATGTGGTGATCAAAACAAGGAAGGCAGAAACGTTCATTGATGACTTAAAGGAAACATTCAGGAACCTGAGAAGATATCAGATGAAGCTTAACCCCACAAAGTGTGTATTTGGAATTCCAGCAGGAAAATTACTCGGATTCACTGTTTCCGAGAGAGGAATTGAGGCAAACCCGGACAAGATCAAAGCTATCCAGAGTCTGAAAAAGCCGGAAAACCTGAAGCATGTTCAAAAGCTTACAGGGTGCGTAGCAGCATTAAGCCGGTTTATATCAAGGCTTGGAGAAAAGGCGATACCCTTATACCGGCTCTTGAGGAAAACCGACAAATTCGTTTGGGACCAAGAGGCGGATGAGGCATTCGAGGCACTAAAAAAGCAATTATCTGAGGCACCGGTTTTAGCAGCCCCGGGTCCTAAGGAGCCCATGTTACTATACATTGCGGCTGGGCCCCGGGCGGTTAGCGCAGTGGTTGTTGTTGAGCGTAAAGAGGATGGAAAAGATCACCCAGTACAGAGGCCGGTTTATTACGTAAGCGAGGTACTATCGGAAGCAAAGCAGCGTTACCCACATTGGCAAAAGCTAGTTTTCGGAGTCTTTATGGCCAGCCGGAAATTGAAACCATATTTTCAGGAACACCCCGTAACAGTGGTTAGCTCTATACCAATGTCGGATATTATCAGAAACTCAGATGCAACAGGTAGAATAGCCAAGTGGGCCATTGAGATGGGAGATTATCACATCAACTACGAGCCCAGGTCTGCAATCAAATCTCAAGTTTTAGTTGATTTTATCAATGATTGGACTCACACGAGCATGCCCACAATGACACCAAGTTCCGAGTCTTGGGTGATGCACTTTGATGGTTCTAAGCAGTATGAGGGATCAGGAGCTGGGGTTGTACTCACCTCACCCAAAGGAGACAAATTGAGCTACGTGCTATAGATTCACTTTGATTGCTCCAACAACGTGGCCGAGTATGAGGCATTGTTACACGGATTGAGAATAGCAAAGGAGATGAACATTAGACGAATACGGTGCTACGGAGATTCGGACCTTGTGGTACAGCAGGTCTCAGGAACTTGGGACAGAAAAGATGCAACAATGGCAGCATATCGCAGAGAGGTGGACAGGGTTGCCGGGTGTTTTTCCGGGTATGGGGTGGAGCATATTGACAGGCGAAAGAACGAGGCAGCAGATGCACTCGCAAGACTCGGCTCGCGCAGAGAGCCGGTTCCACCTAATGTCTTCTTGGACGAGTTATGGCGGCCATCTGTTAAAACCGAGTCTGAGGAAGAGGTGGCTAACCAAGACCCGGATTTGGAGCTTGTGGCCACAGTACGTGCTATTCCCAAATGGACAGAGCCGTTTTTTGCCTACTTATCACGAGGCGTGTTACCACCACAGGAAGTTTTAGCAAGGCAAATTCTGAGACGAGCAAAGGGCTATTCTATTATCAATGGAGAGCTGTATAAAAGGAGTGCAGCAGGAGTCTTTTTGCACTGTGTAGCACCAGAAGAAGGCCGGTAGATCTTGAAGGAGATCCATAAAGGTGATTGTGGGCATCATGCCTCCACAAGATCCCTTGTGGCCAAAGCATATCGACACGGTTTCTTTTGGCTCACAGGCTTAGCAGATGCGGAGCGCTTGGTGGCAAGGTGCAATGGATGTCAAAGGTATGCTCGCCAAATCCATGTGCCGGCTATGGAGTTGCAAACAATCCCATTGACCTGGCCGTTCGCTGTTTGGGGCATGGATATGGTGGGCCCCTTCCACATGTCACCCTGCAAAAAGACTCATCTTTTGGTAGCTATCGATAAGTTTACAAAGTGGGTTGAAGTTATGCCAGTTACCAATTGTGAAGCAATCACAGCAGTCAAGTTCCTGAAAAGGATCATCTACAGGTTTGGATACCCACACAGCATAATAACAGACAATGGAACCAACATGTCCTTAGGTGAGATGGAGAAATTCTGCGGGAACAATGCTATCCGGCTTGACATAGCCTCGGTAGCCCATCCACAAGCTAACGGACAGGTGGAGAGGGCAAACCAGGAGTTACTTCGTGGGTTAAAACCACGGCTGCGAGTCCCGTGCATCAGAGCTGCTGGAACATGGGTTGAAGAGCTACCATCAGTAGTTTGGGGAATTAACACTACACCTAACAGATCTACTCAGATGACCCCGTTTTTCATGGTTTATGGTGCAGAGGCGGTATTGCCGAGTGACATTATTCACGACTCGCCCCGAGTGTCGGCTTACGTTGACGTGGAGAACGAGAAGACCCGGCAGGATGCCGTGGATCTGCTAGAAGAACACAGAGAGCAAGCCTTGGAGAGATCAGCCATATATCAGCAGGATCTGAGGAGATACCACAGTCGGCGAGTCAAAACCCGGGTCTTCCAGGAAGAGGACCTGGTATTGCGCTTGGTACAATAAAAGGAGGGAAAGCACAAGTTATCTCCACCATGGGAAGGAGCATTCATCATAAGCCGGAACCTGCATAATGGATCATATTACTTGGTAGATGCAAGGGAAAAGTCGGACACCGTCAATGACACAGCCCACACCACTTCATCTATGCAGGAGAGGGAAAGACCATGGAACGTGGCTCAGCTACGTCCCTACTACACTTAGCATTGGCTAGATTTACAAAGTCGGATCACACGATGTAACAGGCAGCAGGTTTCAGACGCACTCTTTTCCTATCCAGGGTACCTAAGGGGACTGGAGGGTTTTTAATGAGGCGGCTTGCTGACCTAACTTTTCTCATATCAATAAAGAGATGGTCAAACCATGATATTGTTTCTTTCTTGTGTGTTTTTTGTTAAGTTCTTATATATCTGTTCTTGCTTTCTGTTTTTTATTTTTGTCAGGTAAGTATTATTTGTTTGTTTGTAGTATATTAGTTTTTCCAAAGGTTATATATATAGGTCTTGGGAGCTGATTGCTTGAATAGCACAGTTGCAAACTCAAAGACCCGGCCACGATGCCATTAAGTTACTTGCAATAAGCACAGTTACAATCTTATAACTGGACAATAGAGCCAAATTTTTCTTGATTTCTTTTGTTTAAGCTTGATGTGACTCGCAAAAATGTGGCATGCTTTGCTAGCGTGTAATTACAATCATTCATGATGCCCAATGGGACTTGCCTGACCCTGTTTTTATACAGTTATAGCAGCATTGAATATCCACGCGAAAGCCGGCTTACAGCAAAGAGGATCAAAAGGGTCATCCAAACCACAAGTTATGCAGAGTACAAGGTTAACAGCCGGAAACTCGCAACATATTAAGCATAACTTCAAACCTATGTGAGTAACTCTGGGTTTTGGGCCTTAGCAGAAACAATTTGCTCTTTTGAAACCACCAAACCCTTAGACTCGGAAATTCGGGTCTTGGGGACTTGGGAACTCGAAAATAGAAAAAAAACATTGTCTAGCTATCAAGCTTAAAACCCAAAAATCTGAGTCTTGGGGACTTAGGAAATAAAGTCCACTTGTCAAAAATCCCTGAGACCCGGAAACCGAGTCTCACAAAAGGAAAAATAGCGAAAATCGTAAAACCAGCAACAAAAAGTTCAAGACTAGGAAATAACAAATCCATGCAAATGGCCAGAAGGGACACCAAATCTATTAAGTTTTTAGCGTATTACAAACCGAGGAAGTTGTATCGAAAAGTGCACAGGCGCACTATTAAAAGAATAATTGTTTTAGGCATATTACAAAATGCCCATTGGCCGAATAAAGTGTTTGAGGCAGTAAAAGGTGAAACTTTACTCGGCATCCTTGGCCGAGTCATCGACGTTGTCCTTAGCAACCGGGTCTTTGACTTGCTCGGCGGTGGCCGTCCCAGCTCCCGCGTCCGGGTCAGCAGCAGTATCGGCCTCAGCTTTTTTCTTGGCAGCTTCCTCTTTCTTCTTCGCCGCTTCCGCCTTCCACCGCTCCAGCATGTCAAAGGGCTTGGGTAGATCAGATTGAATTGGCTTGTCTTCGGCGTCATAAGGGGGGGTGATCTTGCTCAAGTCCAGACTGTCGGCGATCAGGCTCGCCGAGTGACGCACATCAGTATGAATAGCCTTGTAATTCTTACCATTAAACTTGGAGCCATCGTTGTTGAACTCGGGAAACCCGCCCACGAGGTTTTCCGGCTCAAGCCTAGGAAAATAGGACTTGGCCAGAGCAAGCCCACGGGTCACCCCAACTCGGCACGATGAGCGCTTCCAGTGCTCGATCCACTCGGGGATGGTAGAACATGCCTCAAGCAAAGTGTCCAAGCCGCAATAACCCTTAGCCGGCCACTTCACAGCCTCCAAGATCCACTTGGTGCCGACAGTAAGTTGCCGGATCACGGCCTTCAAGTCCTTCAGCTTTTCAATATCATCTTCATCCGGGGCCTTTTCACCCGGACCTGCACAGCAAACAGCAAAAGTTAAGGCGCTAACATCCGGATGATAACAGTTACGGAATGAGAAATCCGGGTTATAATTAGAAAGTCGGAAATTCGTACCAAGCAGAGCGCGGTAAGTATCCGCAATCTGGGCCGAAATCTTCTTCAGCTCACCCTCAGCAGTGTGGGACCTTTTCTTGTACTTTTTCACATCCTTCTCAAGGCTCTTCACATCAGACTCTAGATCTTCACGTAACTTGGTTTCGACCTCGAGGAGCTCATTAGTATTTGCCAACACCTCCTCGGAATGGGTCACATAGGCCTGTGAGAAAAATAAAGGACAAGTTAGTCGGACAAAAGATGTATCCGGGTAAGGTAAATCATAGAGTTATAAAGTACCAAGTAAACTAAGCATAGTTCACTCGGAACTTGGGGACTATGTGAATATACAAGCAATTGTAGTCAATCTACCTGATGCTTTGCAGCCATGGCTTCTAGAATGCCCTTTTCATCAGTCTTCAAAGTGAAAAGAGGACCTAGCATTTCTTCAAAGCTCAGATCATCAAGTCTCGGCCTGGAGGAGCTGGGGCCCTGAGTACCTGGAGGTGGAGTTCTTTCATGCTTGGGGGAGGTTACCCGGGTCGCTTGGTTGTTAGGATTGGTATCACCCCTCCGCGCCCCCAGGACCTCAACATCCTCATCCCCGGGTGTGTGAGTTGGCAGGGGAAACTCGGCTTCTTGATCGGTCGGGTTTACCAAATAGTCTTCTTCTTCAACGCCTCCAGCCGCGGCCTTCACAGTGTCTTCCGGATCCTCCATCGCCGGGTTATCCAATCCATATCGTCCGTGTCACTGCTCGTGACCTTGGCTCTGGGAAAGAAAAAAAATAGTCGGTATATGGTAAACGAGAGGTATAGAAAAAGATAGTGTATTGAGTAGCAAGAAAAGTGACTTACCCGGTGTTCACGACGAAATCCGCTAGGATATCGTTGCTAGACCCGGAAGAAACTGATAAAGAGTATGAAAGTGAGACCCGGATTTGTCCGGCCAGAGGATGATTTGGAGAGGGAAATCTCTGAGGAAGGCAAGAAGAATGAGTTTGGGGAATACCGGCTTTGCGAGCGGGGGACGAAGGGATGCCCGGGTTAAGAGGATCATCAACCGGGGAATTCCGGGTTACCCTACGTTTGACTGGGACGGGTTCCTTCAAGCGTGATGAATCGATCAAATGGTGGTTAAGTTCGCACATGTTAGTGTACGAATAGGGTTTGGAGGTCGTAGAGGAGTAAGGCACCTTGAATACAACCCCCCGGGTCTTCCTCTTAGCCCCAACGTCTATGTCCGGCTCAGCCTCGCTTTCATCAGATTGGGTCTCCTCCTTATCCTCCAACCTTGGAAATTATAGCATATTATCGGAAAAAGGGAAAAAGGTTGGAAAAACAAGTTGACAGAAAGGGAAACGAGTGACACTCGGATGTTACCCTCATCAGTATCAGCCGGCTCCTCGTTCTCTTCCGAGTTTTCGGAAGGACGAGGGGTCTCAATCTTCCAGAAAGCGCTATCTTCCTGAGATAAAAATACAGTGGTAAAAGTTAGTGATTGTACCAGAAAAATGTCAGTCGGGTAAAGAGTAATGGCCGGATCTTACTGCTGGAGCCGGGCTATCCCACGTGTAGGGGTCTAGGCCGGCTATATTCCCGATCACCTCCAGCTTCTCGGCCAAGAAGTTTTTCATGATCTTGTTCGCGTCAGGGGCCGGGTAATTTCTCATCGAATAGCGAAGAGAATCAGTGACGTGCCCAGAATAGTTGCACATAAGTTTGGGCCGGACACTGTTGGCTTGAACCCGGAAAGTTACCCAGGTTTTAATGAGATTGAGCCCTAGGAGACCGTGGGCCGACAGTACGGCTAGTTTGTGCAGGAGGGGTTGGATAGATTGCCTCTCGGCATCAGTGGCGAAGGAGCTGAAACTATCGGATATGTTAAGGAGGTTTTCGGTGAAACCCGGAAGTTGCTTCTCGCCGGCTGGGGAGGTATCCTGGCAGTAGAAATACGTCTTCTGCCAATGTTTGACATGGGAGCTGAGACCCAGAGTCGGCATGAGGGAATTTTTCCTCCTCTAGATGGAGACTCCTCCATAGACTAGGAGGGATCCATCGCCTCTCTCTGGGCACGTCTTGCATTGGAATAACTCGAGGAAAAGGGCAAGATTCAGAGGAATGCATAGATATGACTCGCACAAGACGATAAAATGAGTGATATTGAGCATAGAATTGGGACCTACGTCGAACACCCGGAGCTTGTAGTGGTCTAGCAGCTCGCGGAAGAAAGGGTGACCCGGGGGGCGGAAACCCCGGATCACATGCTCGACGAAGACTACCACTTCGTCAAGACCCGGAGTGGGCCGGGTCTCCTCCCCAGGCACCCTCCAGTGGATATCCTCCCGGGCGGGCAGAACGCCCGACTCTGCGAGCTCATCCAGCTTGGCCTTGGTTACGGTCGATCTCGCCCAGTTGGCGGAGATCGATTGACTCGGCTTTGCCTTACCGGCCGGCTGTTTCCCCTTCACCTTAGCACTGGCTTTAGGAGCCATAGGAGTGGATCTAAAAAGAAGACAAAGTGCAGAGTATAAATAACCTGAGAACTGGAAACGACCGTTATCCGGCTTAGAGAAGAATGCTAGCAAGAAATCTGGGCTGATTGGATCTAGGCGGAAAAATTTATGGGAGAAATCGTGACTACAAGTGATGGAGATGCGCTGTGAGGTGTGCTATTGAATCTAGATTAAGCATTGGTTATGGAAGTGCAAGGTATGGAGTGTACAATCAATGAGGAATGAAAAAGAACATCTAGAGGCGAAGCTAGATCCAATCTACCCGCGAGAAATTGAAGGTCAAATCCAAGGAGGAGAAGGAACTTACCGGAGGGATCTAGGTGGAAACGCGGCGGCGGCATACGGCTTGACGGCGGCGGACCTAGGGTTCTCCGGTGGGTGGCGTCGCGGGCGCGGCGGACGGACGGCGGCGGCTCGATCCGATGAGGTGCGCACGGACGGATGACGGCGGCTTGATCCTGGTGACGCGCTCGTGGGCGGCGCGGTGGTGCGAGCTCGGGCTCGAGGGTGAGGGCGCCGAGAAAGGAGAAGAAATGAAAATATGGGGAAGAATGGCGATTGGATCTGAGAGATGACCCCCGAGTGCTTATTTATAGGCGCAGGGAGGGATGGTGCCCTGGATTGGGCGGCAATCCCAAAAATTTCGGAAAAAGATGTCTAGCCGGATTTTCTGGGATAAGCATTGAAGGCGCCCGTTACGAGATATCCGGAAAAGATTGAAACAGATTGTGAGCGCGATATTCGGACTAACTAGCGAACGGAGCGAGCCGGGTCTTACGTGTTTTCTCGGAGTGTTGACCCGGGAAAACAATGTCTGGCTCGGTAAAAACCGGATTATTATATGGACCGCCCACAGAGCTAGGCCTAGATACTATCAAAGCATTCTAACCCGGAATTTTATGGACTTGTGTGTTTGTTATTTTTGCAGGGAATAGCGTGCGCTTCGTTGTTAGTCCTACGAAGCCCAAGCTATTCTGGGGACTACTGATGGAGGGATGATAACCCGGTAGGCTAATGTCAAGGTGTAACCCGGCCCGAAGGGAACCGTGCAAGACCCGGCTAGAGGAAAAGGAGTTTCTAGAAGGCCCAAGAAGGAGCGTAGGCCCAGTAACTCGGCCTTTGGGGTTCCTGTTAGGAAACTTAGGGTTTGTGTGTGGTTTCCGGGTAGGACTCCGAGTGTACCTTGAGTAGGAAGCCAGGGAGTCGGGTAAGATATAAACCGGCTCCTAGGGTTAGAGAAACAGAGCTTCACCAGATATTCGAGTATCCTTGTAATACGAGACCTGATATTGTAACCCTAGATCGGAGACTCGGCGACTTGATTGCCAGAGCTGCCAGATCGATTGATAGCATGATTTCCCCTGAGCTAAACCCTCTCCCAAACGCCAGAGTCGAATTACCCCAAGATAAGTTACCCCTGGTAACGTCTGCCGTGATTATCCCACGACAAGAGCCGAAACCGATGATGGAGCCGCCAACAGGAAACGCCCTACCGCCAAAATCACCGGCACTGTCGACGACAAAGTCGAACGAGCCGAATCTGTGAACAAGGCCACAAACCACACGCTCGCCCAAAGGAAGCAGAGACCCCGTCCGGATATAAACCCCAGCCAGCACCGCTGCTGGCCCCACGGTGGGTGCCAACTGTCGCGGTGGTGTAGAGACAGATGCCATGGGATGGCTTAAGGTTGGGACCGATGGACACCTTGGGTATCCGGGGAGGGATTGCACGCCTACACTGCGCGCTCACTATACTGCAAACACCAAGATCTACCCAGGTTCGGGGCCCTTGCGTGGGGGTAACACCCCTACTCCTGCCTGTCTGTCTATATCAGTGGGTAACCGAGTACAAAGTGGTTCCTCAAGCTCACGGAGCTAGAGGAAGAAGAAGCTCTCTCTTCTCTCCTTTCTCTAAGGAAAATGCCTAGTCTCTCTCTCTCTCTCTTGAATCGCAGCGTCATCCCTCGCGCAGGAGGGGAGTGGCCACTTTATATACTGGTGGCCACTGACGGAACATACAGAGTTAGGCGTAGAACACTGTGTCGTAGCGCATGCTCGTTGTCACTACACCAAAAGTAGCCTCCTTCGTAGCCGCTGCCAAGTCCTGTCCCCCTTTTAAGAGACACGACGTGGCCTCGCCCACGCCCTGCACTGCTCCGCTGTACGAGTATACATCATCATGCCTAGTAATTAAGTTGAACCGCATGCGCGTACTCTCCCGTGATCTTCGGGATCTCAATTGCTATGTTGACCCTGCTCCGGGATGGATAGTTCTTCGTGTACCTGGATTCTCCAAGTGTATTTTGGATAACCCGAGGGACATCCGTTTCTTCATATCACCCTTGATTCTTCTTACCGAGATAGATCCATCTTGGTAACCTTCATCTCGGTTCGGGTAGTCAACCCGATCAACAACATCTCGGTATCCACTCCTTGGATACCATTTCATGCCAATTTTGACCCTACTCGGGGGTAGGCCCCCGACATGGAGCTAGTAGAATAAACATGCAAGTAATCGTTTGACAAAAACAACACAAACAGTCCAATTAATTAAATTAATTCTCCCTCCGTCTCAAAAAAAACTGTCGGAAGCCCAAATTTTTTTAAACTACGGTACATTTTTCAGATTAGTCCTTCGCAATTGAAATTGTTTAGCTCCCATCCTTTTGAAGGGACCATCTTCCTCGTTCCCGTCCCCGTCCTCCATCCCTGACCGAGTTTGCGGACGGTGTGTCCCCGTCCTCTGTCCACGTCCCCGTCCCGTCCTCCATCGCCGTCCAAGCTCGCGGACATCGCGCCCCTTAGCTCGCATCTGGGAACTCAACCGCATCGGAGCGCAGGATCTTGTAGCGCGCCCACATTAGAGCTCGACCTCGCTGGATTCTTCCGCTCCGCTGGCCGTGCTCCCTCATACGGTCATGCCGCGAGAAAATGACAAATAACCACCACATTTGAGGCTGAGTTGTCAGATAACCACCACTTTTGTGGAAAATGACATCGAGCACCGCACTTCGGGGCAGGTCTGTGACGCGGAGCACCAATTTTGATTGATCGCTCAGTTTACTCAGCTTAACAGCATTTCTGACTGAACGGGCCCACTGTCAGGCCTACGTGGCAAAAAAGAAATAAGAAAAAAGTCAAGAGAACTCGGGCATTGGTCCGTCCACCGTCCTCCTCCGACGCAGCACATCGATGGCCGGCGAGCCCCCTCGCCCAACCTCCTCTCCTCGCCACGGCCGGCCAGCCGTGCGCCTCCTCCCTGCTCGGCCAGCCGTGCGCCTCCTCCCTGCTCGTGGCCGGCCAGCCGTGCGCCTCCTCCCTTCTCGTTTGTTCGCCGTCGCCGTTCCCCAGCTCTCGAGATCCACATCCTCGTCGCGCCGCCGCGAGCCGCCCGTCGTCGCCCCGCCTCCAACCGTCGAGAGCAGAGGCGGTCGCCGTCGCCCCGCCTCCATCCGTCGAGCGCCGCCTGAAGAAGGCACTGGCCCGCCTCCTCCGCGTCCTCATCGCGCCGTCTCCAACCATCGAGCGGGGCTAGGCCGCAGGAGCCTCGTCGACGGCGGGCCCCGACGCCCCTTCTCCTCCTCGTTGAGCTCCACCAGGCAGCGCCCCCCCCCCCTCGCGAGGCTCCGATCCAGGTCCTCCACGGCGGCGCGGAGCCATGGCCTCCAGCGCGCCGAGCTCGGGCCTCCTAGGACGGCTGCTCAACGACGAGCTCGAGCCTACGGACCAGGAGGAGATCCAGGGCCTCCTCTCGACGGCGGCGTCCCGAGCCCTCCATGGACGGCTGCTCCACGGCGCCCGGAGGCGCTCCTCCACCGCCGCATCCTCGCCGCACGGTGGAGCTCCCCGAAGACACATAACACAGCTCCCAGGCGAGCACGCAGAATACAGCTCCCTGGCAGTGACGCGGTCAACGGCGGACCGGATTCCGGACCGGCGCGTCGGGGACGAGGTGGAGCACGACAGGTCGAGGGAAGCTCGTTTCTGGTCCGGCCGAATCTTGCCTCCGCGCCGACGGACGGGCCACCCCAAGGCCTGGAGCTCCCAGGCGAGCACTCGCGGTAACACGGTCGGCGGCGTCCAGAGTCGAGGTGGACAACGATGGGGCCACCAGTGGTGCGGGCGGAGCAGGGCCGCTGCTCTCACGTTTGCCTCCGGCCAAATTGGTTATGGTCAACGCGGGCTCATCCTCCGGCCAGTACAGAACGAGCAAGATGAAAGAAGAGATAAAGGGGCCTGACAGGTGGGCCCCATGTCCATGTCAGCACGCCGTGCATGTGTGCTGCCTACTCAGCACCCCACGTAGGCCTGAAAGTGGGCCAGGACGGTCAGAATCTCTGTTAAACGTGCTAAACCGAGCGATCAGGAAAAAACGGTGCTCCGCGTCACACCTATACCTCAAAAAACGGTGCTCTTCGTCATTTCCCCCGAAACCGGTGGTTATCTGACAACTCAGCCTCAAATGTGGTGGTTATGTGTCATTTTCTCTCATGCCGCTCCGCTAAGGAAGGCAGATCCCTCCGCTGCTTCGCCAAGGAAGGCAACTCCCTCCGACGCTCCACCAAGGAAAGATGAAGGAGGTCCTCGCCGTCATCTGTAGCTCTAAACGTCGTTGAGCCGATACAGAAAGCCTGATATTCTATAGCTGATCAAGATCGTCAAGATTCCTAGTAGATTGAGATTGTTGGCATGCTCATACTGTGCAGATCAAGGAAACCATACACTGAACTTGTTGAACACAATAGCTGGTAATCTGCAGATCTTGAACATCTGAAATCTGAATGAAACCAACTATGGTGTTTCTTACTGCCCCAGATAAAGATGGAGGTATATTCATGAGAAGAGTTCCAAAATGTATTTAAATGACCTGACAAAGCAATATATAAAGTGCTATTTTAATTACAATTGCAATAGAAATGACACATGTTGTTGTTTCTGTCATGTTAGTTTCTATCCGAATGGTATATAAAGCAACATATAAAGTTATTTTCGCTTCTTCCTAGCAGAACAAGTATGTAGGCAAATGCCATGTTGTGGAAAATCAGACATCAACTGAAAATGATACTAGTCATAAAAAAAATCATCCAACTCATTTTCAAATTGAATTAACAAATGCACTTGTTGGGGCATCCACAGTGTTGCTAAAGACAAAATTGCCACATAGACTTTTTTGGTATAAGTGTTAAGTTAACTATATTAGCTACAATGTTGCAAAGACAAAGCCAAAGTAAGAATACAATATTCTTGGACTGATCACCCTCCATCCTATTATTTTATTCACTTAAATGAATTTGGCATTGCATCTTCTAGTTGCTCCTACGCCAAATTATTTGTCTTTGGCATCAAGATTTGGCAGCTCTACAATGTAGAAAATCGGTACCAAAAGCCAAATATGCTATTTGGCAACTAAATTTGGCACACACTTTGGCTGTCCTTAGTTACAAAGGTGGGGGAAGGAAATTTGAAAATGCTTGTTCAGTGAAACATGACTCTCTTTTAAAGTCATCGTTCTTATACCTAATTCCTGAATTGCTGCAAATTACAACCTAATATTGGTGTGTTCACCAATTCAAGTATAAAGCTTGAGCATTACTCCAACTATTCTTATGACAATGTACCGTAAGTGTTCATTATATTTCCAAGAACGACAGATTACTACTCCTATGTGGACTACTTCCTAACAATAGGCTAGAATATAACTAATAACTACTAGTAAATCACATATTTTTATAAAATTTTAATACCTATTTAACTACGGCCTAACAATCGGCAAGCGAAATACTCCATATGAAACAATTCATTCATGGTCCAATCGCAACCACAACAAGCTGCATGATGGCGTGAAATCACATACCCGTTGGGAGACTCCAAGAGGAAGGTATGACGTAGTCCAGTAGCAAATTTCCCCAGTTAAGAACCAGAGTGATCAATCTAGTAGGATTTCGAAATCTCTCAGTAGGTTGCTTGTGCACGGCATCAGAAATATAGGATCTTGAGATGGGCCAACACTAGTGGAAACAGGGGCATTAGTCCCGGTTGGTAAGGCCCATTTGTCCTGGTTGTGCAACCGGGATGGGCCGGCCGGGACAAATGGCCCTCCCCCATTGGTCCCGGTTGTACCAGGACCCGGGATGGGTAGGGATGGCCCACGTGGCGAACAAGGCCAGGGACTTCGTCCCGGTTCGTTTTAGGAACCGGGATGGATACCTTTTCTAATAAAACAAATATTCCGCCCACTTTTTCTGCCGTGGCAGGTTTTTTTTCTTTTTCATTTTTTTTTGGCTCCTGTCCCGCAATCCCCAACCGGCCTCCCCTTCCCCAACCGCGTCCACTGGCCCACGTCTTTAATTACGCCCACTGGCCACATTTTGGTCAAAGGGCCGACTGGCCCACGTCTTTTATTATAAGCCCACTGGCTACATTCGGTCAAAGGGGCCACCGGCCACGCGGGGTCAAAGGGGCCACTGGCCCATTCACCCCGGCCGCGTCCCAGCCAAAGCAACCCTAGCCGCCATGTCGCGCTGGTTCAAGCGCCTCAGGAACGACCACGAGGCCGGGTCCTCGAGTGGCGCCGGCCAGAGAGGCTCCGGCGTTCCACCGCTGCCGGCGGAGGCCTTCGGCTTCGGCCCGGGAGGCGTCCGCATCGGCGGGCAGCCGCGCGTCCCCGCTCCGCCTCCGGCGTCACGCGCGCCGTCCCGCGCCGCGCCCAAGGGCAAGCGCTTCCGCCGGTACGTCCGGAAGGAGGAGGCCGAGTGGCACTGGGAACGCGCCATGCCGGTGTTCTGGCCGGACGTCCACCTTCCGGACGGCTGGCACCTGAACCCGCAGCGCATCCCCGTGTCGCCGGCCCCGTCCAGCAGCGAGGCCTTGCGCGAGGAGATCGACCGCCGGCGAGTGCTCCTGCCGGCCCACCTCCTCAGGGACCGCGCGTACGCGCGCAGCTCCCCGAACTGGGCCGTCTGGCTCCAGCAGGAGCACGACCAGCGCCGCCGCTCCTTCATCCCCACAGCCCAGGAGATGAGCACCGCCGACTACCCCGCGCCACCGCCGGGCAGGGAGCCGGAGCTTTGGCTCCTGGAGGACATCGCCGACAACGTCTACGAGGACGACGACCCCGAGCTCCAGGCCGGCTTGGAGGAAGCCTACGAGGCCTCCCGCCGCTCCCTCGTCGAGGACGAGGTCAAACGGTGGGAGCAGGTCCTGGCCGCCGCTGCCGCCGACGGCGCAGCCATGCCGCCCCTGCGGCGCCTGCCCCTTGGTGGCAGACAATGAACGCCGACCTGGAGGCCTCCGAGGACCAACCGCCGCCACAGCCGCTGACCCCCGGCCTGGAGTACGGGATGACCTGGGCCTGGACCGGCGGCGTATGGTCGCCGGAGGAGCTGCCGCCACCGCCGCACGCGCCCCCGATGCCTCCGCAGCCACCGGCGGGCCCGCCCCAGCTGCCTGCCCACCTGTGGCAGGCACCACCCTACCACTTCATCTCCTCCGACGAGGAGGAGTAGGCCGGCGCCGGTGCGCCCCCCTAGGCTAAGCTACCCACCCCCCCCCCCAAGAAACGGTCGGCCGCCTGTGGCCGTGCCGCCGTCCCCTATATGTAAGCACGGTCGGCCGCCTGTGGCCACGCCGCCCCCCTATGTAAGCAAGGCCCCCGGGCTTTTTTTAATATATATTTTTGTCCCTAGTCCAACGTGTCCCTAGTCCAACCCCGCCGGCGGAACCAGCGCCGGCGGGATCTTCCTACTCGTTCCCGCCGTCGGCAGGGCTTCGCCAAGCCATGTCCGCTGTCCTGGGTGGTCGCTCGGCCTGGAGAGAGGGCCGAGATATTTATACAACTGGGCCTCTAGTCCCGGCCCGTGCCACCAATCGGGACTAGAGCCCCTTTGGTCACGGTTGGTACCACGGGCCGGGACCAAAAACTTATTTCGAATTTCGGTGGCACCCTGCGCGGCCAAAAATTTTTAGCGCCAAAATTTGAAAATTGTTAAGTTTGTACATTAACAACTTCTATATACTTTCGAATTTGACAAAAATTCCAACATGAAAAATGCTAGAATTTGCATAACTAATTCAAATCCATTTTTCGTTTAACTAAATAATTATTCTAACTATTGAAACTATTAATTATTTTACCATTTGTATATAATTTGAATATAAATATCTTACAATTTTTGTTCTCTCGTGATCTTCCGAGTTAGTCCAGAGCATACAAGGCATCCCGGGTGATTTATAAAGTTCGACAAAGCGAGTTGTACCTTATTGACACGGTGAATTTGAGATCTTCGTCTACAACAGAAAAACCATAGTTTTCCTTCGAAGGTTTACTCTGAGCATTCTTTCGCCATCTTTTCTAAACATAGTGTGGTGGAATTTCTTTGATATTTCTGATCTCAAGAACCTTCAGTACCTGGCAACACGGAAGACCTATATTTTCAAACTTCTTGCAGCTACAAATGTATTCTGATGAGTCGAATCTAACAAAATGACCCCGACGCCTGTTTTTGACAGTTATCTCATACTCAGATATGGGTCCAATTTCGCCACAGTTATAGACCACGCAATCCAAGATCAGTTCAAATTCTAATCTGAAAATCTCAAACAGTGCAGGAGTGTATGCATTAGCAGCTTGCTAAAGTAACCGCAGAGGTGCAACCCTTTGCGTCATTTAAACTCCAAGGTAGTACCGAAGATCTATTTCTATTTTAAGGATATCTGTCAGGATGGTATCCGTACTATCACTTCGAAGTGTGCCTGCAATATCTGCCTACAGTTATCTCATACTCGGGTGGATGTGCCGCTGGTTGGAATAATAATGAAGTCAGGCTGGTCATAGTTGTCAGCTTTTTACCGGTCAATACAAAATACTGATCAAACAGAACTATATGATCATGTATTCCACGCTTATTATTACACATCACCAACAGACGGAGGAGAGAGAAACAGAAAAGTGGGTGGGTGTGCCGCTGGTTGGAATAATAATGAAGTCAGGCTGGTCATAGTTGTCAGCTTTTTATCGGTCAATACAAAATACTGATCAAACAGAACTATATGATCATGTATTCCACGCTTATTATTACACATCGCCAACAGACGGAGGAGAGAGAAACAGAAAAGTGGGTGGGTGTACCGCTGGTTGGAATAATAATGAAATCAGGCTGGTCATAGTTGTCAAGCACTCAATGCTTGCCAGCTTTTGACCGATCAATACAAATTATTGGTCAAACTTGCACCTACTCCATTCATAATCACAGAATATGTATAAATATCATTTTGGCTAACAAAATCTCCTTCATACTACGTTATAAGAACTATGATCATGTATTCCACGTTTATTATTACACATCACCAACAACATCCCTATCTAGTCTTCTGAATTTTCTTCGTGTCCCTTGCTTATGATCGCTTCGGCCGTAACCATGGAGCATCTTCATTATTTAACGGGATGGTGGGGTCAGCTTTCACTGTGAAGGGTGGAATTTCAACAAACTTATTATAATCTTCTGACATGTCTGTCGTGTCCTTGATTCCCACGATGTTTCTTTTCCCTGAGAGAACTATGTGACGCTTCGGCTCATCGTATGATGAATTTGTTTCCTTATTTTTTCTTTTCTTCGGTCTGGAAGACATGTCCTTCACATAGAAGACCTGAGCCACATCATTGCCTAGGACGAATGGTTCGTCATTGTAACCAATATTGTTGAGATCCACTGTTGTCATTCCATAAATCGGGTCTACCTTTACCCCTTCTCCATTCAGGTTGACCCATTTGCACTTGAAC
The DNA here is from genome assembly GCA_028641055.1 of Alopecurus myosuroides. NCBI lineage: Eukaryota > Viridiplantae > Streptophyta > Magnoliopsida > Poales > Poaceae > Alopecurus > Alopecurus myosuroides. The sequence goes on from CM054059.1 coordinate 430,089,804, forward strand.
AAAGGGACCTTAAAAGAAGGTCCATAGTCAAGTTCCCATATCTCCTCTATGTAACCATAGCATGTGTCATTTTTTCCATTCTCGTTTGTTGTATCAAAGCGGACACCACTGTTTTGGTTGGTGCTCTTCTTATCTTGGGAGCTCGTGTAAAATGTATTCCCATTTATCTCGTACCCTTGAAAACTCCCAATAGTCGAAGATGGTGACCCTGCCAACATGTACAGCTGATCTTCAACAGTGGTGTCATTTATAAGATGTGTTTGCAACCAACTTCCGAAAGTCTCCATGTGTTTGCGTTTAATCCATGAGTCATCATTCCCCGGGTTTGCAGACCGTACAATATTCTTGTGTTCCTCGAGATACGTAGCCATGAACATAGAATTTTGTAGAACTGTGTAGTGTGCTTTGGTCAAAGAATGCCCGTCCCTAGGTATCATTGTTTTCTTTCCCAGCGTTCCTTTTCCCCTCAGTCTCCCCTCATGCCGCGATTCAGGAACACCAATTGTCTTAAGGTCAGGAATAAAGTTAACACAGAACCCAATGACCTCCTCTGTTCCATAGCCCTTCGAGATGCTTACTTCTGGACTAGCATGGTTATGAACATATTTCTTCAAGACTCCCATGAACCTCTCAAAGGGGAACATATTGTGTAGAAATACCGGACCAAGAATATGAATCTCTTCACATAGGTGAACCAGGAGATGAGTCATAATGTTGAAGAAGGATGGTGGGAACACCAACTCAAAACTAACAAGACACTGGACCACATCCCTCTGTAATCTTGTCAGAATTTCTGGATCGATTACCTTCTGAGATATTGCGTTCATGAATGCACATAGCTTCACAACAGGTACTCGAACATTTTCCGGTAGAAGCCCCCTCAATGCAAACGGAAGCAACTGCGTCATAATCACGTGGCAGTCATGAGACTTCAGGTTTTGGAATTTTTTCTCTGCCATGTTTATTATCCCCTTTATATTCGACGAGAAGCCAGACGGAACCTTGATACTATAAAGGACTTCAAAGAATATTTCCTTCCACTAGTAGAAAAAAGGCCTTCAGTCCCGGTTCGCCAGGCCCATTAATCCCGTCCGGGCAACCGGGACTAGCTACGCGCGACTAAAGGCCCCCGCCTATAGTCCCGCCACTTACGGACTGGGACTAAAGGCCCGTCCACGTGGGCGGGTGGCGGAGCCGGGAGGCGGAGGACATTTAGTCCCGGTTGGCCACATGAACCGGGACTAGATTTATTTCGTAATTTTTTTTAATTCATTTGGTTTCTAATTATTTTTCTCACCTTTTTTCACTCCTTTTTTTCACTCCTTTTTTTCACTCCCTCACTCCCTTTTTTCACTCCCTTTAATTCATTTGGTCTAACTAAGATTATCTCTAGTCAAATTACTTACTCATGGTCAAACTTCCCGCTCGGTCACCCATCCTCCCACTACTCTAGCACTAGCACGCTTAACTTCCGAGTTCCATCCCGTCCCGAATCCAAGTGTTTCTCACGCATGTATGTGATAGTAGTATCATATCAATCTTATTAACATGTTGGTCGATGCCTCATTTCTTTATTGTTTGAATTTCAAATAAATCAAAAATGAAGAACAATAATACTAATTCATTTTAAAATCTTAAAAATACAAATAATATATCAAAAATGAAGAACAATAATACTAATTCATTTTAAAATCTTAAAAATGAAAATAATATATAAAAAATGAAGAACAATAATACTAATTCATTTTAAAATCTAAAAATACAAGTAATATATCAAAAATGAAGAACAATAATACTAATTCATTTTAAAATCTTAAAAATACAAATAATATATCAAAAATGAAGAACAATAATACTAATTCATTTTAAAATCTTAAAAATGAAAATAATATATAAAAAATGAAGAACAATAATACTAATTCATTTTAAAATCTAAAAATACAAATAATATATCAAAAATGAAGAACAATAATACTAATTCATTTTAAAATCTTAAAAATACAAATAATATATCAAAAATGAAGAACAATAATACTAATTCATTTTAAAATCTTAAAAATGAAAATAATATATCAAAAAATGAAGAACAATAATACTAATTCATTTTAAAATCTTAAAATGAAAAGAATATATCAAAAATGGAGAAAAATAATACTAATTTATTTTAAAATCTTAAAAATACAAATAATATATCAAAAATGAAGAAAAATAATACTAATTCATTTTAAAATCTTAAAAATACAAATAATATATCAAAAAATGAAGAAAAATAATAACAATAATACTAATTCATTTTAAAATCTTAAAAATACAAATAATATATCAAAAAATGAAGAAAAATAATACTAATTCATTTTAAAATCTTAAAATGAAAAAATATATCAAAAATAGAGTCGATCACATTCATAACATATAGTAGATCACACATAACACAAACATAGAGTCGATCACATTCATAACATAGAGTCGATCACATTCACAAAAGATACCCATTACATATATATACTAGCTAAGATACCCATTACATGCGCGCATATATATCGAACGCATATATACATATCTATGGCTCCGCCGAGTAGATGCGGAACAACTCGTACGAGACATATGCATCTATGGCGGCATACTGGACGTTCTTCAAGTCCAGTGGGGTCTTCTCCCAATAACGGTGATTCTTCGAGGGGAAATCAGTCTTCATCCTGTCGTAGCCCTGGTGGATGAAGGTAGTTGCCATGACAGCCATCCCGGTCTTTGGCCCGTTCAACTGGATAAGACTCTGAAGATCAATGTAGTGATCTTCAGGAATCATAATACCAATGCGCATCAACTTCACACGGTCTTGCGTGATGTCAACGCTGCAAAAGTCAAACCCCGTGTTGACAAGAAAATCAACAAGGGCCGGACAATTCTTTGAACTACTGCAACAAAAAAAATAGGATATGTGTTAGATATGTTGCAACACATGTATTCTTCACATGCAACAAAAAAATCGAATTATGCAAGTGTACGGGTGCTTTACCTTGACCATTGGAAGATCAACACAGACTGCTTGAACGCGATCTGGATGACGGCAACATCCCTCTAATTCGCCGTGTACTCCAGATCGAGCCCAAAGAACCGGTGTTCATCGGGAGATGCAAGATAGAGATCGGTCAAATGACCCAGAGCTTCGTGCAGCCTCTCGGCACTGTTGGTGTAGAGCACGTCCAGAAACTTGCCGCATGGTGTGGGACCTTCGTATTGCTCCCAAACTTCAGCCATTGCGTGTGTGTGCTTGGTGGATCGAGAAGAGATGAGGAGGAAGAAGAGAGTACAGTACAGAGAGCGAGAGGAAGAAACAGAGAGCGAGTGGAATGGCGCCCTTCTGCCTCGCTCGCGAAATAAAAACCGCCGCTGGGGAGGCGAGAAGTTTGATCTTTAGTCCCGGTTGGCCACGGGAACGGGGAATAAAGGACCAATAGTCCCGGGCGGCCAGGTCAACCGGAATTAATTCCCTCCACGCGCCGCAACGCGCTTCCCAACCCGCGACGTATGACCTTCTGTCCCGGGTCTCCTCCCGACCCGGGACTAAAGACTCATTAGTCACGGGGCGCAACGTTTGGGGACTGATGCTGGTGTACCGAAGGCCTTTTTTCTACTAGTGTTCTCTGCTTTAGTAAGAGCGTAGCTGCTTAAGTAATGGTGCCCTGTATCTGTGTGCTTGTTGCTTGGGTCTTTCATACGTTGCTGGTCCTCCCGTGCTTCTGGCGTATCTTTGGACTTCCCATACACGCCCAGGAAGCATAGCAGATTGACACAGAGATTCTTTGTCACGTGCATCACGTCGATCGAAGACCGGACCTCTAAAACTTTCCAATAGGGTAGCTCCCAAAATATAGATTTCTTCTTCCACATGGGTGCGCGCTTATCAGGGCCGTACGGAACTGGTTGGCTGCCAGCAGCCTTACCAAAGATTACTTCTAGGTCCTTGACCATATCGAATATATCATTACCACTACGCAGCTCAGGCTTCTTCCGGTTATCTGCCTCACCTCTGAAATGCTTCCCTCCTTTCTTTCTTACGGGATGCTTGATCGGAAGAAATCTACGATGCCCCAGGTATACAACCTTTTTACATTTATCCAAAAAAACACTGTCGGTATTATCTAAACAGTGTGTGCATGCATTGTATCCCTTGTTTGTATGTCCAGAAATGTTACTAAGAGCAGGCCAATCATTGATGGTTACGAAAAGCAACGCCCGTAGGTCAAATGACTTTTGTTCGTTCTCATCCCACACACGTACACCTGGTTTGCCCCACAATTGTAAGAGTTCTTCCACTAATGGCCTTAGATACACATCAATGTCGTTGCCAGGTTGCCTCGGGCCTTGGATGAGAACTGGCATCGTAATGAACTTGCGCTTCATGCACAACCAAGGAGGAAGGTTGTACATACATAGAGTTACAGGCCAAGTGCTATGACTGGAGCTCTGCTCCCCAAAAGGATTAAAGCCATCTGTACTTAGACCAAACCATAAGTTTCTCGCCTCTCCTGCAAAGTCTGGGAAGTCTCTCTCGATATTTCTCCACTGCGATCCATCGGCGGGGTGCCTCAACTTTCCGTCTTTCTTACGGTCTTCTTTGTGCCATCGCAACAACCTAGCATGCTCTTTGTTTCTAAACAGACGTTTTAGCCGTGGTATTATAGGAGCATACCACATCACCTTAGCAGGAACCCTCTTACGGGGGGGCTCGCCGTCAACATCACCAGGGTCATCTGCTCTGATCTTATACCGCAGTGCAGTGCATATCGGATATTCATCCAAATTCTCGTACTTCTCACCGCGGAAGAGGATGCAGTCATTAATGCATGCATGTATCTTCTGCACATCTAATCCTAGAGGACAGAGAGCTTTCTTTGCTTCGTACATACTCTCAGGCAATTCGTTATCCTTTGGAAGTTTTGGCTTCATTAGTTGAAGTAAACTCTCAAATGCCTTGTCAGTCACACCGTTCTGTGCCTTCCATTTCAGCAACTCCAGTGTGGTACCGAGATTTGTGCTACCATCTTCGCAATTTGGGTACGACAATTTTTTGTGATCCTGTAACATGTTCTCCAGCTTCAACCTCTCCAATTTATTTTCACAGTCTTCCCTTGCATCAGCAATAACTCGGCCAAGATCATCATCGGGCTCTTCTGATGCCTGTTCTTGATCACCTCCTTCTTCTCCATTCTCTTCCATTGCAGTATCGTCGTATTCAGGGAATAAATGATCTTCTTCTTCTTCATCATCGTCTTCCATCACAACCCCTCTTTCTCCATGCTTCGTCCAGCAATTATAGCTGGGCATGAAACCTCTCCGAAGTAGATGGCCGTGAATGATTCTTTCGGAAGAGTGCTCTCTGACGTTCCGACAATCAACACATGGACAACACGTGAAGCCATTATCTTTGTTCGCCTGAGCTACAGCAAGAAATGCATTCAGGCCTGCCATATACTCGGAAGTGCGTCGGTCACCATACATCCATCGCTGCCGTGCATCCAGCTGCATCGCATAATTAAGTTTATCAAAATACATTACAATAACATATTAATACGACAAATACTACTTTTTTATGTATCAGTTACAGATGAAAAAGATAAGTTTGTTAACCTCGGTCGAAGATACCATTTTTAGTGTATGTGTGGCTCGGGAATTTCGTCGAACACCTCGTGTGCATAGTAAAATAAAACACACTAACACCAACCTCTCTCACACCTCCAAGCAAAAAAAAAGATGGAAAGGGGGGAGGCTGGGGCAGTATATATAGGGGAAGGGGCATTGGTCCCGCTTCGTGGCCTGAACCGGGACAAATGCTCATGCGCGTGCCATGTGGCCTTTGGCTAGGCATTGGTCCCGGTCTGTGGCACGAGCCGGGACCAATATGTCCCCCACGAACCGGGACCAATGCCCCCAGGCGATTCCTGTTGCCCCGGGCACACAAACCGGGACCAATGCATAGCATTTGTCCCGGATATGGTTGCAACCGGGACAGCTGCCCCCTGGCCCCCTGGACGAGAGGGGATGTTTCCACTAGTGCAAGCGTGGACCTGCACATAACACACAAACTCTCTCTTGCTCCCGACTTTCCGAGAAGGTTGTCAATCTTCCCGTCTTGCTGAAAACTAGAGGATTAATTGTATCGAATGCTTGGAGAATAATAAATGAAAATAGAACAATGAGCAAATGACGATGAAACCAAGTAAACGAGGTTGTAAACAATGAGGAAAATAGGACCGGGGCCATAGTTTCACTAGTGTTGTCTCTCGTAAGAACAATAAACAAGCTGGGTGAATAAATTACAGCTAGGAAATTGACAAATCATGAGCGTATAACAATACTATTATGAAAAATATAGTTTACGGGTTCTAACATTGTAGGCACTACAACAAGGTAAATAGACCGACATC